>VDFB02162656.1:0-37130 GCA_007258455.2 Sequoia sempervirens
AAAATACTTTAAAAAAGTTCATTGTGCTAGGGATGTACAAAAGTTGCTATGTTATGTTTTTTTGAAAAAAGCAACACCAATTTTTGTACGTCCCTCTTTTGAACACCTTAATCTCAACCATTTTCAAAATACTTTAGTAGTTAGAAAGAGTAGACTCACAACACTTTGATCCTTGTTTTTGTTACATCTCAAAATTTTGAGTGTAACTATCCTCAATTTCACATCCAAGGTCAGTATTTCTTGATTTCAGAAAAAAAGTGGCCACTTAAGCCCCCTTTTTGGGAACCATCTTTGTGCACTTACCCAAATATTTGGCACATTTAATGTTATGTATGAACCTCTTATTGGTGCAAGTTCTAGTATTTATATTGGGAGTATTCTATAAATTTAAAACAATCTTTTAACATTTCACTATCAAAAAAAGATAATGAACTATTTTTTATAATCATAGTTAATGCACTTACAATTTATAAAAATTTAATTAAAATTATCATGATCAAAAATTATTATTGCACACACAATTTTGTCTTGATTGTATTCAAAGATGTACAATATTCTTAATAAATTTATCCTCTAAATTAACACCTATTTTGTTACTTTTATTTAGGTCATGGAAAATCCTCAACAACCAATTCAAATAATTGATATTTCAAGTAGTAATTTAGAAGTCGGTGCTTCATTACCATCACCTGGCTCAAATGCATTTGTAAATTGGAATGGATTAAACGAAATGAAATCCAAAATTTTGCAAATGGTCTTTCACTTAGTTGTAGCTAAATTGTGGAACAACTAAAAGTAACAAGCTCACATGCACACAATATCCAAGAATTTGAATTCAAAGCAATGGTGAAAATTGTAAATGAATTCCATGCAACATGCATGAAATTGTCAACATTTTGTACTTTCTTGAGGGAGGTTTATTGTAATGAATATTTTGGAGAAGGCAATGCTCCTCATATTCTTCGTGCATTTCAAAACTATATGAACCATATGTAGTATGCTTTGATTAGTGTTCCTTATGTAGTTTGCCAACAACAAAACTTATATTACACCTTATACATAAATAAAATGTTGGAAGTTTTTTGCTCTTATGTTCATTAAAATATTCAATTTTTTTCTCCTATGTTTCATCAAAAGATGGTATAATTTAACTTTGTATATTGTTTGTATTTATTAATTAAAGTTTTATCAAACAAATATTATATTCCTTCTTAATAGGAAGAACTAAATTATTTGTCTATATCTTAATGCATACTTAAAAGATACATGAAAGATCTTTATTAAAATGTATACTTCTAATTTGTTAATCAATACTTTAAACCCTTTGGTAATAAAATTTTCAATGGTTTATCAAATGCATAACCCTATTTTCCATTATAATAAAACATTTAGACACCCATTATTTATTCCAAATTTCAATCTTGTTCAATAATAGAATGTCAATTAGTTTTAATCAAAACTTAGTTTTATTTTTTAGTAAACGCTGAAGTTGTCTACCTTACTATCAAAACCAAATTTAATGAAATCGTTTGTTTGTTTTGCCATGGACTTCTTCTCACTACCTTTTTACTCTTTCTTCATCCATAGGATCAAATTTGTTTTGACCAAATAATTACTTGTGAGAAATACAACATAATTGTTATCTATGAGTATGTTGTTGTTTCTTTACATCTTCTTTACCATTAATGTTTACTTTCTCTTAATTGTCTTGGATCATCTTAATTGTAAAAAATATATTTTATATATATACATATTTAAGAATTTTTGTGACAAGGACAAAAAAATATAAACAACCTTTATGGTTCCAACATTAATTTTTTTGGGATAATTCATCCATTTTATAGAAAAGGAAAATTGCACGCTCTTTTCTATTTTGTGGTTTTACAAAAAACATCCATTTTTTGAATTGTACATTTTTACTTATAAACCACAAACTACTTATCAACTAATGGGATTTTATAAGAATATTTCATCTCCCTTAAGTTATGTCTTTCTCTTTGATGCTAAATGTAATCATATTGATGAACCAACAACCTAGACATACATCTATGTCTCCAAGTATTGAGCATTGCAACATTTAGACATGGCAACAAATCAAAAATTAGATACAAATTAGATATGTCTAATGGATTGCTTCTTCAAAAAGCTACCTTGCCAAAAAATTATTACCATTTTTTAACTTCAAAGATAATTTAGAAGGGATCTATAGTACAACTAACAGGATATACTTGCCCTACTATTTGTAACTAAAAGTGAGCCAACAACTACAATGATGTACTAATATATAACATTTTCATTTCTATTTTTTACTATGTGTTACTAATAGTGCATTTTACTTTAATTACATAGGTTGATTGAAATATCTAAACTAGAGGTTGCATATGCATACCATGATGTCATTGGTGATCGCACTTTCCTCTTCAAAGAACAAGAGAAACTTATACATCAATATGTGGGGATTTCATCTGAATCATACACAACTCTTGATGAGATTGGCACATCCACAAAGTCAAATCCAAAGAGATTGATGTTTGAAATGCATGCATCTCTATGGAGAAAAAGTAATACCTCAACTATCACTCCCATTAAAAGTGAATCTATTTCAAACAAAGTGGACAAGAAAAGGTCGTGTAAATATGAAGAAAGAGATCCACCAGTTCAACACAAAGAAATGACACAAGAAAATTTTCAATTTTGATATTGATAGTGAGAACACTGAAGTGTGTGTCACTTGCTTCAATAAAGTTGCAGACCTCCATTTTAAAAATGTTCATGTTTGGGTTGTATATACATTATTTAGTTGGACCATCAAAGCTACAAATAAGTTTTACAATAAGTTGAATATTCAAATAGAAATCACTTTAATGGATTGTTCAATGATCACTCTTTCTGATGATGACCACTTAATTCCAACACATCAACTTTCTTTCACATCCATTAATGAGATCATGAATATAAATAATTATTATTCTATTAATCTTGTTGAAATTATTATATGTGTGGACCCTACCTCTACAATAATAAGAAGAGATGGCATAGAGGTTCTTAAGAGAAGCCTAAAATTGATAGATGTGTCTACCTCCACTATAAATGTGACTTTGTTGGGATGAACACCTTAAAAGGAAGGTTCACAACTTCAAGAAATGTACCATCTACAAAAGTCAATTATTCTTACAATAAAAAATGGTTGTGTTACAGATTATAATGGTAAGGTGGTAAGAACTCTAGTCACTACCCAACTGTTTATTAGTCATGAAATCTAAGAAATAGAACAACTACAATCTTGGTTTGCACATAATGGAAATGGTGGTCTCACATCAACAAACCTTCTAAATGTGCCTCTACTTCTTACATGAAAGAAAATTTTCAATATCCAAGAAGGGTCTTCATATATAACAAAATCCCTCCAATGCATGGTAAAAGCAACAATAGTTTTTTTATCAAATCGAATTCATTTTATTATCCGACTTGCCCTATTGAGACCAAGGGAAAACAATGTAAAAAAAGAGCTCTACAAAATGATGATGGAAAATGATATTGTTCAAAGTGTGAAGCTACCTTTGAAGATTGTAATCATAGATATGTTCTTCAAATAAAACTCGAATATCACATAGGTACTATATGGGAAATTTCTTTTGAAGAAGCAACAACTAAACTCATTCGCATGCCTGTAAAGATATTGTACATACTACAGTTCAATCAAGAACTTGAGGAAAATAGTGAAGAGGTTATTCAAAATGTACTATTCTGAATAGTACAATTTCTATTCACCTTGTCAAGTAGAAATGAAATATATAGCAATGAAGCACAGTTAAAATCAATGATCTCAGAAGTTGGTATAATTGATTTCACAAATGAAAGCAATTTTTTGTTAAATGAAATTGATGATTTGTGTAATATTAACAAAAAGTAAAGTTTTGAAAGAATGTAATTGTCTTTTGATGGTTGTTGTCCCTACTTCTTATAGTGCTCTTTGAAATTGCTTTGTTGGGTCTTTTGCTCCTATGTCTACATTCCCAAATTCTTCATATTTCATAGTAAAAAATAAATTGTAGGTGAGTTTCCATGGATTGATGACAACTTTGACAGCTTTTGCAATTTTGACAAATTTTCCAATTTTGCACTTTGAGAGATCTTCAATCCTTCTTCAACCTAAGATCTACAATACAAACACAAGAGGGAAAAATTGTTTTCTTTTGGTGAATAGGGGTTTGCCTTGGTCGAACACTGTTTTGGTAATTAAACCTTGAATTGAAATAATGAAACATGAAAGGAATGATGAATGGAAATTTTTTATGTTGCAACTCACCAAACCCTTGATTTGAAACCCTTGAAGGACTACAATTTAGTAGATCTTGCATGAAATGGCTTGATTGTTGATGTGATCTTGACTTGATAGCTTGGATTTTGATTTGAAACTTGATTCCTACATCACAATGTTAGCTCCAAAAACATGCATGATGCTTGATAACTTTGAAATTATGCTTGATATCTTGAATGCTACAACAAATGCTTGAGAAATATGCTCTTGAATACCTTTGACAGTAATCTTAGCTCTTGTGAAACTTGCATTAACATTCTAGGATCTGAATTGATAAAATAACCTTGCTTTTATAGATGATTTTCTAATTTCTCGAGAATTAAAGATTACAAGCTGACATTTGAATATGAATTTGGGATAATGAAAATACCACCAAAAATATATTTAAATTTTGAATTTGTAAATTAAAGGGGGCCCATTCACCCAAGCGCAGATGGGTCCTGACCTAAATTATCAGGACGTATTCATTTCGAGGTGTTAATGATGATAAATGCATTAATTAAATCACACTTCCCCCTTCGGAAATTGCAATTAATTAGGCTTGCAAATGTAAAATTTAGGAAATTAGAGGCTTAATTAAGTCCATTTAAATTGGGAGACCCAAACATAGTGTGAAATGTAAAGGAGTACAGGGTAAAAGCACAAACCTATGTCACACTTTATAAAGGAATCGACCGACAGGAAAAAATAAATTTGAACTTTGACCACATAAAAGTGGTCTTTATGTTTTGAATTTCAAAATGATGTAAACTAATGAAATGTAAAACTTTCAATGAAGTTTATTCCTGTAATTTTTAGATTTTAAAAAAATTGTTTTCATTACTTTTTTTATCAATTTAAGAACAGATTTTGGAATGCTGAAAATTTTAGAAAAAAGTGACTTCATGGGCCGTCAAGAAAAAAATTGAAATTTTTTTCATTTCTCCCTAATTTTCTTTTCTCTAAATAGGTAACTTCAATATCTTGTGCATGGAAAAAAACAAATTTTGATGTATATTTTTCTCGTAATAACATTTTAAAGTCAAACTTGTCAGAATTCGACATTTTTCACGGGCCATCAACTATTGTCTTTTTTTTTTTTTAGCAAAAGGAAAATAGCCGATATATATTAATATATAATAAGGAGGTTACAAAATATTTGTTATGGTTCTTGATAAACCAGACTATATCAGAACAACTTTCTTCAAAACAAATTACAAAATTCCCCTTAGATTTTCTATGCCTTTATTGCTTGCAGACGTTTACCCTTATATGTCAAAATAAAGCAATTGAACACAACAAAAAGCCCTTATCCTAAAGATACTGCATGCATATACATCTATTTCCCTTCATCAACCCTTTACAAAACAAATCCACTTATTCCTCCATTTCGACAATGTCATTTTTTGCTTGATTTTCTTTAAGTTCTTGATCTTCATTTCCCAAGTCATTAGGTTGCATAGGAATATTTAATAATCCCTTATTGATGCAGAGGATTCGATGGGATCGCACAATCTGAAACAATGACCAAAGGAATCTCTCGAGGCACTTGAGGAGGTGAATGAACTAACACATTAACTGGCTCAGAATGAACATGGATGAGCAAAGTGAGGATAGCATTAGTCTACCTTCTGATACTATTGTCTATTTTTTTAATCATTTTCAAAAAACAAATTATACCCTTTTGAAGAAGACTCTCTCCTTTTGTGCCCCATATAGTTTTTTTTTAAATTAATATGTTTTACTATTTTTTTAATTTCTAATTAACCTCTTTTTAACTTTAATGACCTACTTACATTATTTTAAAAATAAAATATATTAAAACTAATCAAAATATTAAAAAATAACATATTTGGATTCACCACTCCGAGCTCCACAAAAAGGTATTTTTCTTTTTTGCAAAAAAATCATTCTAACTGAAGAAATACTTAGTTGAAGTTGAAAGTTTCAATTTTTTTGAAAAAAGTTGAATTGGCTACCAATTAGGATGCCACATAGACAGTTTCAGTAGAAAAGGTTTCTATAGAAAGGGTTTTTCCCAAAAGCCTTTCTATAGAAAGGGTTTCACCTAAAACCATTTCTATAGAAACCTCGCACATTAAAAAGCCAATTTTAAAGTGGGAAAATGAAAATTTTAATTTTTTGGGATTTGGGGGAAACTTATTCGGCTAAAACCCTGTGTGCCACGTATAGGCCATGTGGTTTTGGTCAAAACCTATTCGGTCGAAACTTTTTCGGCTGAAAATATTTTGCTCAGAACTATTTATTTGGCCAAAAGTGTGACATAACTTTGTGCTTTTAGCCTACATTTTTTGACACTACAATAGTCTAAAGAACTAATACACATGGGAAGCATTATGATTGCTATGTTAGTAGAAGTCATGTTCAAAATGGACTGGCCTACAAAATAAAATATGACCCATACTACAAGGATGTTGAAATCAATGTCAATGCATTATCACTACTCCTTGATTCTACTACAAACATTTAAGAAATGCTTCATACAATTCAAAGTGAAAATGAAGAACCTATATCAACAAATGTTGAAATTGATAATAGTCAAGGTGATATAGAAAGTAAAATAGAATATTCAACATCATTTATGGTAACACTACCAAATAAACATTATGAGTTAAAAATAATTAAGGAATCTTTACAGATAGAAAATGACAATGATACCATCATTGATTGGCCCCACATCAATTCAACCCTCGTAAATGAGTACACTATTGAGGGCCTATTCAACATGGCATTTCCCACTCTTTTTTCCAAATGGAAATGCACTACCCATGCAACCTTGAGCTAGGGAAGTGAAACTTCATGAATATGCCTTGCATCTTATGTGATCATGATAATAGATTTGGCCAACATCCACAATTTAGATACTTCCTTCTAAATCTTATGATGTGTCATTGTAGCCAAGCACTTGCATAAATATTTATCAAAAGAATTTAGTAGAAGATGATATACCTACCACTATTGAATACCTTCATGCCCACTTACATAAACTACCAGACAAATAATTGGTTGAAGAACTAATGAATTTTTTCTCTACCTTACGAGGGACATGATTGTATTGGAACAAGTGGCATAGTGATCCAACAAATATGATCAACCAAATAGGTTCCCCAACTTTGTTCTTCACATTAAGTGCAATAGATACAAAGTGGTCTACATTACACAATCTTTTTGCAACCGTAAATACATCTACATTAGTCTCCAAGAAACATCGTACAAACGACATAATTAAAATCTTGCACACCACGTCCCTATATCTACATCAACAATTCACAATCTTTCGTGAAGAAGTCATTGAGAAGCTCTTACATTTAAAAAATTATTAGTATAGGTATGAATGACAACATTAAGGCTTTGCACATTTACATGGATTCCTATGGCTATAAAATGCACCAAACATGGATACACTCGATTGGGAAAATAATGTAGAAATGAATAGAGCAAAATAATTCTTTGATAACTATGTCACTACTTGGAACCCTTGCTCTAAATTTGAAATGAGCAACATCATACATAGAACTCCAATGGACAATCCATGCCTACTAAACACATCTGAAATATTCTTTACCAATGCCTACATTGATTATGAATAGTTAGTTAATTGTGTACAAAGACAAACTAAATGCATGGAGTGGACCTGCCTGTGCAAAAAAGGGTAATATGTAGAATACAAATACAAAACTCCATGGAAAGAATGCATAAAATCCACTTTATCATGTGATGAATCAGGGAACAAATCTTACGAACCATCAAGAAATAATTATAGGTTAAACATTCATAAGCCAAAGATGCTCTCAATATGGAGAGATAATATAGATTTCCAACTCGTCATCTCAAGACTTCTTGTTCTCAAATACATTGCCAAGTATGCATCTAAAGTTGAATGAAAATCAAAGAGTTGTGTTAATATGTTGGAAATAATATGTTCAAATGAAAGATTAGAAGACTAGGATTTGAAATCATATCAAAAGTTCATGGCAGAGATTGTTGTAAAATGAGATTAGGAGCACAAGAAACATGTCATATGATGTAAAAATTACCTCTCGTGATTTGTAATTGAAATTTTGTATCATTGAATGTAGGTAAAAAAGTGTTCCATCACTTGAAGAAAACAATTGAGATACAATATAACTACACACAATCCTACATGCATCACCCATATCACCTAGAAATGGTAACACTAATTGAATCAATGAGATCCTTCACATATGTTGCTTCTCGCAAAGTTTGCAAATGGCTAAATAGAAAAGAAAAAGCAATAGTGCAAGTATTTCCACATTTCTATACCATTCCAAAAGAAGAATCTGATTTTTTTTGAAACATTTTGTTGGAGTGAGTTATATAAACATTTTTAACATATAGACAAAGATATAGGCCTTACCAAAGAAGAAATCATCAATAACTAGAAGCACATGAATACACAAAAAAACAATGCATAGAATGCTAGTCACACTAATCAAATTAAGATGTCCTTGGAGAGGAAAACTATTTTGATAAAGATATGGATAAATAAGATACTCTAGAAATGAATGAATGGGAGTTATTATCTCAACTGGGCTTTGCTAATAATCTCAATTTGAATGAACTTGAAATGCTAGGTCAACATGATTTTGAAAACAATAACAAATGGGAAAAACATAATGTTCCTGCACATTTACACGATGTTGCGGTTCAATTTTTACACACAAATAAGATGTCCCAACAAGATGTTCATTCTCCCTCAAATTTTTTCAACCAAAACTATACATTATCACTTAAACCACAACTAGTGCTTACTATAATTACAAATCACTCTATAGACAAATTATCTAAACAACCACTACATATGGTCATACAAAAAAATTTGGGCACTGGAAAATCATATTTGACTAGTTGCATAAGAAATGTACTTCATACTTTCGTACCAAAAAGAGTAAACCAACTCCTTGTTCTCATTTCAACAAGAATTGCAACATTTAATATAGAAGCCTCGACTATGCATGCAACCTTGAAGATTCCAATTAGAGAAATGTAACCATTGCAATGACAAACATTAATAACATTTCAAGAAGACATGAAAATATACAATACATTCTCATTGAGAAGATGAGCTTCATTGGGCCAAAACTACTATTGAAAATTGATAGTAGGTTACATGAAGCAAACCCCCATCAAAAAAATATTTTCTTTGGTGGCATGTCTATAATTATTATAGGAAACTTTACACAACTACCACCTATTATGGATAAACCTATCTATGCATCACATACAACTGCAAGAAACCTATGGCACAAATTTAATACAATATTTACATTACAAATAATATTTAGACAAGAAGGTGATAATCCAATTCAAATACAATTCCATTAGACATTAAAAATATGTGTAATGGAGAACCAACAGAACATGATGGGGACTTATTAATGACTCACAAAAATAAGCAACTAACAACAACTGAAAAAGAAGATTTTGACCAATCGATACACTTATTCACTACAAATGAGCTAGTAAAATTACATAACAAAAAAATTTTGAAACTGCTAAATCTACCTGTTGCACTCAATTCTGTAATTAATACACAACATAAATTAGGTACCGATAATAATGACAAGCAACTTCCCCAAGAGGTATTACTAAGAAAATGTCAATGTGTCATTCTTGCAACAAACCTATGGATCTAAGATGGGCTTGTAAATGGATCTCTTGAACATGTCAAAGATATTGTATATCCCTTCAGATCTAAACCACTTGAATTTCCAACATGTGTTATAGTAACATTTGATAACTATAATGGCCCACAATGGGATGAAACAAACCCAAAAACTATACCAATACAATCAATATCATGAGGCAACCATAGAGAGATACCACTATCCAAGCCATGGGCTATCACTATAAACAAATCACAAGGCCTTATACTAAATAAAGCCACAATCAATATTGGTAAAACTAAAAGATAAGGCCTCACATTTACAACAATATCTAGATTCAAATCCATAAAAGGCCTTCACATAGAGCCTACATTCTCTTTTGATCGCTATGTCAAAATGAAAAAAAAATCCATACAACATTATTAGAAAGAAAGGAGAAGCTTGTATACAATTTCTCTCATAATAGCATGTTCAGGTATGTACAATTAATTACACCCTCTCTCAAAGTTATAAATTTGTAATTATTCCCTTCTTTAACAGAGTAAAAATACTAAAACTAATCAATTACAAAATTTATCTTATACAAGTGGACAATCAATGATCAAGAAAAGAAAAAAATAAGATTTACCCTCTTACTCAATTTTTTTTTGCTAAACTTACATATCTAGTTAATTATTTATAAATTATAGATTTCTCATCTAACAACATTGTGTTTCACTGCATACAAATTCCAAGACTTTAAATAGGACCTTCAAAAAAGACAAAGTGAAGCTCTTATGTAACTTTGACTAATGCAAAATTGATACTAATTGTTCAAAGGAATCTAATCAACATTGTGTTTCACTACATACACATTCCAAGACTTCAAAAGAGGAGCTTCAAAAAAGACAAAAATATGCTCTTATGTAACTTTGATTGTTGCAAACTGTGCACAAATTGTTCAAATGGATCTAATTGTTTTTTAAAAAGACATTCAATACATACGTGTATACAATTATATTTTTATATAACCAATTATGTATTGTCACAATTTATTTATGTTTTACCTTTAATTTCCTATCGACATCTCCAGTTAACGTCCTATGGGTGCAAATGCTAAGTTTTTAATTGATATCAATCTTTTGTAACAAAAAATAATCTATTTAGTTTTAATCTATTGTCTAGGGTTTTGGATAATAAGGATAAATTCAAGACAACTCATTATTACATCGAAGGCATTCCCTCTATAAAATAAACTTAGTTGAGTTTGACAATCAACGGTATGCAGTGCTAGAGAAGGGATGCAAGACAATGAGAGAAATCTCATCCATTCATCACAAAAATGAAAATTTAGTGTCCGCCAACCAATTTGATCATCTTGCCAACAACTCAAATCCACATTGATGTTGCACATGGTCTTTCATTTTAATTTGGGTAATTATTGAAGTGGTTTTTCTTTGCATATTCCACAACTCCTCGTTGACATTAAAAATCCATCGCCCTAATATTTATCTTGGAGAATAGTTGTAAAGTGCCTTCATCTGAGTAATTTTCAAATTTTGTTTTTAGAATATGTTCTACATTTGCAAGATTTGCAATTATGATATCTCTTATTTCACCAGGTTGTTGGAGCTTGAAAGTATTGGTTGGCATCTTGTCGATTATTTCTTTGAACCATTGCAAATATCTATGATGATTTCTCAAGAATTTGAAAGCAGAGCCTACTATGGGATAGATAGAAGGGCCCTTGTAGGGCTTGTTAATAAACTTTTTTATAACAAAACACAACTGATTTCTATGTGAAGCCAAACTATAACCTCTTTATGGAAGTACAAATTACATACAATAATCTCAATGGAATGAACAATACCAACAACATATAGGCAATGCATAGAATGAAAGAACAAATATTTTTGTCAAATAAAGTATATCTATAATTTTGCATAACAAAAAGATGCAAAGTATTAAAGGAATATTGAATTGATCCAATTTAATGTGACCGATAGGATTTACATCAAAGAAGGCCATCGATGCATGGAAAATACTACCAAGCATTCTCACAAAATACATTTGTGTTGTCCGAAGAGCATCTTTTGAAAAAACCATGGAGCACAATAATGCACAAAATTCAATGTCCATTGTTAGTGAAATATACAGAAAAATGAGAAAAGAATTGCCCATGATTTGTTTTTTATCTATTTGTAATGTCGTAAATTGCATCCTATGCATGCAATTTCACATTTCATAAACCTCCCCTTTAGATAAATTAGATTCAATAATGCAATGTCCCTTTCCATCTAACCTTAATTTTCTTAACCCGTTTATTTCCAACTGTTAAGGTGAGTTTATTTTGTGAACGAACACATGTCGCATAGATGTCTACGTGTCATGCAAACATTTGGAAAAGATTCTCGATTGTAGTATCCATTTGGACAATACAATTCCCACCTGTCTACAAGTGTAATGCCTCTACTAGCTTGAAGAAATGATGGAACGACCCTTTGCATGCATATACCTTCTCAAAATCTCCATTTTGGAAGGCTATCTCAATCAATATCTAATTCTAATCTATCCTTGAACTTATTCACTCAATCTCTTCATTTTTTCAATCTCTCTTGCACTTTCTCCACCATTCTTTACCACCTTCATTGCATTTTCTCTCTCTACATTGAAGCTTTGGCACTATTGGTATATCATTCTCAAAATTGGACACTATAGCTTCTTCCTTTTGGCATTCTCATTTTCTAAAGGAGAGTAATCATATTTTATATAGTGCATTGTCTCTTTATTTTGTTTGCATATCATTCTAGCACTTCTATCTTTTCTTTATCTCATCTATTTATCTCTATCTCAATCATATCTAGCTATCTGTGGAGGTGGAAACACCAACAAGGGGGTTTGACTAAGGCAAGACCCTAAACAACCCCAAAATTTTCCCTCAATTTTATGTGTGCAAGTATTGAAGGTGTATCTTTGCTAAAGGCTTCAGTTCTTAGACCTCTTATGAGTGTTTTCTTCCCTTCTCTTGTTTTATTATTTGCATTCAATTTAATCTATGCTCCTTTAGCTTAAGTTATTTTCATTCCTTTCATTTCTCTATTATTTGCCATGTTCTTAGAGTTCTTAGTAAACATAATTGTTAGTAGGTACTTAGTTGCTTTCTAGATAGCCTTGGTTTTTGATTTGTATGAGATGCCAACACACCGCAAGGATGTCCATGTGTTGCACTATCGTCCTTGGCTGAGAGCTTGCTAATTTTTTCAAAAGACCTATGTGACCTTCTCTTTCGATTTCTAAAACTCTCTCATTTTATTTCTGCATAAATAATAAACAATCACCTTTTATCATTTTATCCCATCACTTGAGCTTTGATCCTTGAGATAGTTGAGGACCATTTTCCCCTTCAAAACTCATCATCTTGAGGGTGTTGAATCTCTACATTTTGGTGAACTTGATGTGAACATGTCTTTGCTCTAGTCTTTTATTGAAAATTTAATTTCTCTTGTTTGGATGTCTATTGGACCAAGTGTTGTGATACTTTTATGAGTTTCACAACTTAGTCTATGACTTCTAGGCACATAGTAGGAGGAAGAATTCGACATTTAGACATGGGTTCAAGATGATAGTTCAGTCCAACTCATCAGGGTCCTAATTTTGATTAGTTTTTTAGGATTATCACCTTGTTATACACCCCCTTGCATTTATGTCAATTTTCTCATGAATGTTCAAACAAGCTCTCCACCTAGTAATCCATTCAGACCCTCTTCTCCTATAGACCATGAAGCTTCTCTTAGGGTCCCCTTTGAGAAAGTCTAATCTTTGGAGGAGAGGCTGAAAGAGTTTGAAGATTTCTTGAATTGTGGTAACAAGTATACTCAAGCCACTCCTGTTATCGATAGTCTAATGGACTTTCTTATCTTAGACCGCAAGGGCCTTGATTTGCATTGTGCTCTATCCAACATTGTCGAGACCCATGTACCTTCGTACATGTTAGTCTTCAGTATTGCCCAAGATACCTAATCAGATGTCACTGGCATCCAATTGACTCTTTTGATGCCAAAGGTATTTGTGCGCATGGTGGACACAGACCCTTCTGTGCCCTCTTTAACTACCATTGATAATACAAATGCTACATCTAGAACCCCTGTTAATCATGGAGTTAACATATACTACATTCCTTTAGGGTATGAAATTCCTCATTCATCTAGATCTAGACCTCAAATTACTACCACCATGTCTAACCCACCATCAAATCCTATTCTAAAAATCCTATTGCAAAATATGGGTCAAATGTAATCACAATTATCTAGCCTAGCCAATGCCACCTCTCATTCAACCTTACAACCTTACTATAGTTGTAGTCCCCTGGCTCTAAATATTCTAAATGTCCCCATCCACCAAGGGTTGGAAATTATAGAGTTTGATAAATAAAATGGTAAAGGTGATCCAAAGACTCATGTCTCATCATTCACTGCCATGTGTAGTGACTTCCTCTATTAGGACATTTTGCTAGCCAAAATATTTCTACGGTCCCTCAAGGACATTACACTGGAATGGTTTTTCTCCCTTCCTGATAATTCCATTTTCACCTTCAAGTAGCTAATCAATCAATCCTTGCAACAACTCTAGGCTAACATTGGGTTGAAGGTCACGTTTACTGATCTCATCCATTGCAAGCAAGGGGCTTGCAAGAGAGTAACTAATTTTATTGCTCAATACCAATCCTTGTTCACTCAAATCCCCTATGCCCTGCCTAATTCCAATGTCCAATGTGTGTTCCTAGGGAATCTACAACTAGAATTATGATAAAAAGTTATTTTAAAGAAATATCCATCCTTCGCTTATCTGTGTACTACGCTTAAAGACTATCAACAGATGAGGATATAGTACGAGGGTTCCTCCTCATCCTCCTGTCTTGATAATCATATAGTCGTGTATTTTGGGAAATTCTAAGAAAAATAAAGCAGTATCAAATGTTGTCTTTGTTCCTACTAAAAAGAATGTTGCTAGATGTAATAGAGTTTTTATGAAATTATTTGAATCTTATGCAAGTGTTCTCCAAAAATTATTAAAAGATGGTATAATTAATCCTTAAGCTACTTCCTTCAAGCTCCAGTTATTGATGGGGAAGGTAAATGAATCCACACATTGAAGGACTCATGTTCCTTCCTAATTATTACTATGATAAGAGCCAGAGGTACTAAAACACAAAATCCAAAAGCATGAAGTAAAATAATTCTAATTATTATCTTCAAGTGCATTTCTATTTTCTTTCATGTAGGCAACTAGAATAGTATGCAGACTAAAAAACTAGTCCATGAGACTTAATAATAGATAATCTCTTAACTCTAGTGTGTGAAAGGAAAAGAATAATACACAGTTTATGGATATTTTCCAATAAGAGCATTAGAGTTTATATGGTGTAGTGAATAGCAAGAAGATCAAGCTAAAATCATCAATCCAATCAATCTTAAGGAGATAATGACCTTTCAAGTATTAGACAAAAATTAGAGAATATGATAGTAGGATATATCTATCCATGACAAAGGCATCCAACTTCTCATACTTCTAGACTAATTTGGGTACTCCAATGGTAATCAAGATATTCAAATAACATTATCAATATGATAATTAGATATTGTATAGCTTAGTATTTAATTCCCATTATTTTTTTAATTTATTACTCATCTTGTAAATCTATAGGTCACAAAACACTAAGGAGTGAATAGAATCACCAAACTAAGTTGAGAAACACATGTAATCATCGGGATATTCGATCCTAATAATCCAATAAAAGAACACGTCATACAAAAAATGATTCTAGAGACTCACAACTAAAAATACTGTGCACAACGGTTATAAAAACTTTTTATTATTATAAGCTCAAAGGATAATATTTTCCAACTCCCAAATAGTAAAGAGATGGTTTAGGACATTCAAGAGGGGGTTATAGAAGCTTGATTAAGTTGAAAAAGGATCCCTAATAGAGGTTTTAATTGAAATATATCTTACTTAACCCCCTTGAATCAACTCTAACACCATTCCAAAGGAGTTTTGAATAAAAAATAAGAGTGAAATATCAAATCAAACCTTTATTGATGTAGCTTAGCTCTTCACCATAAAATAATGAAGAACAAAGGACACCAAACCCAAGACAACTCATCTAAGATAGTCATAATTTAGGAAAAATATCAAACTATATTAAGATACAGTGAACATGAAAATACCAAACACATAGAAGACACACACCTTTTATAAGCATAAGATGTACTCATGAAAAATGAAGGGGTATGACCATGTTCAAAAATATGAATACTCAAGGGTAAGTGTAGAAAGGTGGGGGACCAAAAAGTGGCCACATCACTTTTTGGTCCTATAAAAGAGATAATGTGAGCACATTATAATACAAGTGTGCTATAACACACTTGAGTTTCCAAAAATAAAAAACACCTCTCTGTCTCTATCTTTGTCTCTTTCTCTTCCCATCTCTCTACCTCAAACTATATACATGAAATAAACATTTAAGTATAAGTGAAATTTATATATGGATATAAATTTTACTTATAATTTAATTTATATTTCATGTATATAGTTTCAGGATGTTTGAGAATGTTTTCAAATCTCTAAGAGTTATAATACATATTTTATATTTTGGAAGATTTTATAATTTTTTAGACTTAGTCAAATTTCAATAATCAATAGCCTTGTATCATCTTTTTCTCTTTGTATCTCTCTTTATATCTCCCCCAAACTCTAGACCTCTCTCTCTCTCTCTCTCTCCCATTTTTCTCTCCCTATCTCCATTCCTTTATCTAACTCTCTCTATCTCACTCTCTTTCTCCCTTGAGCTCAAGACCTCTCTCTCTCATCCCCTATTTACTTCTCTCTATTGACCATCTCTCTCTAACTACCTCTCCTTCCCTCTCTCTCTACCTCCCTCCATCTCCCTTCCTCTCCCTTCCTCCCTCTCCGTCCCTCTCTCTCCCTCCCTCCCTCTCTTTATCGCCCTTTCTCTTTCTCTCTCTACTTCTCTCTATCTACCCTCTCTCTCTATACCTACCTCTCCCTCCCACCCTATCCCTCTCTACATACCTCTTCCTCCATTCATTCATCCATATCTATCTCTCTCTCCATCCCTCATCCTCTCTCTAATTCTTTCTATCAACCCTCTCCCTCTCCATCCAACTACCTCTCCCTCCCTCCCTCCACCCCTCTCTCCCTCCCCCTCTCTCTCTATATATATCTCTACTTTTCTCTATCTCCCCTCTCCCTCTCTCTACCTACATCTCCCTCCCTACCTCTCTCTCTACATACCTATCTCTTCCTCCATCCATCTCTCTCCCTCTCCATCCCTCCCTCCTTCCCTATCCACTTCTCTTTATCTCAACTCTATCTCCCCTCTCTACAACTCCCTCCCTCTCTCTTTTTATTTATCTCTCCCTCCCTCCCTCCTTCCCTCCTTCCTTTCCTATCTACTCTCTATCTCCCCTCTCCCTCTCTCTCTACCAACCTCTCCCACCCACCCTTCCTACCTCTCCCTCTCTCTACCTACCTCTTCCTCCCTCCCTCTCTATCTCTTCTCTCTTTCCCCTCTCTACCTCACCCCCTCTCTCTATCTCCCCTCTCCCTCTCTCACTACCTACTTTTTCCACCGACCCCCTCCCTCCCTAACTCTCCCTCACTTTCTCTCTCTATCTCACCTCTCTCTCTATCTCTCCCTACTTCCCTCTTGCACTCTCTCCCTCTCTCTCTACCTCTTCCTCCCTCCCTCCTTCCATATCTATTCTCTATCTCCCCTCTCCCTCTCTACCTACCTCTCCCTATATCTCTACATGCCTCTCCCTCCCTCCTTCCCTATCTATTATTTATCTCCCCTTTCCCTCTCTCTCTACCTATATCTCCTTCCATCACTCCCTACCTCTCCCTCTCCCTACCTATCTCTCCCTCCCTCCCTCTCAGTCTCTCTGCCTAGAGAGAGAGTAGAGAGAGACATGTGAGATAGAGAGAAGTATAGAGGGAGAAAGGGAGAGGTAGGTAGAGAGAGAGAGAGGGGAGATAGTGAGAAGTAGAGAGAGAGGTGAGACAAAGAGTAGAGAGGGAAGGATGGAGGGAGGGAGGGTGAGGGAGAGAGAGGGATGGAGGGAGGGAGGGAGAGGTATGGAGAGAGATGGGATAGTGAGGGAGGGAGGGATAGGTGGAAAGGGAAGAGGGAGGGAGGGAGAGGTAGATAGGGGAGAGAGGTGAGAGAGAGGTAGGTCAAAACTCAACCCTCGATCATGAATCATAAACCCTAAACCCTAACCTTAATCCCTAAACTCTAAACACTATATGCTAAACCCTAAATCCTAAGCTTTAAACCCTAAAACCTACCATTAATAATTTTTAACTCTAAAACCTTAAAAATAAATTTAACCCCTAAACCCTCATTGTTAATCCCTCCATCCATCATAAACCATAAATTGTAAACCCTAAAACCTAAGCCATAAACCTCAAACACTATTTTCTAAAACCTTAAACCTAAAAATTAAACTTAATCTCTAAAACCTCCATCATAAACCCTAATTGCTAATCCCTAGGCCCTAAAACCTAAACTATGAATAATTTATAGAGAGAAGTTGAGAGAGAGATAAATAGGTGAGATAGAGAGGAAGAGAGGGAGAGAGAGCGATGGAGGGAGAGGTAGAGAGAGAGGAGGGTGAGAGAGAGATGTAGGGAGAGAGAAGTAGGAGGGATAGGTAGAGAGGGGGGAGAGATACAAAGGTGAGAGAGGGTAGATAGAGAGAAGTACAGAGGGAAGGAGGTATGAGGGAGAGGGAGAGAGAGGGAGAGAGAGGGAAGGGGGAGTGAGGGAAGGAGAGAGAGAGAAATAGAGGTAGAGAGAGTGAGGGAGGAAGAGGCAGTGAGAGGAGAGAGACAGAGAGGTGAGAGAGAGAATAAGATAGGGAGAGAGAAAGAGATAGGTGAGATAGAGATAAATATAGAGGGAAGGAGGGAGGGAGAGGTAGAGAGATAGGTCTAGAGAGAGATGGAGATCTAAAGAGGGAAAAATAGAGAGAGAGAGGGAGGGAGAGGTAGAAACATAGGTCTAGAGCTCAAAGGAGGGAAATAGAGAAGGAAGGAGGGAGAGGGTAGAGAGTGGGAGATAGAGAGAATGTGAGGGAGATAGGAGATCATTTTTCCTTCACAAGAATATGCGAGCATTTAATGTGCTTGCATTATAGAAACCTAAGACAAAATAACAATGCTAGGGGATTATAGCATGTTTGCATTATTATCTGCCTTGGGAATTTCTAACCGTTAGGGTTGGATTTTCCTTGGGAATCCAACCCAAATGGTTAGACTAAAATTTTAATATCAACAAACATATTTTTTCAAATTGTGAAAAAAATTGACAAAATCTTGAGTGTGCTCTCCATCAAGTTTACACATGTTTCATTGTCAAGTCAAAAAAATGACATGGTAATGTTGAGCTCTCTCTTAGCTTTCTAACCATGTAATTTTTTTCATATTTTGAATATGTTAAGGTTTTGATCTTTAATTTATTTTTCTAGTGTCTCCATTTTTTGTCAAAAACCTACATATGGTATTTTTAGCTTCATTTTTTAGCTATTCGTCAAAATTTCAAATAAATTACATTTTAGAAATTGGACTCTATTGTATATATAGTAATAGAAATTGATTTTTGATTAGTTTCCTATGTTTTTTTGGGAGCATGCTCAATTTTTTGTTTTTCAACATATGTCCACTTTGAAAATTAGTAAGAAATAATATATTCATTAAAAAATTAGGAAAAAAAATGGGCATAAATTACATGGTGTTAGCTAATTTCTCACAAAAATGATTTCACAATGGAAGGGATTTCATAATCCTTAATGTTTTTCCTAGCAATCTGAGGTCTTTGTACCTACTGCTAGGCACAATGTTCCCCCTCCCTATCAAGTATAGAGCCCCACCTCTACCTTGGAACTCACACATGTGAAAGTAGTTTGGGATCTCCTTGAGGATAAAATTGAAATAGATTTTCCTCAAAGAATATTGTAGGACCTCATTTTTATTGTATGGAGGATGGTTAAAAACTATCCACCGCATCTTCCGAAAATGTTCCCTTGACCCTTAGTGTTGGAACCAATGGACATGGAAACTTTTGCAACTATCATTTAGGGGTGCATTTGTTTGTGAATCAGTGAACAATGCACACAAATTGGATTTCAAAATTTTCTTCTTTAACTTATTGGTAGGATAATTTGGTGGCATAATATTGGTGTGCTTTATCCTTTTTGTTTGACCACATGCTAATTTTTTCACTCATGGAATGTATGTGAGAGATGATAGATTCCAATGAAGTGGCGAAGGTAGATCAATGGGAACTAGTTCCACTCGAATTTCTCAACTTTTCAATCATTATTTGAAGTTCCTTTTTTATTGTTTTCAATTTACCCTAGGAGGTTTTCTTGTATCTCAAGAGGATGTCCAGGAAATTTTTAAGGAGTTTTCTACGATTGTTCTTCACCAAAGTTTTTGCGAATGATGAGGGATTTTGATTTTCTTAAAAAATATACAACAATAAATAAATAAAATTCCTAATTTATATTTAATTAAAATTTTACACTAAAAATTTGATAAAGCCTACCTCGTTAACCTTGTGTATGTCACGATGGCATTTTGATAGTGGTTTGATCAACTCCACAACGTGTGCACACTTTATCTTGCTTTTTGTCCCCTATTAGAAAGGTGAGAGGTTGAGTTCAAATGAGCTTGACTTCTTTGCAGTTTTTATAACTTCAAAATAATGCTAGCACATTATATAATGGACTGTCATTATGTCTTGGATGGACTAAAAAGTGGTTGTGGCAACTTTTTGGTCCTCCATCTTTCTACACATGCCAATATATAATGTCAAACTTCTCTTAGGCTTTGAAATATATGACCTATGCTACATCTATATAAATTTATCATAATAATTATGATCCATTGATTATGAGAGTTCAAATTTGTTTATTCTTTTACGGTAGGGTATCTTCATTGGCATATATAGGGAGAGCATGGTCACTTGCTTAGATACTCTTTTGTACCATCTCCAACATGTCTTTATGAAATATGTGATAGCCAATATTAATATTTAGTGGACCATTACATACAAATGTAAATATATCAATTATAAATTTAATAAAGTTGTTTATACCAAGTCTAAATTTACTAACTATAAATATAAATGTAGTCGTATTTATGCACTACAAACTAAAAAAGATTACAAATGTATGCAAATATATGTGCATGTATGTAGTTATATAAATACATGTACAATTATATATGCATACATAAAAATATATGAAGTGTATATAGTTGTATGTTTACATGTAACCTTATATATAAGTATATCTATAGTTATATAAATATATTTTCATAGAAATTTGTAGGTATTAAAACATGTAAAAAATATAATAAAGATACATATAGAAACGAATATATCAAGTATAAATTATAAATCTTGACTAATTAATTATTAATTATCAAGTTGATTTGTGTCCACAAAGAAGCTTTTCACCACTAAATGTTTGTGCAATTATCTTCATTAAATGAGATCTATGCCAAGTGAAAGTGGGGGAAAGTATGGATAAATGTGAACTTGAAGGCCTAAGTAGAGGATATATTTATTTATTTATGAAACCTTAGGGATGACCACTAACATGCATATCTTTAGAGAAAAATATGTAAAAGGTGCTGAGAGATATCAATCTCGAGTTCCTATTCCACTTAAATAAAAAATATAGTAAAAAATAGGTGCCTCGAGGATGATATATCAACATCTTTTATATAGATTTTTCTAAGGATATGTATGCTAGTTTAATCAAATTTATTTAATAACAAAATTTTAAATAATTTTTAATATAAAAACCTAGTTTGGGATATAGGAATCATGAAAATTTAGAGAATCCCAATAACACCAAGCAAAGACCTTATATAAATCATAAGTTTCAATGAGAGGTTAGACCAAAATATCACATAACCACTATTACTACATTCACCACTTGATACAAACTGATACCCAAACAAAAATGGCTAAAACCATAGTTCCAAACTACACCCATATAGTTAATACCACAATCTAATAACATAACTAAAGTATAAAAACATAAGAAATAACCAAAGAAAATTACATAGGCCTTACATTGCCCATTTGCATTAACTTACATTTTTCATACGAGACATTATAACCAAAATATTGCTTCTCCATATCATCTCAAACATCATCTCCAACACAACAATATAAGAACATAAAAATGACAACCATTAGCAACTTCACCTTCGAATGCAAAGAAATTTCCTCCATCTCTTTCTAGATACAAAGCTGAAGACACTTAATGAAATGAAGGTTCTCCAAGAAACAATTAAATGAACCTTGGCCTATTGCAATTCATCATCAATTTCATCATCTAACAAATAAGAATTGCCTACCATCAATAACATGGAAACACAAGAGAGATAGTGAACAACATAAAAAATATACCACCTTCCCCACATACAACTAAGGTCAAGTAACAACTTAGCCATCATTAGGGGTGATCCCACAATACTGGTTTACAATTTTTGGCCAAACTGGACATTGAACTAATTTTTTTTAACTAAATCTTCACTTTCAGGAACCTATAGCTGCTAAACCATGAGGAATTTGAAGATGATGCAAACTACTGATTTGTGACATTTTATCTGTAGATTCTAAATAATATTTTAAAAAAAATTTGGAATCAGATTGTATTTCTTTTTTCCATCTGCTTCAAAAACTAGTTTTTAACAGTAAACACCATTTTTAAAGAGTGGTGTTCATCGTATACAACATAATTTTTTTTCTATGAAGGATAAAATTCTACTTTTTTTAATTTAGCTTCAAGTAACTATGATATCTAGCATGTTCATTTGGTTTCATAGTGTTTTATTGAATATTTTTCTCTTAATTAAGCTTTGAAGTCAAACTAATTACAATTTAGACATAGGTGAACCGTATACAACA
Source organism: Sequoia sempervirens (assembly GCA_007258455.2). NCBI lineage: Eukaryota > Viridiplantae > Streptophyta > Pinopsida > Cupressales > Cupressaceae > Sequoia > Sequoia sempervirens. The sequence goes on from VDFB02162656.1 coordinate 22,937, forward strand.
TCAATTTTTTCATATGTATCGAAATTCATTTTTTTTTTACTGGATCAAGGACATCAATACCTAGCACGAACATATTTTTCAATTTTTTTGATAATCTACTATTTTTCCACATGTGCAGAACAAAGAGCTTGATTTTCGATGAAAAACCTATGTTTAATTAAACTAAAAAAAATACATAATAAAACCAAAATATATTAAAATTATATTCGATGGATAGCTCATTCTGAGGACTACCCTCATCCAGTTGGGTTTGTGAAGTTTCCTCCATTTTCATCCTCAACTCGAGCTTCAAAAGGAAATTTTTTGCAAAAAATTAGTAGAAGAGGGGGAGAAGGGAAAAAAAGGGAGTTCGAGTGAACCCCCCTTCACCCTTTTGAGTGAAGGGGGGTTCGCTCGAACCCCCTTTTTTTAATTTTCCTTTGTTTCCATTTTAAAGAAATGTGGCAAAAAGGGGTCACATGAAAAAGGGTGTTCACTCGAAGGAGGGTTCGAGCAAACCCATTTTTGGGTTCATGCGAATTCCCCCCTTTGTGCGAACCCCTAAAAACCCAAAAGTTGTTTCATGGGATCATTTTTGCAAATTTCCTTCCTCAGCAAAATTGTAAGCTAGTTTTGTGGGATCACCCTTGGGTGAATGCTAACACTAAGGGAGCCATCCATGCTTTTTTCTAGGTCCGAATCCTAACTGTAGACACCGAAATTTGGTCTAAGCCTGCGACTTCAATATTCTTCATAATTCCTATTTTTCATGGTAATGATTAAATAATCTTAATTATTTAATTAATTCATCTTAACATTAATTCTTCTATTGATTAAATAATCTTAATTATTTAATTAATTCATCTTAACATTAATTCTTCTATTGATTAAATAATCTTAATTATTTAATTAATTCATCTTAACATTAATTCTTCTATTAATTAAATAAACTTAATTATTTAATTAATTCACACTTTCTTTATGCTATCGATTAATTAAATAAATGCTTTTTATTTAATTATGTTACTAATTAACCTTATCCTTCTTGTCAAATTAAATAAATTATTATTTAATTTACTCTTTATCATACTTCAACTATAATTAAATAAATTCTTTATTTATTTAATTATTCATTTAAAGTCCCTTCATCACTTGATTAAATAAATCTTATTTATTTAATTATTCTTCAAATATCAAATCTTGAATTAAATGAATTATTTAATTCATGGATTCTATTTTAACGCATTCCTCTATATTTAGATAATTGTGTGAGTTATTTAAGTATTCACTTTTACTCGACTCAAAGATCTATTTTAATCACTCAATTAACTCTTGATTTAATGTCCGAGTGGCGTTCTTCAGTAATCTCTTCGTCAAATCATTCAATCGTCCAGTTCTAACTCATTTTCCTGTACATGCGGATTAATTAAATATTCCTATTTAATTAATTAAATGTTGTGCGTGCATTCGAACAAGAGTTGCTTTAATCAATCTTCATCTTTGTCATGCAAAGATAATTCTTCTGTTTTTGAATACCGAATTGGAAGATTAAATCATTTATTTAATCTTTAATTCTATTTCTAGTTTGTATCACTCATTTCATTACTGACAGTTATTAGAATGCATGACTAATCAGTCAATCTCAACCGTCCGTTGATATTTTAATCCTGGCCTGTCGTTCGAATAATCAATTTTCTATAAATTGATTTGTCATTCTTCATTCCACTCTCTCTCGAAATCTCTCTTGCGAATTCTTATGACTTTTGAGAGCACTTTTGTCTTGAATCTTCGATGTTTTGCTAATCACTATCTTAGGCTATACTTGCACGAACTTACGAAAAATCTGAGGGCAATTATACTACACAAGCAAAATGGAGAAGGGAAATCGAGATGAATCATGGAAATATGTTTGAAATTGGTGAGATTGTTTCAGTTTTAATTACATTTTTGACTTTCCTTTGTTCTTTGTTGCTTAACATTTAGATTTGCATCTTAGATTTTAGATTGCATGTTTTCTCTAATCTTTGTTCTTTGTGCACTTTCTTGGCGTTAAATTTGGTGAACCCGACGTGAAGATACCATCTTCGCGGATCCATAGATCTTTTATTTTTGGTTTTTGTAGGTTTTTCGTATGGAACGACGCATCAGTTTGGCGAAGCGACGCAATTGACTACCTGAACCACATCTGACAAAATAAATGACGCATCTGAAAAAAATAAGAAGCATCTGAAGTTTCTTGAACCATAATTGACTTCCCGAACCGCATCTGACAGAAGAAACAACGCATCTAAAAAAAATAAGATGCATCTGAAGTTTCTTGAACCACAATTGACTTCCCGAACCGCATCTGACAGAAGAAACGACACATTTGACTGGTAACACAACGACGCAATTGACTAGGAAAACTTTATTTCGTTTTCGAAAATCTAAAATTTTCAATTGATTTGTGTGTTACTAATATCTGATTTTCAGCGTGTGGCCTTTTAGAGTTAACAAGCTTTTGCAGGACGATTGACGAAGACAATATTGAAAACTACTAATGAGTTTTTCTGCAGGATGCTTGTCGAAGACCCTAGTTAATTTTGAAATAGATTGTTTGGTAGCATAGCAAATCTTTCGTTTGGTTTAAAATTAACAAGTGTCTACTGTGTTTGGTGCGAAAGCACAAGTCTGGTTACCCTTACGACTTGGTACATCGAATTATCCTCTCCCCTTGCGCATCTGTGCGATCCTGGGTGTAAGAGAAACGGTTACCAACTCTAGAACTTGGGCCTATTCTGGTGGGAAAAAGTACTCACCCCAGGACGACTCAGACTGGTAGCACCCTGAACCTGAGGGACTTCTAGCCGGTATATAAAAGTGGGTTCTTGGGGAAACCCCAAGAATCACGAGTGTGGTTCCAACGAGATGGATCCGAAAGGGGACTCGCACCGTATGGATCATACCCCACGAACGGAATGCCCGTACTAAATACCTTTGTTTTAGAGACCAACCTATTTGTGGCCGTTGCTTGGTATAGTGCAGGGTACAGTATCATGCCCAAAGATACTCACTACTGATCCCCTTGAGTAGAGATATCAGTTCTTGGGAGGTCATTGCCCAAAGAATTCAAAATTGGTGTGCTCGAAAGATGTTAATGAGCCGTGGAGGGGAGCCAATGCAACCAAATTTCTAAGCTATCCACTCTCGAGAAGGAAAGGTGTTCATCACCAATCCGGGGTATAATAGGTGGGCTATACCAAGTATACAAACCCTAGGCCTTTGGCCTATTAGGATGTGCTTGTCTGTTGTCAATTTAAACGTTCTTTGAGTCCAAAATCGAAACTGAAAACACTTTGTCTTATGATTGTATTTGATTGTCAGAATTTGATCACAGAAAATGGAGTCAGTTTAAATCTCATCACTGAAAATACATAGAGTCACAACTGTTCACCAGAAACTTGCAACTGTCAGTACGAGTCGCATATGTTAAATCTTGAGTCGCATCTGTTAAATTTTGAGTCGCAACTGTTATTTCAAGTCGCATCTATCTAGTTTAGAGTCACATTTGCCAGTTTAGCTCGCAATTGCTTTGGAAAAACCGCATGCGTTATATTCTGAGTGGCAACTGTCAGTACGAGTCGCATCTGTTAAAAGGTTAACCGCATCTGTTAGGGTCAAACTGAACTTTACCAGAGAAACACAATTGATTACTGGAAAACCGCAACTGATAAACTTGACCGCATATGTTAGATCCTGCAACGCATCTGTCTGATTATCAGAAAACCAGAATTCACAGTCACTGTCTAGTCAACACGATTATACCAGTTTTAGTTGTCCTTACACAAACAGTCTTTGAAACAGAAACATGAAACGATTTGCTCAATTTTGCATCCTTTAGGGTCATTTAGTCATTACCATAGTTGTCTTCATTTAGAGTTTAGTTTCATCTTAGGATACATATTACCTTGCATTAAACTTCTAGAAAGGTCACTTTTACAAACTTTAGGATTGGTTTACCATCTATACCCTAGAAAAGTCATAGTGTCAACAAAATTTGTCATTGAACCTAGTCCTATCATCTTATACTTTGTCCTACAGAGAGTCCTCCTAGCTCATCAGTCTAGTTAGGAAACTCAACTTGTCTTTGATCCTCGTCCTACATTGGTTCCTTGATTTAAACTAAATTGACACCTTGGTTTGACTTTAGGTAGTTGGTTCCTTCATCTTGGGTTTATAGAATTGATCACTTTAGGGTCTTGCTTAGACTTTGCATCTTTAGAGTCTAGACTAGTGTCATCCTAGAACATCCCTTATTTTGCATACGAAAATCCCAAAAACATAGACTAGAGTCATATTGTTCATAGATATAGTTTTTGCATTTCCCGCATATTGGGCTTGTCTTACATGGTTGAAACTAGGTCTAAGAGAAGAGAGAGAGAAAACATGTCGAACCCAAACGAATTCATAAATCCATTTTCTTCAAGACCTCATAAGACTCTATTAGACAAATTCACCACTAGAAACACTCAAGGACATATTGCAGTAGAGGACGTAGAGGCTGCCGCACAGGACCCTGAATTTGCCTCTTTTGTAGATCCGGCATGACATTGGGATTTAATTTCACTATAGGGGCTTCATCATCAACTCCCTTCGGTCCTCTTGTTGGGAGTAAAAGACCTAAAACGTTAGCCTCTACACCTTATGTCGGTGTCAAAAGTTTGCAATCAACAACCATACCAACTGCTAGTATCACGGGTACCATACCACAGTCGATGGCCATACCTAGTGCTCCAGTCACTAGTACCATACCACATATTACACAAACAGGAGGCATTCCCTCCTTCCAATATGGCAATCAGAATCCATTCTCCCAGACTGGCAATCAGAATCAATTTTCATCAATTCCGAATCAGAATCCTTTTTCATAGATTGGTAGTCAGAATCCGTCCACACAGATTCCAAGTCAAAACCAATTTACATCAATTCCGAATCAGAATCCTTTTGCACAGATTGGTCGTTAGAATCCGTCCACACAGATTCCATGTCAAAACCAATTTACATCAATGCCAAATTAGAATCCGTTTTCCCAAAGTGGTACTCACAATCCATTTACACAGACCCCAAGTCAACACCAATTTATGCAGATTCCAAACCAAAACACATTTACCAATATTCTGAATCGAAATCCACCTCAGATGCCAACGTTCAATCGAAACCCATCACGAGACTTTGGATTTCAGAACACATACACAGATCTGCATAATCCCCCTAGCACATCTTTGACCCAAGTTGACGTCTTACAAACACAAATGCACGCATTCAAAATGCAAATGGATAACATGTCGGTGTGAACAAAGAAATCATTTTCAACAAAGGACATATGCCCATTCCCCTTTGATAGATCATTGTACATGACACCTTTCCCTCATGGATATGTCATACCAAATCTTCCTAAGTACAATGGCAAATGAAACCCAATAGAACATATCAGGGAATTTTCTACCATATGCATAGATGCCGCTTATGACCCCATGTATCTTATGAGGCTATTTCTGAGAAGTCTTGTAGGAATTGCACTAGAATGGTTTTCGGGTCTAGATTCTGGCATTAGATATTGGGGTGAACTAGTTGAGAAATTTGTCGAGCAATTCTCCTTCAACATAGACCACGAGATAAATATAGCAACCTGGTGCCACACAATGCAAGACGAAGGGGAAACATTCATTGCTTTCTTCTAGAGATGGAGAACTATTGCTAGTAGGTGTCCTGTTGAGATACCCGAAAAACAAAAGGTTACAATGTTTCAAGAAAACCTTCATCCAAAACTCAGGAGTAACTTAAGGGTACATTGTTGTACATCTTTTTTAGAACTAGTGGAAAAAGGGGTTATAATAGAGAAAGATCTCATTGAAAAGGGCGAACTCAAGAAAACAACATCCAATAGAAACGCGATCGTACAAAACACCCCTACTGACATAAACATATTTTGGTCTCACAATAAAATGGTCACCAATGATGGGGTGGTTCATGCTAAAACGTTACAAGGACCTCATACTTTTTCCAACACGCTTAATGCTGTCAATCAACCTCCTAACGTGGTCCAAAATACTCAACGTCCACAACAAAGGAGATTTCAAAAACGTGAGTTCACTCCCTTAGGGGAACCCATTGAGTCAGTGTTCAAACAACTGTTACAACATAACCTTATATAGCTGCAGGAACCAAGACAATACGATCCAGGACAGTTTAAACCAGCTTGGTGGGATGACAATGCCTTTTGTGATTATCATAGGACTAAGGGACATTACTTACAAAACTGTCGACAACTGAAGAATATCATACAAGATCTTGTCGAAAGGAGAATTATTGAAGTTAGTGGGAAAAAGCAAAAGTCATCGAACACTGATCATCAAGTCTTTTCTGACCCACTACATGACCATGGGAAAGGAACTGCCCCCAGTTTCAGTACTAAGACCAATATGTTAGCCAACTATGCGAGTATCAAACATGATTATTATAGTGGCAAAATCATTCATTGCCTTCATTCATTGCTGACGAGAATATCAATACCATTACTATCAATGATAATCCTGAGTGTGCGGTCAATACTCGTCGTACTAAGTTCACTATCCAAGGCCCTCAATCACAGCAAACACCACAATCTTCCAAGTTACAATATAATCTACTTGACCAGTTGGGGAAGACCCCAACCCAAATTTCAATCTTGGAATTGCTGCGTATTTCCCCTGAGCATCGATCTATCCTCGATAACGCTTTACAGAACACCACGGTCCCTAATGATCTATATGTCAATCGTTTTTAGGAAATGGTGGGCTACTTGACCAATAATCATCATGCCACATTTTCTGAACAAGACTATGCAACTGAAAAGATCCACCATAATGATCCTTTACATCTAGAAGTCCTTGTTGATGACACCAAGTTTAGACGAGTTTTGGTAGACGGAGGAGCAGGGTTAAATCTATGCACTTTAAAACTAATTAAGGCATTAGGTATCTCAGAAGCATACGTAGACACGACTAAAAGTATTGTCATAAAAGCTTATGATGATGAGGAACGAAAATCAAAGGGGGTGGTAACACTTCCTATCAGAATTGGTCCTGCGGTGATGGAGACAAAGTTCCAGGTCTTGGATCTCACCCTTCCTTATAACCTTCTGCTCAGTAGACCATGGATTCATGTCATAAAGGCGGTCCCTTCCATGTATCATCAGTGTCTTAAATTCCCTTACAATGGCACATAAATAACCATAGATGGTGATCCTGATCCATTTCAATATTGTACCAATCTAAAAGAGATCCCCAACGTCAAGTGCCAGTGAACCAAGAGGCCTCATTGTCTAATTCATCCTCTTATGTTGATCCGTCCACACTCACTCGAACATCTGTTTCACCCTCACTTCCTACCACTCCTAGGGTTGAGATCCAAGATAAGGGTTGTGGAGAGTATTACATGAAGAATTCTTATTGTGTTAGCCATTTGGTTCCTCCTAAGTCATATGGTTTACCTACAACAGGTAGGCAACAGTCTATGATCACTATACATGTTCCCCCCACAACAACTTTTACTAAATGGGGTGAATTAAGCAAAGAGGTTGTAGATGCAGAAGATGTCACTTCTTGGCTGTATAGGGAAGATGATGAGATACCACTCTTACTTGCTCATATTCCTACAAATCTATATGGAAAGGGTTTCAAAATTATGCAAAGCAAAGGATATGATGTACAAAGTGGTTTAGGCTTAAACCAAGATGGCATAATTGAACCAATAGTTGTTTCTCAGTGGCCAAAAGGAGTAGGGCTAGGGTTTCAACCAATTCAGATTGGCATTCCTAGTACCCCATTACCCTTACTTGAGGAAGTACGTGCTTCAGAAGATATTAAGACATCTCACGAACCAGCGGAACAATATCATTGTAACTCCCCCGACTCTAATGATTATGAGTGGAATTCCCTATCCTCTACTTCTTCCATGGACCTTGACAAGTTATTTGGAGAACTTGACTTGATGTTAAGTCCCTCACCAAATCCCTTAAATTCCTATCCACCAAAGAAAATGACAAAAGAGGAATAGTTTAAACACTACTATTGGGAATCACTTGATCCTACCTCTTGGCAACCTGAGCCACTTGTTTCCGATAGTCAAACCTTGGCATTAGGCCCACCTATTTATCCACCTAGACCCAAACCTAAGAGAAAAGAGGACCTAGTACAAGACTTTTGTAATCACATGAATAATTCAATCTTTACCTTGACCCCATTACACTTTGATAACTCCGACGATGACATGCCCTTAGTCTATCCCCAGCTCATTGATTGGGATCAACAAGACGCACTCGTCTTAGACACTTTTGAGAACGACGAAGCAATTGCCGAGTTCCTGGGATTACGTGAAGGCATACCTAACGGGGATCATAAGGCTGGTTTTACCATTGACTTGGACAACAAAGCATATTTTGGGGAATCTGTTCAACCCTCCAGTTGCAAAAATGAGAAAAAGAATAAACAAGATAAAAAGGACGAGTCTCTAGGTGAAAACCAAAAATCACCTTTAGACAATGAAAAAGTAAAAAGAAAGGACGCATCCAAAGGTGAAAACCTCTTTGAGGCACCTAAGGATGGAGGTTTGAACATTCTCCCCGTTGCACAGGAAAAGTCACCCATGCTCATTGAAGAATCCGTAGAAGTCAACATAGGCACAAAAGAGAATCCTCGACTAGTTTATTTTGCAGCGTCATTGACAACAAAAGAGAAGCCTGAGTTTCACGACTTCTTTGCATAGAGATAGATAAATTTTGCTTGGTCATATGCCGACATGCCGGGGTTAGATCCTGAACTTGTTCTGCATCATTTGTCCTTACACCCAGGTGCCAAACCAGTGAAACAAAAGCTGAGAAAAATGCATCCACAAATTGCTTTATTAGTCAAGGCAGAACTCAAGAAATTGTTAGATGTTGGTTTCATCAGATCTATCGACTATGCCGATTGGATCTCCAATCTTGTACCAGTCACTAAACCAACTGGGGGCATCCGCATCTGCACTGATTTTAGAGATATCAACAAAGCTTGTGGTAAGGATGACTTCGCTTTGCCTAACATAGACATGATAGTTGACATGACAATAGGATATGAGATGTTGTCTTTTATGGATGGATTTTCAGGATATAACTAGATCAGAATTGCAACTGAAGAGCAACCTAAGACGACTTTCACTTGTCCTTGGGGAACGTATTGCTGGAATGTTACGCCCTTTGGACTCAAGAATGCAGGAGCAACCTATCAGCGTGCCATGACTACTATCTTCCATGATCTAGTACACACTTCTATGGAGGATTATGTCGAACGACCTTATTGTAAAATCCAAGACAAGGGCAAAACATTTATAGGTTTTAGACAAGATATTTCAGTGGCTGGAAAAGTATAAAGTGAGACTCAACCCAAAGAAATGTGTGTTTGGAGTCAAGTCGGAAAGCTGTTAGGTTATATCATTTCTAGACGAGGCATTGAAGTGGATCCGGCTAAGGTAAAAGCAATCACGGACATGCCTCCACCCACTAATCTTAGTCAACTAAGGACATTACAAGGAAGGTTGCAATCTATCAGAAGATTTATAGTGCAGCTAGTAGATAAGACACATCCTTTTCAACATCTACTTAAGAAAGGAGTACCCTTTGCATGGACATCTAGGTGTGGAGAGGCTTTTCAACTGATTAAAGAATATTTACTCACACCACCTATCTTAATGCCACCTATTGAAGGAAGACCATTGATTCTTTATATTACAACAACCCATTCATCACTTGGAGCATTGCTTGCACAAAATGACGATGAAGGTCATGAAAGGGCAGTTTATTATATCAGTCGGACTTTGGTAGGTTATGAGCTCAACTATAGTAACATTGAAAGTGCCTGTCTTGCAATAGTATTTGCTACCCAAAAACTAAGGCACTACATGCTAAACCATCAAACAATGCTGATTGCTAAAATAGACCCTCTGAAATATCTTCTCAGCAAGGCAGCATAACAGGGCGACTGGCCAAATGGGTTATGATACTTAGTGAGTATGATATCCAGTATGTAGAAAGAAAAGCTATTAAAGGATAGGTCATTGTTGATCAGTTAGCTGACGCACCCATACAGGTAGATCACCCATTAGTTGCAGACTTTCTGATGAGTTCATATTCACATTTGACACAAACATAACATGGAAACTATACTTTGATGGCTCACATACAAATCATGGTTCGAGTTTGGTATCTTGTTTTATTACACCCGAGTGATTCCATCCCTAAGTCTCATTGAGTTGCATTCATGCACTAACTAGCATGAGTATAGAGCTCTAGTGACGAGGGTTACACATGGCGTCAAGTGGAAAATTAAGAACCACAAGTATGGCTATTCCCAAGCATTGTCAGCAATTAAATGATGATTATGAGACTAAGGATGAGAAGATTGCTCCATACAAAGCATGGTAAAAAGTACTTTGACAAAGTCAAATTTCATCAAATACCTGTGTTGTAAACAGGGCAGCGGGCGCTATGGCTACAATTGCATCACTTGACATTCCTAACAACGTGCCTAAGTTTGAGTTCTTGGTAGAACAACTTTTTGTCCTAGCCCTCATTATCGAGTTACGAAATGGTGTGTGACATTGTTGGTCCTAATTCCCCATGGTACAAAGAAATCTATGATTACCTTCATCTTTGAAGTCATACCCAGCGGCCTATCCAATAACCAGCGTAGGACATTCCTCATAAGTCGGCCAAATATACCATCGTCGGAGACACCCTATATAGCGCAGCCTTAGATAATACCTTATTGAGATGTCTTGATTCTCTGCGAAGCACAAGCAACCTTGCGTGGGGTGCATGAGGGTATATGGTTCCCCATTCTACTTGAGTCCTACCTTAGCCAAAAGATTATGAGACTGAGGTTATTCTTGGCCCTCTCTATGGAAAAGACTCATATGTCTTTGTAACGAAATGCAGCCAATGCCAAGTTCATGGATTCTTGATACATGCCCCAGCACAAGAGCTCCATCCTATAACGTCACCATGGCCCTTTGCCCAATGGGGACTCGACCTTATAGGTAAGATCCACCCCACATCATATAATGCACACAAGTTCATTATCACTGCCACTTAGTACTTTACGAAGTGGATTGAAGCCATTCCTATGACATACATTACTGGCACACAGATTTCTAGATTTATCCTCAACTATATCATCTGTCGATATGGTGTCCCTCAGTCCATAATCACTGATAATGGCCGCCCATTTAAGAACCATGAAGTCCGCCACCTGTGTGAGGAATTCCATATCCAGCATCACTTTTCCACTCCATACTACCCACAAGGTAACGAAACAAAAGCATCATTTTAGATCCTGAACTTCTTCTGCATCATTTGTCCTTAGAACCAGGTGCCAAACCAGTGAAACAAAAGCTGAGAAAAATGCATCCACAAATTGCTTTATTAGTCAAGGCAGAACTCAAGAAATTGTTAGACGTTGGTTTCATCGGATCTATCGACTATGCCGATTGGATCTCCAATTTTGTACCAGTCACTAAACCAACTGGGGGCATTCGCATCTGCACTGATTTTAGAGATATCAACAAAGCTTGTGCTAAGGATGACTTCCCTTTGCCTAACATAGACATGATAGTTGACATGACAACAGGATATGAGATGTTGTCTCTTATGGATGGATTTTCAGGATATAACCAGATCATAATTACAAGTGAAGATCAACCTAAGACAGCTTTCACTTGTCCTTGGGGAACGTATTGCTAGAATGTTATGCCCTTCAGACTCAAGAATGCAGGAGCAACCTATCAGCGTGCCATGACTACTATCTTCCATGATCTAGTACACACTTCTATGGAGGATTATGTCGACAACCTTATTGTAAAATCCAAGACAAGGGAAGAACATTTACAGGTTTTAGACAAGATATTTCAGAGGCTGGAAAAGTATAAAGTGAGACTCAATCCAAAGAAATGTGTGTTTGGGGTCAAGTCAGGAAAGCTGTTAGGTTATATCATTTCTAGACGAGGCATTGAAGTGGATCCGGCTAAGGTAAAAGCAATCACGGACATGCCTCCACCCACTAATCTTAGTCAACTAAGGACATTACAAGGAAGGTTGCAATCTATCAAGAGGTTTATAGTGCAGCTAGCAGATAAGACACATCCTTTTCAACATCTACTTAAGAAAGGAGTACCCTTTGTATGGAAAACTAGGTGTGGAGAAGCTTTTCAACTGATTAAAAAATACTTACTCACACCACCTGTCTTAATGCCACCTATTGAAGGAAGACCATTGATTCTTTATATTACGGCAACCCATTCATCACTTGGAGCATTGCTTGCATAGAATGACGATGAAGGTCATGAAAGGGCAGTTTATTATATCAGTCAGACTTTGGTAGGTTATGAGCTCAACTATAGTAACATTGAACGTGCCTGTCTTGCAGAAGTATTTGCTACCCAAAAACTAAGGCACTACATGCTAAACCATCAAACAATGCCGATTGCTAAAATAGACCCTCTGAAATATCTTCTCAGTAAGGTAGCACTAACAGGGCGACTGGCCAAATGGGTTATGATACTTAGTGAGTATGATATCCAGTATGTAGAAAGAAAAGCTATTAAAGGATAGGTCATTGTTGATCAGTTAGTTGACACACCCATACAGGCAGATCACCCATTAGTTGCAGACTTTTCTGATGAGTTCATATTCACATTTGACACAAACATAACATGGAAACTATACTTTGATGGCTCACATACAAATCACGGTTCAGGGGCTGGTATACTGTTTATTACACCACAGGGTGATTCCATCCCTAAGTCATTTAGGATTGCATTCCCATGCACTAACAACATGGCAGAGTATGAAGCTCTAGTGACAGGGTTACGCATGGCAGTCAAGTGGAAAATTAAGAACCTACAAGTATATGGCGATTCCCAACTGGTAATCAGACAGGTAAATGATGATTATGAGACTAAGGACGAGAAGCTTGCTCCATACAAGTGCATGGCTGATAGCTTTAAAGAGTACTTTAACAAAGTCAAATTTCATCAAATACCTTGTATTGTAAACAGGGCAGCAGACGCTATGGCTACAATTGCATCACTTCTTGACATTCCTAACAACGTGCCTAAGTTTGAGTTCTTGGTAGAACAGCTTTTGGTCCCAGCCTACGATATCCCAAATTCTGAAATGGTGTGTGACATTGTTGGTCCTGATTCCCCATGGTACAAAGAAATCTATGATTACCTTCATGCCGAAGTCATACCCACTGGCCTATCCAATAACCAACATAGGACATTCCTCCACAAGTCAGCCAAATATACCATTGTCGGAGACACCCTATATAGACGCGCCTTAGATAATACCTTACTGAGATGTCTTGATTCTACTGAAGCACAAGCAACCTTGCATGGGGTGCATGAGGGTATATGTGGTTCCCATTCTAGCGGTCCTACCTTAGCCAAAAAGATTATGAGACTAGGTTATTACTGGCCTACTATGGAAAAAGACTCATATGTCTTTGTAACGAAATGCCGCCAATGCCAAGTTCATGGATTCTTGATACATGCCCCAGCACAAGAGCTCCGTCCTATAACGTCACCATGGCCCTTTTCCCAATGGGGACTCGACCTTATAGGTAAGATCCACCCCACATCATCTAATGGACACAAGTTCATTATCACTGCCACTGAGTACTTTACAAAGTGGATTGAAGCCATTCCTATGACATACATTAGGCTCCACGGATTTCTAGATTTATCCTGAACTATATCATCTGTCGATATGGTGTCCCTCAGTCCATCATCACTGATAATGGCCACCCATTTAAGAACCAAGAAGTCTACCACCTGTGTGAGGAATTCCATATCCAGCATCACTTTTCCACTCCATACTACCCGCAGGTAATGACCAAGCGAGGCATCTAACAGAGACTATCATTAGAATCCTCGAAATTTGTCTGATTGATGTTGGTGGCGGCATTGCGGCTTAACCGCCTTGGGCTTATCGCTGAAATATCGGTACTCCCACTGGTGCTACTCCCATATTCATATTTTGGTTATGAAGCTATTCTTCCTATTGAGGTCAAGATTCCTTCCTTAAGGGTATCCTTGAAAGGCCACATTGATGATGAAGAGTACCGAGTATCAAGACTCCATGAGCTAGAATTACTAGATGAGA
>VDFB02162656.1:37230-138228 GCA_007258455.2 Sequoia sempervirens
ATATACATAAACCATACTGTTTATCAATTTAGAATATATTCAATTTCTAATGAATTCTACTATCAGATTATCAGATTTTTTTGTCAAATCTTGCAATCATTGTTTTACAATTCTCCAAGTCTTGCCCTTCTGCCAATCTCAGACTTAGCAGGAATTCTTGAAGCTTAGATGGGGTGATAAAACCATCAGATTCAAATTCCTCCCATAGACACAGAGAAAGTTTGCAAAAATCATCATAGCTCATATGCTCTTGCAAACCCATCATTAAGTGCATATTATCATCACATAGGTATTGAAGCGCAAGCATGTGTAGCAGACCTCTAGCAGACCCAGTGTTCACTTAAAGGCTACATTATGAAAATGTTGAAGTTCATTTTGTACATGAAGGATTCCTTTGAACCAAAAGCGAAAGAGAGGACATTATTTTTAAAGAATGCTTATTAGTAGTGGCCTTTGTGGTGTCCACATGATAAAACCATCTGATTCATTGTATTTACTCAGCTAAAATGTAACTAATCCCATCTGCAACATGGAATTACTTCTAGGGCATGTGATATATCCATTCCTAATACTATCGGCATATTCCTTGCAGCTCCCCCGATTGCAAGTGTTAGTGTATCATTTCAATGGATTGAAATGCCATGTACAGTGACTTGATAGAACTCTTAACATTATAAAATCTTTTCGTAAGAGGACAGGTGTGGTCTGATTAAAATTTATTTTGTTCCCGGCGTCATTGATTTGATTTTGGGAAATGGGTCAATGTTGTTTATATTATTTAAGGATCTAGTTGTATGCAAATAATAATTTAAAACTGATTTATTATATAATTTATTTATATATTTTAAAGGGTTTTAGTTTAATTGATGGAATATAAATAGTGAGAATGATCTTATGTTTTTTATTATGTCATTTATGAAAGTTTATTAAAGATGCCATCTTTAAAGATTTTGATGAATTGAATCATGATATTCACAAAGGTTAATAAAAGGACAACTTAAAATTGAAATGCATACTTTTTCATAATATTATAATCTATTATATAAAAGTAAAAAGCTCATATTTATAAATTTAATTGTTTCTATTAAAAATTATATAAATATATACATTAAATATGTAAAATTGAGATTTTTTTTTGGATTATTCAAATTGTGATTATTTAGATCAATAGATTGGCTTCACACTAGTGGAGATCACAAGGAAGATCTCCTCCCCTAGTATTAATGGTAGAGTTCAACGATTCAAAGATGGTACAAAGTTGTGAGCATAGTGGTCCAATTGAGATTTGAATTTTATAGAGATTCAAATCAATGAGCTTAAAGATTCTATAGGAACACAAGATCCAAGACCTGAGTAGTCCAATAAATTTTTATACCTTGATATTAACTTTATACCTTGATATTAACAACAATATTAACATTTAACTACCAAAGTATACTATTTTTTTCTTTCATTAATAAAAATGATAAGATTTAAGCTCAAAATATAATATAATCTATTTTTAAAATATAATAATTAAACTCTAATTAAATTTTTGTTCTCAAACAAATTTTTTCTTTCCTAGCATATCACCACAAATTATAGATGAAATTGTGAAGTTTCAATAAAGTTGGTAATTGTCAAAATGTTATACAACTTTTTTCTATGTAATTGTATTTTATGGTTGATATTTTGTTCAACTCCTGTGAATTCCATTTAGCTCTTGTTGGTCCTTTGTCAATGTACTATTACTGAATAACATTGTCTTTTAGCTATTAGTAGCTCTATTCTTGTAATTCTTTTGCTTTGTTTAATAATAATAAAAAAAATCATTTTTCTTGAATTAAACAATGATAATGTAGAATTAACTAATTTGATCTTGAATAATTGTATTGATGTTTAAGAAAAAAAATAAAATTTTAAATTCATTTGAGGCAAGTAGGGAAAATTATATGAAGTAGTAATTTTGTCACTACATAATGGATAACTGACCAATTAATGATGAAAGTGATATGAGGATTGAAATGTATAGGTTAGCTTGTGATCTCTATAATTTGAGTGGGTTATGGGTGTAAGGGAATTGACACATTTATAAATAAATAAAAATAATTAAATAATGTTAAGATATATTTTATCAAACGTCTATTTAAACATTTTTTTTTTTAATACAAAAGAAATTGTGTTTACCTATAAATTTACAAAATGATTATCTACGCTCATGCATATTAATATAAATTCAAATAAAATTATTCAAATATATATATATATATATAATAACTATTTTTGATAAAATATAAATATATATAGTTTTTATATAAATATATATAAGATGAAATTTGAAAATTGAAAATTAAATACAATATGTTCATTATGTTGAGTTAGTCAAGAGGCATAACACTAAAATGACAACATGACTGCCTATAAAAGAGCAACATAATCTGTGAAAGAAAATAAAAAAATACTCATTTTAACAAACAAACAAAAGACAATAAAAATCAATAGAAATCTATTAAAAATCAAACACACTTAGAAAAAAAATTTAAAAAAAAAAAATATATAACAACTGTCTATTTATACATTCTTCTTTCTTATGGAAAAAGCAAGGGTGTCGTATTCATCTCGTGACTCTTAGTAGGTACAAAGGAACTTTAATAGGTAATATGAAAACTATTATTAGTAATGTTCTATTGGTTGTTGTTGTGGGAAAACAAAGACTTTCTTCTTTTTTTGAATGCAAATATGTTTGCAACTACAGGGGTGTGTGGGTTGAGGTGCACCACTCCATGGCCATGGCTTGGCAACAACTTATCTCTTTCTTTGTTTGTATCTATTGTGGATGCATGGACTTTTATTATTCATTTTATTTGTCATTGATCATGTTTGTTGAGAAGCTCTCTCTCATTTTGAAATAGGTTGAGCAAAAAGAATGATAAGGAAGAAGAGTAGCATTCATCTTGGTGGCGGTAAAATCCATTCAAAATTTAGTTTTAATCTTTATTTTTTTATTTTCCTTCCTCCCATCCATTCGTTTAATGTTTTGTGTAGGTTCTATTTTGTTGAAATATTAGATTTCAACACTAATTGTGAAAGGAAAATATGTATATGAACTTGTTGTTTAAGACATTTTATTTTATTTTTCTTAATTTTGCTTGCAACACTTGTGAGTGTTGAATGTGAAGTCCAACAACCACCAAACCATCACTCTTCCCATGCCTCTTCATTTTCATGTTGTCTCTATATATTTAAAGACTAAAAATATTTGTAATAAATTAAGATGATTTGTTGCAACAAAGAAATAATAAAGAGATTTCCCTACTTTTCTTGTAGATGTAGCCGTGCATTGGTGAACCACTAAATTTGATTTTTCTGTACTTTTGTACATGTGTATTGCTATTTCTTGATTGTTGTTCTATTTATGTTATTATTTTAATTTCTCAACAATTGGTATTAGAGGTGAGTGAATTTGTGAAGAGATGGAGGATGAATATAAGTGGAGAATTGAAAAATTCTCAAGCCAAAACTTCAAAATGTGGAAGTTGTAATTGGAAGCATTGTTGATTCAGAGAGACCTCTCAATCATGCTGGAAGACAAAGTGAAGAAGCCAACAACAATGTCTGATGAAGACTGGGAGAAATTAGACAAACAGATAGTGGCAACAATAATCCTCTTTATATCCAGTAATGTGATATTTATTGTTGCAACAAAAAAAACAAAAGGATTGTGGCATAAATTGTCTGGCACATATGAAATGGCGTCCACATCAAAAAATGTTTTTATAATGAAGAAATTATACAACTTAAAGATGAAAAAAGGTGGCAATATGTCAAATCACTTGAATGAATTTAATACCTTGATTAGCCAATTAATCTCTGTTGATATCAAAATAGAAGATGAAATCAAGGCCATTTTGTTATTGTGTTCTCTACCTGATAGTTGGGAAGGAGTTGTTATGGTTGTTAGCAACTCGACATTTGGTAAAGGTAACAAGCTAAAATTTTATAATGTTGTTGGGACTCTTCCAAATGAGGATATAAGAAGGAAGAATCAAAGCATTTCATTGGGAGAAGATTTGATTACCGACAATAGGGGGATATCACAAGAACAAGGGAGGTATAATATTACCTAAGAAGTTCAAAGTCTAGCAAGAGGTCAAATTCAAGAGGCAAAAATGTTAGTTTTTGGTATTATGGCAAGGAAGGCCACATGAAAAGAGATTGTTGGTCTTTCAAAAAGGCTAAAAATCAACCAAAAGAAAATGAGGCAAATGTAGCATATGAAGAATATGTGTGTGCTCTTGTCTTGTCCATTGGAGAAGCTATAAAAAATGTGTGGGCATTGGATTCCAGAGCTTCTTCTCATGCCACATTGTGTTGGGAGTTTTTTAAAAACTATCAAGAAGGTAACTTTGGTAAGGTTTATCTTGGTGATGATGAATCTTGCAACATTATTAAGAAAGGAGATATTTTATTGAAATTAAAAAATGGAAATAGTTGGTTGCTGTAGGATATTAGATATGTCCCTCAACTCAAAAGGAACTTTATTTTTGTGGGACAACTAGATGCTCAAGGTTGTAGCATCACTTTTGAGTCAAACATGTGGAAGGTAACAAAAAGAGACTTGGTGATTGCTAGAGGCAACAAATCAAGTACTTTGTATGTGCTAGAGAGTCATGATTAAGTGGGAGCCATAATGACAGTTGCAGACAATAGAATGGAGCCTTGGCACAAGAGGTTCAGTCATATGAGCAAAAAGGGCCTTGAAATTTTACACAAAAGGGATCAACTTCCAAGTTTGAAATCAGTTTATTTAGAGCTGTTTGATCATTGTATCTAAAACAAAAGAAAGAGAATCAAATTCTCTATCAAGGAACATAGCAAGAAGACACAACCATTGGAGTTAGTGCACTCAAATGTCTTTGGCCCCATGGAGGTAACATCAATTGGTGGGTCTAATCATTTTGTTACCTTTTTAGATGATTGCACTAGGAAGGTTTGGGTTTTACATACTAAAAAGGAAATTTGAAGTCTTTAGCATGCTCAATTTTTTTAAAGAATTTGTAGAAAATCAAATCGAAAATAAAATTAAATGCTTAAAAATTGATAATGGTAGTGAGTTTTGTTCCATACAATTTGATAAGTTTTATGCAAATAATGGTATTAAAATAATTAAAATTGTTCCTTTTACACCATAAGAGAACAATGCAATTGAGAGGATGAACATGACCATTCTAGTTCTAAAGAGTAGGTAACATGCTCTTGAATGTTGGTTTGGGAAAACAATCTTGGATAGAAGCTGCCAACACAATAATATATTTAATTAGTCAAAGTTCATCCTCTTGGTTAGATTTTGAAATATCCGAGGAGAAGTGGCTGAGAAGGAGAATTTCATATAGTCATTTGGGTATGTGCAAGATCATGATGGAAAAAATAGGCCCTTAAGTGGCAAAAAATTTAGAAAAATCAGAATTAGGAAACTTGATGTAAAAATTTGAATAAGTTATCTATATTATTTAAAAAATTTAAAAATAGAATCTGTAGAAAATTGAATGTAGTTTCTAAACTACTAGGTTTGTTTAAAAAAAAAAATCTATTTGGTGAAAATTTGAAATTTCAATGCAATAGTACTTAAATTTCAGGTAAAAAATAAGAAGTAGGTGTCTATCTGACCACCCTATCCACAGTAAAATGATAATATTTTTTTATAAGATTTTAGATATAAGTAGAGGACTCATGTTTCAATGTGATGCATATTTTTTTGTAATTTTTTTCCAAGTAAATAATTAATTATGATTTTTTTATTACAACTTTTAAAAAATATAAAGACTTGTATGTTTGACCACCTTAACTTGGTCAAAACTTCATAAAATTCAATTTTTGTTTTTTTAAATTCTATAGTATGTGAAGCATAGAATGTGACGCATGTTTTGGATTCAAAAAATGTGACACCGTTTGAAAGCTATAAATGTTTTTCAATCAACCTATCAATCAGGACTTTAGTCATAATTCAAATAGAAGATGAATAATAATTACTTATTAAATTCAAAGTAAAGCATAATTTATATTGGTGGAAATTTAAAAATCTCCTTTATAAACCCTTTTCATTTCATCAATTTTGGGTTAAAAAAAAGTCGTCAGCCACATACCCATGTCATATTGCCACTTTTTAGCCCATCATGATCCTGCACATACCCATTTGCGAGTGTTCAGGTGTGAGGCCTTCGTTGATATCCCACAAGGAAAAATAAAAAATCTTGATGTCAAATCGAAGAGATGTATCTTTGTTGGATGCGGAGATGAGAAATATGGCTACAAGCTATGGGATCCCATTTCAAAAATAGTCACTCACAATAGAAATGTGATTTTTAGTGAAAAAGTGATGCTAAATCTCCTAGAACAAGAGATGCTTGCAAAATAATATGTTACATTAGAAGACATCACAAGTAGGAGTAATTTGTTCAAACAAAAAGAGATTGTAAATCAGCCACAAGTTCAACCTCTAATTCAACCCCCAAATTTCCATGATAATGAAGAGCAAGATCATCCCACAAATACTCATGAGGAATTGATTCCTCAAGTTTGGAGTTCCACTAGGGAGCATAGGAATCCAACAAAATATAATGATATCATTCAACATTTTTTGTCATTTAATGAAGTTGAACCTACTACATTTAAAGAAGCACGTGAATATAAAAAAAATAAACAATTGATGGAGGCTATGAGAGGTGAGATGGAATCTTTGATGGAAAATTACACATGGGATTTAATGCCTCTTCCACCTAATCAAAAAGCTTAAAAAAATAGATGGGTATATAGGATGAAGGAAGAAGGTGGAAAAAAAAGATACACAGCCAAATAGGTTGTCAAATGTTATGATCAACATAAGGGTGTTGATTTCAACAAAATATTTTCACTAGTAGTAAAAATGACTACCATTCAAGCAGTGTTGGGATTGGAAACTATGTATGATATTGAATTAGAGTAGCTTGATTTGAAGACAATATTTCTACATGGTGATTTGGAAGAAGAGTTGTACATAAAGCAACCTAAAGGCTTTGGAAAAGAAGGTAAAGCGGATTTTGTTTGAAAATTAAATCATAGCTTGTATGGTTTGAAGCAAGCTCCCTAGACAATAGTATTTAAAATTTTATTCTTTAATGGTTGATCAAAATTTTACAAGATGTGAAAATGATCCTTGTGTGTATTATAAAGTTTTAGAAAATGATGAATTTGTGTTGTAGACACCTAAAATATGACCTTACCCAACCACACCTCATTTTAACCTATCCTAAGCCATGTACTAAATAAAAAACAATTATTTATTTAATTATTCATATCCTTATCCTAATTCTCTAAATAATTAAATATTTACTATTATTTAATTATTATCCTTTCATCATGATCCCATTAATTAAATAAATACTTTATTTAATTAATTGCCCTTTATCCTCTATCCTTGTCCATCTAATCCTAGCCCTTCACTTGTTCACATGGATCATAATCTAAATTTTTCCTTATGTGACAAATGTCCCTTTCACATGTGTCTCACTAACTCCTTATCTAGATTCATTAAACATAGACACCTTCCCAAAAGTCAAGCTATCTTTTCATCTTATCCATTCATCTCATTTAACCTCTTAATCCTAGCCATTTCCATAAGTATTTTTGTCCTCATCTCAATCCTAAACTTAGATCCTATCTATCACATGTGACACTTCTCATATGATTGCATCCTTGAACCAAACTGTAATCCTCCTTCAATCTTAGCCATCTGTCATCAATCATTTCTAGCCATTGATTTTGCCTCTTTTTTTTCTCATCATTGAGAGAAGAAAAGATTAGATGTGAAGGTATTGTGCTTTGTATTGATTTTATCTTCCTTTGTTTGCCTTCAATCTATTCTAATCCTCTTCATTTTTGCATGCTCGGTGGGACCCACCTCCATGTACTAACATTTTTATGAATTTTTTGTATGTTTTATGATGTAGATGTCATTTTTTGGTCTTAGAATATGAAGTGGTACCTTTGTCTCATATAAAGGTACCTCTGTCTCATAGAGTTGTGCCTTTGTTGCATAAAGTGGCACATCTATTCTACAAAGTGGCATCTCCATCACCTAGAATTGTGCTTTCATCCATTGTCTTAAATTTGATTAATTTGAGCTAGACCTAGGGTTTGTATAACCTTTGAGACCTTGTTTTGTAGGATTACATCATTCTAAAACTCTATTTTATATGGCGATTCATAGTTTTCTTACAAAAATTAGGGTTTATAGGACCGTTCTACAAAAATAGGGTTTCTTGCAAGATTTCTAGGGGATCTAGGGTTTTATTCATTTTTGAGATATTTTAAGCATATAATCTAAAATATTTTGGCTATATGTTTTGAAGTTTCCTATAACTTCATCTTGTAGATTTCCTAATTGGGTTGGTGAAAAACTTTGGTTTTAGCTTTCGAAGCTTGTTATGAGGCTTTGTTTGTGAAATTGAGCCTTTGTTTCATAGAGCTACATGTTTGCTTCATAGAGTTATGCCTCTACATCACCAAGTTGTGGCTTTGTTGTATAAAGTGGTGCCTCTATTAGGTAAAGCTACACTTTTATTTCAAACTATAATTTCTAGGGTTTTGAGTCAATTTTCTCATCTAGCCTTCTTTTTTGATTAACTAACAAGTGGTGTAGTTATCTAACGCTTGTCAAAGATTATTTTAATTAATATTAATAATGGTTTGATTTAGAATCATTGGTCCAATTCTTTATTTTTCACCAATCTATGCATCTAAAGTAGCTTAGTGGGTTAATGAACATTATTTGTCATGTTTGGAAGTGTGTGTACAAATATATGCTCTCTCCTTGCACTTAGTGTGACCTTGAAGATCATAAATCTCATATTTCTTCATTTATTTTATGTTCTAAGTGTTATCCCAAGGCTTACTAGCTTGTGTGTATGCTATCCCCTTGCACTTTGCACAATCTTGGGTGACCAAAAGCACCTAGTATAGTCTTTCCTATTAGGAGGTCTACTTGGGGATTTGATCACCTCAAGGACAACCTCAACCACATTTTTTGGTGGGGTATACAAATGGAGAGTGAAAAATGTACCTCAAAGTATAGCTAGCATCATTTAAGCCAAGCCACAAGACCCTTGGTCTTCCGATACTTGCTTGGTGATGAGAGAAGGAGAGACCCTTCTAATCTTAGGCACTATCATATGAGCTCATAGTTCATAGATCCACTAAGAGCCTTGTTTTTAGAAGCCTTTAAGACATTTCTATCATTGCTTATTGTGGTGTAGGATATAATATCATGGTTGAAGTTACTAACCATGCACTTTCTCTTGTTGAGGTGACAACTATTCCTTGGTAGGACCTTGTCCTTATAAGGTAAGGGGTGTAAAGGTGGAACATGACCTTTACATACCCTAGTTCCCCATACATTTAAAGGTATTAGTCTTTGGCTAGTGGGCCCACATTAAGTTAACACAACTACTTGATTGAATATCTAGGGTTGTGTTATCGTGTTTGGCATGTTTTCATGTGTAAAACTAGTGAATCCACTTTTCCTTATCACCTTGATAGTCAAGTCAACCATTGTGTCTATTTAGTTTGAAAAGGGATCCTAGGTGTGATGGATAGATCACTAAAATCAAACCTTTTCCAAAAACATTGGGAATCCAAATCAATATAGATATGGGGAATTTGGATTCTTTGGATGGTTTTGATGGATTGGAAAATTAATTTTGATATGATGCAATGATATATCTATGAAAAATATGCAAATACAATGTTCTATTGTGATTTGTAAGAAACTAAATGCAAATAGACAAATTTCAATTCCAAAAATGAGGAAGGTAGAAACACATACACCTATCCAATAAATTTGAGCTAAATCTTGTTGGTCTAAGGTGTAAGGACACCCTATATTTCCTCCTTCCTTTCTCAAATTTGAAAACACAAGCCTCCAGATAGTAGTTTTTAGCTTCTTTTCTCGTGGTTTTATTTTCAGATCTTCATCTATTGATGAGAAAATGTAGATTCAATGACTTAACAAATTGTAGGGTTTTGATGCAAGCATGAACAAATAGTCTTGAATATTCCTCCAATTCACTTTAGATCTGCAATCTACACACATGAATAGAGGGGAAGGTTTGTGCCATATAGGGGCTTTCCTAAGTCAAACCTCATGTTGATATTCCTACCTCTACAATGGCAAAATTGATGATAAAGGAGAGCTTATCCTTTTGAGGGATAGAAGCTAATTGATAAACAATGAATTAACAATTTATTGTAACATACCACTTATATTTGATCTCCTTGATGGATTGAAGTTAGTCTCATCACCTTCAAGGATCATTTATTGCTTGAATTGATGCTTGAATGACATAATCTTAAAATTTTTGCTCTTGACTACTCTTAAAGTATAATAATTGATAGTAAATTTCATTCCTTCATCCATAATTAAAATTATGAAAATACTATGTTTTTATATGAAATCAATCTAATTTCCCAAAAAATAAATCCCAATTGCCAAAAATTAAAATTAAAATTTCAAATAATAAATTATCAACATCAAAATATTTAAATTTGGAGCCAAAATAGGCAGTCTAAGGCACCCCATGCCTTAGAATAGATTCTAGCTTTTGAGGGACCAAAGTGTTAGGGGAAAAATATTAAATGCATACTTTTATTTCCCATGTTTTATTTTTCCATAAATATTTTAAAATGGGAAATTACATGCACAATTAGGAAATTAGATGCATAATTAGTTCCAAGCACATAGGGGGAGCAAAACCTAGAGTGAAATTGTCAAGGGTGACAATTTTAGATGCTACATTTATCCCTCACTTTAGTGAGAGTATGAACTTACGCTTAGACTCACACTAAAGTAATAATATGTCAAGAGGGGTTCAATTATCCAAATATTGAAGAGATAGTATGACATTGAATCTAGGGGGAGTGTGGAAGCCCCCAAGATTCAATATCCTATGGCAAAACAACATAAGGACAAGGGAAAAATGTGTATTATATGCATTGCAACATGACAAACATGAAGCATACATCATGAAGAAACACAATATACATACATGAAAAATGTAACATAGAGACAACAAAAAATTGCAAACAAACATAATGTAAACAAAATGAAGAATACATAAAACATAAACACAAGGGTTAGTACTAAAAGGATTTGAGTTGGTAAGGCAAAGAGACGTCAATCTTAAATTTTTCTCAAATATAAAACTTCATATCTTGAATGTATGTTATTCAAAGATAGTGCTCTCATAAGGGCTAGCAAAGTGTGTTATGCTAAACCACTCATGAACTACATAGATCCATTGGATAGCAAGCTATGTTATGCTAGGTGTCCATGCAATATGATGAGTTCCACAAGGCTATCAAGCTATGTTATTCTAGGTGACTCATGAAACACATGACTCCATTGGAAAGCAAGTTGTGTTATGATAGGTGGCCATGTTAAAGGGTTCTTAAGCACATGAATCAAAAAATTGCATTATGCTAAATCCATGGGCTATATTGCCGATTATACCCCAAGGAGAACATAAATTTTAACGTCATAGGTCACCATTTAACATCACAGGGGACAACAATTACCTCATGGGTGTAAAATGTTTAACGCCATGTGGGACAAACAAAAACCTCCTTAGGGTGTGTACAAAGTTTAACATTATAGGTAATGAACACATAAAAAGCTACGCCTTAGGGGGCATTATAAATAACACCATCACCAAGGGTGCATGTCAATAAGTCAAATCTCACAAGATGTCTATGAAATGGATATGTGTTATATGCCCCACCTTAAAATGTCAACATACTTGCTATGTTGGTTTTTTAAGGAAACAAGAGATGAAGAGGGGATCCTTAAAATAATATACACCTCCCAAAACTAGTTACACTTTCCCCCAAGTGTAAAGGAGAGAACAAGTACACTGGAGACTATCATGTTGCTACCATGTAAAATATGGTTGCACTTAAGATTGTACCACCATGAATGACAATGAATAAACATATGGAGATACAAATGCCACATAGTGAGGAGAAACACCATAGAATAAAGATCATTATTTCTTAGAAGGATTAGGTGCATCAACACATGGGAGGGCACCACAATCACTAAGTTGTTCTATTTTACTACTTAAGGTCTGACATTCATTAGTGGAATAACCATGCACTTGATGATATGCAAAAATAAGTTATTGCTATAAAATTTCTTATGTGTTGGGGAAAGAAGAGTAATCAAGCGTACTTTGAGAAGCCTTGATAAAATATGCTATTTCTCAAATATAGGATAACTAGTAGGAGACATTCTTTTCTCTTGTGAAGAAAATCCTACTCGCTTACCACAAGAAGTCATAAAATATAGTAGATGATGGAGCATGAAATGAAGATGGGGATGAAGGTTGGAATCCTAAAACCTTTTTAGAAAGGTATGGTATAAATTTCACATGATCTCTATCTCCTTGTTTTACTTTTTATTACATCCACTTTTAGAAAGAATTTTATATCCAAGCCCATAATACTTTTCCAACTTAGATGAAGAAGTCCTAGTTAAATTCCCATGAGAAGAATTGATTCTTTCACAAGAATGAAAATCCTTTTAAATTTTTTTAAAGTTAGGCATTGCCAAAACATGAGGGACAAAAGCTAAAGAGTCCCCATCACCATCATGGGGTGATGTTTTTGGATTTGTTGATGTAGAAAAAGATTGAGCAAATGAAACACAAGACTCCCTAGGTTGATATGGTGAGATTTTATACTTTCCTACAAAGGAGGGTGTAAAATCTAATGAACCCCAATCATCATCTAAGAGTTTTATTATAGGTGAAATACAATCATGATTATCTTCAATATGTATAGGATCTGTTAGATGCATAGGACAAATGAGAGGGGGGTGAATCGGTTGTATACTTAAACAATTCAAACCCTCAATATCTTTTCAAGATATTATCAACCATTAAACCCTTATTATGCATTAGCAAAATCTAAACATATGAAACCATAATGAAAAAACATCCAAACACATAAGAACACTAGATTTATGTGGAAAACCAAAGAAGGGAAAAACCATAGTGAGGATTAGCTCAAATATATATGAATTGCAACACCGAATATAATCAGGCTTATTGCCAAGGGATAAATGCTCGGAAAAAGAAGAAAGGCTCATTGCTGGGTGGCTCACTGCCAAGAAGAAAGAAGATAGAAGAAAATTGTTACAAAGAGATTCAATATCTCAAGGAAATATGAGAAATCCACCACTGAAACTTTATTTCATCCGCAACCTTTGGCTTACTGCCTCTAGCAACTTCAAGCACACTAAAAAATGCAGACCCTTTTTCTCACTACATCTAATTCATAGGCATTAAGCTTGTACTAAAATCACCTAACTTAATAAAATTTGCATTTTTCATACACTTTCCACATATCCAAACTCATCTCCAACAATTTACCTTGTATTTATACCATCCACATCCTAAGCAATCTCAATTATGTTGGCCTTCATGAAATGTATGTACCCAAAATGTGCAACACCAAAATAGGTCGGCACCAAACACCTCCATGATGGAAATAAGTGAAGGAAAACCATACCAAGGGTTAACTGGGACCCAAATCCACATCACCACACTACATAATACATTCACAATCCATGAGGTACCTCTACAAATAGTGCTAGCATGCCAGGTCGACCAAACCTGAACTAACACTACAATTGACTGCATACATGCTTCATAGGTCACAAAACCACACAACACTTCACAATATCCACATGTCAAAATATTCCAACATCATCAAAATATTCTGAAGTCTACCACAATCACTTGAAATTGAGAACACTATCATTCTGTGCAACCAAACACACTGCCACAAAACACAACTTACTAACCAATCTTGAGGAACACCTTCACACTTGGAACCTCGAGGGAAGGAAGTTATAGATAATATAACCTCGTTACCAAATATGCAAGACAAGTAACCTCACTGCGGAGAAATGTGGAGCAAGATTCTCATTTCTCCTAGACAACCTTCTACATAGATAGATAAAGTGTCAAACACAACTCAGTATCATACAATCTAGAACCCAAAATTGTGGATATAGAACCTTTGAACACCTTTCATCATCATTCCAAACTGAACAAGCATATATTCAACCATGAAGAAATGTGGAGCACAACACTGAACACACCTCTATCACACTACACACTCTTTTATTCAAATTTTCTCAAAAGCACTTGAAAACTAAGCAAACTTACTACAACTACAATTCTTATCCATCCAGACGTCAATGATAGCTACAACTCTTATCCATCCGGAAAACAATGAAAAAATTGATGACAACAGCACAACATCTTCTTATCAAACCTCAACGTATCCAGATTAGCACAAGCACTTGATAGAACCAACCATTTCCATACTGTTGACATCAATGACCAACTATTGACATCAATGAAAACACCAACAACATACTTGCAATAATCTCTCACTTTGTCACTGATGGAAACACCAGCTCTCTAAAAAACCATAAACAAAAAAAACTAACAACTCTAAAATTATAAGAAGCACTACCCCTGATTGGAGCATCTCTTACTCTTCACACTCTCTCTTTTACTTTTGCTTCGCCAACTTCTTCTCCCCCTGTCTGAGGAGTTCTTCATTATCTCATTCTCTTGTGAACACTATCTCCACCTATATTTTTTATACCATATTCTTTCTTGTAATACTCCTT
Source organism: Sequoia sempervirens (assembly GCA_007258455.2). Taxonomy (NCBI): domain Eukaryota; kingdom Viridiplantae; phylum Streptophyta; class Pinopsida; order Cupressales; family Cupressaceae; genus Sequoia; species Sequoia sempervirens. The sequence continues at coordinate 51,944 of VDFB02162656.1, forward strand.
TGCACTATGGTTTTTCCTCCAACTCTCTCCCCCTTTGACATCAATGGAAAAGGGTCATAGAATCATCCAACTCTCTTTCCTACATACTTCACATTTTTCACTATTCTTTCTCTTTTTCTGCATTGTGCTATTTTGTTCTCCCCCTTTGACAACATTCAAAGGGCAACACCTACATTGCATATAATTTTTCTTTTTGTTTTTCCCTTTTGATATTTGCATATACCACTTTGACACTGTTGTCACTATCTCACGCATGCCCTACTCAGACCGGAGACCCCCCTCTTTTCATTTTTCCTCCACCAGGTTGATCCACGTTTGCATCAATTTTTGTGCCCCTATTTTTGAGCTTAGAATGGTCATATGACTTAAAAATTTCCAAATCCATATTAAATAGGTCATCCACCCAAGTTTCATGAAGTTTCAAACTTTTGTGGAAATTGGCTTGCGGGTTTTCGTCCTTCAGAGGTTGTGTCATCCTTCACCATCTGTGGGGCCCTCGCTGTGGGTTTCATCCTACGGACCTCCATGTCTACTTCACCATGGTTTAACAACATTCCTCCCACATCCACTCATGAAATAATTTCCACACGTGGCTTCCGCATTCAACTTCTTCACATGGGTCCCCACTCAACACCCTTCATAGGTCAGGTTTTCACATTTCTACCTACCATCCTCGTTCCATATTAGCAATTAGATGTGGCCATTAATGCCCATTTTCCTATATATACCCCTCAACCCACGTGTCATTTTTACTTGATAATTTCAAATCTAGAGAGAAAAATGGAGAGATCCACATATAAAAGATTTAAAGAATGTAGCTATAGCTACTTCCTTCATACGCGTGAGTGAGATATGAATTCAATTTCCCATCCTTTGTCATCTCGACACTAGTTTATTTACTATGAGTTTTCAGTTGGGGTTTAAATCTACAAGAAATTTATGGATTTAAGTCTGAACAATGATAAGAAAACCTAGAGCCTAAACCCTTAGTTGCCGCAATGGTGCAGGTCATTCTTCGGGGAAGCCTATCCTTCAAGTGTTGTCTAAATGACAAAACAACAAGTGACCCCACTTCACCACCAAGCCCTAAAACTAGTGAAATGGCCAACACACATTGGAAGCTTCACGAAATCTCACATGCAGGAATCCATCTCACCCAAGCCGTGTCTTAATGACTAATCCAATGCAAACCCCCACTTCACGGACCATACTAGATAGTCATTTTTGTAGGAATATCAAGTGCAACATCAAATCCACCAAGTATCTGAGGCACCACTAGAACTACCTTGCAGGACATGTGTTGCCTCACTCCCATGGCCTTAAGTAATGTAGGATCCTATGTAGCCTTCCCACCTTTAGCTCTCGCATTGGTCATCTCGTCAAGTGGTGAATGTTGAAATTTGAAATGTCTAAGTCTAAAGCTTATTGTGGGTCCCTCTTTGCAGATGTCTAATGACGAAAGTCTGCTTCACCTTAGTCGTGACTAATGACAAAGCTCAAATAGCTACCCGCTTTACAGACCTCGCCCCTACCATCATTGTTAAATTGTTCAAACTATCACTCACAAAAATGACCAAGTTAATAAAGCCTTGCAGAAATAACATCACATATTTTGGTGTGCAAGTTGCCACTTACTCATCATTGTTTCCAATGGCTAAGACCTAAAAGCCTTCCACCATGTGGTTCTCACACCACCTACCTCTGTGGTCCTCAAGCAAGATCAAATCTCCAAATTTCTAAGTCTTAGACTCTTGTGGATCTACCTTTGAGGACTGTCATATATCTGTGGAATTTCACCTCGCTAGTGTTGTTTCTAATGAAAAACCATCCACGATGTTCCACCAAGCAACCTTCATGCTTTAGCTTTCTGTAAATTCCTAGGTTTGACCATTAATGGTGTAAATGTGAACTTTGATCCTTCCCCATGATACACATGTAAAACGAAGGCACAAGTCAAAATGTTCCTATGGGTTTGCCTTTGCAAACCACCACATGTAGAATGTCACCCTCTCTAAGCCGCTACCTAACTACAAATGTCTAATGGAAACCTGCCTTGTGGCTTTCGCATGCCCACTCTTCGCAACATGCAAAATGAAAAAAATTTCAAACAAGATGATCCAAGCATGATTTCCCATATGCACCAAAATAGTTAAAAGAAAAAATGGCCATTGGGTGAACACCATTGTGGGTTTCGCCTTGTGGAACTTCGCTTGTGGAATGTCACCTTCCTTATTCTGTTTCTTATGGTGAGACTCAAATGTCAATCCCATGTGTGCCCTCCACACCTTAATTTTCTGCATGGACTTAAAAGATATCTTTGACCAAGGAAAATAACTTCAAGGTGCTTTCAACATGAATTTCCTCACATTCGTGATGATTTTGCACCAAATTGGAATGTCGCTTGAACTTTGTGGGAATTCCACACCAGAACTTTGCCTGCAAAATTTCCTCCTCCCTATTTCGTTCTTAATAGCAATCACCTTGACAGCTTCTGCTAGATAGAAACCTCCACCTCCAGACCTGCAAATCTATGATATACACAAATGAACTTAAAATGATAAAATGTGATGAATGTAATGATCTTTTAAAGGTATGTGGATGCACTTAACGATATGTTTGCATGGTTTAAACAACATTTTCCCTCTTAATCTATCAAGGCACTTACTACATGCTTTGTGTGCAATATTTATGGAACCAATAGAGCAATCAATAGAGAAAAAATACAAAGGAAAGAAAATAACTTGAACTCCAAGAGGGAAGGAGGAGAAAGCTAATATGAAGTATGAGTTCCATGGTGTAGATTGCACTTCAAAAATCACGTCCATTTAGGGAAAAGTGACTGACATAGACCTAGGCCATGTTAGCATTGATGAGTTTAGACAAAGGGTCATGGTCAACCCTAGAATTGAGGAGGCTTTAAGAATTAAAAAGAATAGAATTGCAAAGGTAGTTGGCTTTCCTCCTACCCTAGTTGCTTTGGAGCTAGTCTTTGCATGCCAAGAATGTTATAATGCACAAACCAGGATGATAATAACCATCAATGAGAGAGTGTTGGCGGGCTTGGCTCCCATGTCTATTGGGAAGACATTTGGCACTCCCATTTTTGATAAAATGGAAGAGGTTGAGAAGAATTTTTCCTTGAATGTTTGGAGGGCAGACCCCACTAGTTGCAAAAGAACTATCAACCAAACATGGCTACTTGAAAAGAGGGGTAGTGCTAAGAAGGTGCCCCAAACATTATACAAGAGGGACTTTGTAGAGGAAACCAACAACCTAGTGACACTCCTGAGTAGAGTAATGGGCCTCCCCACTTCCTCACTCTTCAAGGAGTAGATGTTCTATTTAATAGAGCAAATCCTTTGAGGAGAGGCCAAGTTTCATTGGGCCAAGATTATTAGTGAGAACTTACACAATCAATTTGTGTTAGTAAAGAAAACTTTGGAGTTCTACATGACCTCCTATATGGTATACCTTCTAGCAGTAAATTTCCCCTACAAAGGATTAGAATGTGTTGGCACCTTGGGAACAAAGATGGGGTAGAATCGAGTGTACGATTGTTACTCATAGCTCCAGTAGAAAAATTTCAAGAAGGATTACAAGAGGGTTAATTATGTTTTCATTGGGCACATTATTCAGACCCTAATGTTATTCAGACCCTAATGAGAGATTATCACAAAAGAATGTCCCATAGTTCCAAGTCGGTAGTGAAGGGTTTTGGGTATTTGTTCATCCAATTCCCTAAGTTCACATATATCAAAGCTAAAGGATACTCAAGGTTCCCATACCTACTGCCCTGATACCCCAATGACATAATCATATTGTTGGAGCTTACTCAGAAATTACAAACTTCCCACATTTTATTCCACAACAAACATCATGCTAGGGTCCCATACCCCATTACCTTTGGGCAAGGGATGCATTCTTGCCCCGTTGCTCCATCCATGAAATACTCATAGAAAGAGCTTGTAGAATAAAAACTTGAGTTGCACAAAGAAAGGGGAGGCTTAGACCCTCTTGGGAATTTGAAGAAATAGGTTGGAAGGTAGTATGCCCATAAGCCATACATTAAAGATTTCTAGGCCAACTGTGATGATGACCGAGAAGTCTAGGGGTGGGATTACATGAGAATGACTACCAGTGATCGATTGGGCTAAGCTAGAGGTCACAGATTTAAATATTGTCAATCACCCAATAGAGAAAAGGACAAAGAAGTGGCTAGATGATCAAGTATCCCAACTGCATGAGCAAGGTGAAAAGATAACCTATGGGGAGCTCGAAGATGACATAGAAAGTGAAACAAATAGTGGTGCTACTATAGGCTCTTCAGGTGGGGCTCCTAAGTCTCCACCTATTACAAGATCAAGAAAAAGGAAGGACACATATGAGTGACAGTTGAAGAAAAAAGTATACAATCAGAATTCAACTAAAGGGAAAATAATACCAAAGAAGCCTAAAAGAATGAGAGTTTTTGTTCTTGATATTCCTACCATACAAGAAGAAGGATCTCTGCCCTAAGAGGAGGAAGAAGCTTAACAACCATGAATTCTGCCACCCACCAACACTGCACTTCCATTGATAAGTGCTACTGCTCTATCTCCGTCTACTCAATCATTGCCTGTCCCATCTTTTCCCACTGTGGACATCTCTATCCACCTCACCTCCACTTCTCTAACTGCTCCTGTGGTTGTACTTGATTCCTCTTCTTCGAATACTTACCCACTATCATCTTCCTCACTCCCTCCTCCACTACCAATTATTCCATGTTGTTTCCTTCACTACCCATAACCTCTATGACACCCATCACCTTGCTTGACACTTTCACTTCATATTTGCAGAATGTGCCACCTCATTTCTCCAAGGTTATTCTAAACCCTCCAGTGAAAATGCTTGTGGCCTAGCTTGCTACTGCCTTACCTCTCTCTCCACCTCCTATTGAGCCACCTAATATGGAGGCTACCATGTATATTTTTGAATAAATGGAGAGGCTAAGCATAGAGTAGCCTAAAGAAATAATAGAGGATATTGTTGAAGAACCCGAGGACTTAGATTGTGAGGACTACTTTGAGCACATTGACAGAGGACTAAGGATTGATTTGGATGAAGTGGTCTCTAATGAAGAAGGGAAACAAATTCCTGAAGATGAAAATGTAGGTAAGTTTTACACTTACTAGGAGGTTGAGACTTTATACTAGGAACTTGAAGGTGAGCAACTCTAAGAGCACAAGTATAAAGATAAGGAGGCAAGCCTAGAGGAGCATATCTAAGAGGAAGGGAGAGTTGATATAGAAATTGATGACCCTCCAGGAACTGGAGAAGATGAGGGATTGTAGCATGAAGAAGTGCCTCCAGAAGGAGAGCAAGATAAATAAGAAGAAGAAGAAAATTTTGAACAAAAGGATGTTGATCCCGAAAATGATGTTGAAGTTGAACATGAAGAAGACAAAGGGGAAACACAAGAAGAATATACTATTGGTGTGAGAAATGAAGAGTCTATTGAGCCTGGCAACGGAAAGACAGTATTGCAAGAAGAGAAATAAGATAAAGGAGAGGAAAATATCAAAGATGTTGCTAAGCATGAGAGGGAAGAGCCATCAAAGGATCAAGAGGAAGGGGAGAATAATAAATTAATCACTACATCCTCGAGCCATAAAAAAAATTCCCTTCATGGTTGGAGAAACAACTAGAAAGGAAACCTTTGGTGCTCATTGATCCCAAGGCTTGTCTGGAAGCAATATTTGCCAAAACATAGGTAAAGACTTGAGAAAAGAAGAAGCCAAAGATCAGGTCACAAATCACAACCGATGCTTTAGGCTAGATAGAATATTGCAGGTAACTACTCCTACAATAGACAAAGATGTAGACACCTTGCAAGGAAAAGACTACCATGTGACCACCATTAATTTGGGCCCACCTATCAAGCTTAAAAGATTGATGAATTCCAAGGGTCTGTCTCCACCATTCTTCAACAAATGAATAAATATCAATCAATGAAGGAGGAGATGAAAGCACAAGTGGTAGAATTGACTGCCTACATACAACAGTGGACGACATCTAGAGGAGAAGCTCCAATGGAATCACCTGTACCGCCTTGTCTAAAGAAGAGGTAAAAAAAGGGAAAATATGAGGAATTGGACCAAGTCCATATCTGATTGGTTCAAAAAATTCATTAACATGGGTGATAAAGGCATTCATTGTGTAGCCAAGATGCATAACGAATATCGGGTCTTGCAGAAAGAAGTAGAGTAGGCGATCGAGATATGTAAGGAGTTTCTTGAGCTCTATAGAATTACATACCCCAAGTTGGAGAGCATTCTCAAGCTCTCCTGGGAGACTTAGAAAAAGGAGTTGGCCCTGCCAAAGGAGGACCATTGGCTTCCCAAAGCACGGTTGCTTAATTTTGAGTACAAAAAAGGGGTTCTGGAGAAGTCCTTGATTGAATTAGAGACCAATCATGAGTAAATTGTGGATCATTGGGATGAGTATGAATTCCCAAAACTGATGATAGGATATGAGATACCAACACTAGAACTAGATTGGGAAGCTATCAAGTGCGAATTCCATAAGAGAATGGAGCAAGGAGCCAGTGAAACATTATCAACAGACTTCATGGATTTTGCTGCACAAGCCTTCTCAGAGTCAGAGCAAATGATTAGATAAGAAGAAGCGTGCATAAAGCATCAGGATCAAATGGTGGAAGGATTCAAGAGGGTTTCCTTCAAGATCTCTAAATTTGACCTTTTTAAAGAAATGAAGCTCTTGGCTACCATTGGAAAATTTGTTGAATATGTCACATTGCAAAAAGAAGCTGGAAACCCCATTATAGAAGACAAAGATTTGTTAAAGTAGCTAAAAGCCAAAATTAACTAGAGGACAAAATAGGCTACAAGACAAAAAAGGGGAAAAGACAAAATACCCTATTTTTATACTATAAATTTTGTAATTCTATTGGGTGATGTGAAAACCCTAAAGTAGAATGAATCTAAGCCATTCATTGTAAAGAAATCTTGACCATTCATTAGATACTTTTTAAAAACTATAAAAGGGGCATCCTCTCATTTTCAAAGAGAGACGAGTTGTAGTGTAAAAGAATTTTGCCACAATATAGGAGAAAAACATTGAAGTTGATGGTTTCTTATGTATTGTTCATTATGTGTGCATGATTTAGCCTCCATGTTTGTTTCAATATAGTTCATTTAAGTTTAAGTTTATTTTTTGTTTCCTAGTTTATGTTTAGCTTTAATGGTGGATGTATGTTGTAGTATTTGATGCACTTCCATCTCATATTTTTTGTAATTTGTTGATGAAAAATTGATGTGTAAAGTTATTTTGAGCTATTTCACTTGCTGCACTTAAGTTCAACTATTTTTTCATGCTTAATCGGTGAATGCATAGTCCAAAAATATGCAAAGAACCTTAGAAGATTGCACTAGTTTTGTGACATTGTAGGCTATCCTTGGTTAAGCAAAACTCAAATTGGGAAGTCTATCTACTGCAATATCAGCCATTTTTACTGTTGCTCATAGTTTCAAACTTAGGATAACTTGTAAACCCTCCATCCTTTTTAATTTTATTTAAAAATATGAGTTAGAATTAAGTTTCCAACATCAAATAGTGTCATACCTGGTGAACAAGAAAAGTTTCAGACTGTTGTCATAAAACACTATCACTATTCATTCATTTCTAGAATTTTGAAACTTGGTTACATACCCATGAAACTCCATGCTTTATGAACCATAAAGGTCCCTTGTGATTACTAGAAAATCACATCAAACCATTGAGTTGAACATTTTTGCAAAGTCATGAATTGACACCCAAGAGACCTTGTGGTGATTTTCAAAAATTAGTTGCAGATTATTACCTTCAAGAGAGGCATCACACTTGTGTGTTGTTGATGTTGAGAAGTGAAAAAACACCCATCAGAAAATACCACTTGCAAAACCAACAAGCAACCACACTCTCTCTTCACTACACTCACTTTTTTGCACTCTCCCCCTTAGGGGCACAAAATATGCTGCATCTGATTGCTTGGTGTTCCTGAGAAGGTTATCTCATATAGGGATACACAAGTAATGTTAAGGTTTTGAGTAAACCACAATCGCCTTATTAAAAATGTAATTGAATGTATGCTCAACTTATTACCTTGAGACATCTAGTCAAATTAAAAGTGTAAACCGAGTCCCAATGGATTTGTAGAGTACTTTTTTTTCTATCATTTTGTATTGAGATTTGATCCATTAGTCTAGAAATGTTGTAAAAATATGAAGAATAGATCGGGATGATCAAGGAAGGAAATAAGTGAGGAAGAATGATAGGTAGGAGAGCTTTTTGATACAAAGCATGAGTCAAGAAGTAGTATAATTATGCTCAAAATTGATAGGTGTCTAAGGGAAACATTATGCTTGAAATGGACAATAGTCAAGAGGCAATACTATTATGCTCGAGATAAATATTAGTATTAGTGATGAAAATTCTTAGCTTCTGAATTGTCTGATGGTGTAAAGACAAGAGAAAGTATGGGACCCGCGTTGTAGTGTGCAATGCACTAAAATTCATTTTCTACTTGGGTTACACTAAGGGTAATTGTGTGTGTAGCTAATGTGAATGTGTTTTTCCAGTCATTGTGGTATAGGAGTCAATCACTATTGTACTTATGATATACATATTCAATTGTTACTAATATAATTTTGATGTGTAGTTCTCTAGAGAGAAAATTTGCTTGAAGCACGCAAGTTCTTCCAATGAGTTAGTAGGGCCACTAAGTGAAAGGTCTAGGAAGGACAACATTGCAGAGGGAAATGCTACAAGGGAAGGTTATTTTAAGATTAATAGAAATTTACTAATTTCCTGCATGATTTTCAAAATTGAAAGTAAAACCTTGTTTGGGTACTTTAAGTCATCAGGGATGATGATTCACAAGGGGGGAAGTATGTTGTACCCTGTTTCTACATTACCAAATTACTTTTACCTTTATGAGTAAATACAATATTAAATGCAAGGTGATCAATTTCAATGTTCTTGATCTCATCGATCTTGGAAGTTACAATTGTGGGTGGGTACACACCTTGATACTTATACTTCATTTTTTTTCATGGAAGATGAAGGAGATTCCTCTATTGTCATTAAGAATGTACAAGAGATCACTAAAAACCACCTTCAAAGAACACTTGATAAGAGCTGAAGATAATTGCAAGGAAACATGGATTTACTCAATGTTAGGAGAATATGCATTACAGGAGCAATGGGAATGCATGAAACTAGGCAAGAACTTTTGAGTGAGCAAACATGAGCTATGGAGGGTGAAAAGATGGGAAAATGTAGAAGGGATGAGGTTTGGAAAGCATTTGTGGAGGATTTTAAGTGTTAGTGAAATTTCTACTTTTTGTGCAAGGGCGCTAAAACTTAGTTCCCTTATACTTGGAAGAAATTGTGTCTTATGTAATAGCACTAAAAAATAGCACTTTAGCATGCTTGGAATGACAAGAATATTGCTATGTATTGGCGGTATTTTTCAACACCTTGACATCTTCTAATAAGGCGACTTCATGTACTGGTGACAAAAAATCCTGCCATTACATCTTTTCCTTAGGAAAAACTTACACATGCAGAGACGATGAAAATCACCGCCAATGCATCAAGGAAAACAAGTGGTATTTGGTAGGAGCAGTGATTTTCACCTCTGCTGTAGGTGGCAGTTGAAGGTTAGAAATCAAATGTTATATATGTCGAGGTGGTGAAAATCACCACCTCAACATCTAGGAAAATATATTACACATAAAGAAATGATGAAAATCACTGCCTTGACATGTGCTACTATTGCAATGTTAAGGCATTAAACATTGATGCCACTACACCATGGGGAAGGCACAAATGTGTTAGTAGTGATTTCCACCACGCATATGTTCATGGGAAATAGGGAAAAACAAAGGATATGGCATTAAAATCCAACATCATTACACCTTGAAACAAAATAAAAACATTCATAAAAAGAAACCTAAAATAAAATAATGAAAACCCTAAAAAGAAATGAATACAAGAAAAAGATAAATGCATTCCCTCAAATGCAAATAACGTAATTTTTTTTTGCATAAAACCAAACAATTAATAAGAGAATAACCAAAACATTCAAACAAAGGAGGAAAAATGGCAATGTACTTGTGAACAAAAGATGGCAAACCCTAGATTGATGAAGAGATAGAAAACACACAAAAAACAGAGCAAAATCAAGCTTTGACATGATCTAGGAATCTCAATGTACTCACACGAGGAGGAGGAAGTAGAAATAAAAGCAAGATGGGAAGAAATGAAGATGAAAGGACATCAATACCTAGTGCACATGTATTTTTTAGATTTTTTTTTCTATTTTCCTATTTTTCATATGTGTGAAACAAATAACTTGATGCTCATTGAAAAACCTACATTCACAAGAAATAAAAAATAAGTATAATAATCAAATTAAATATATTTAAAATTATAGGTTTTGGGAAGCTTATAATAAAGGCTACATACTTATAAAACATAAATTTTAAATGAATTCATTTGATCGCCCAAAAGGTAAATCAAAAGTGGTTTTTTTATAACATTTCAATAGGTGTAAAGTAGAATCCATTATAGGTATGGTTTGAAAATATCAAGGTTCTATCCAAGGGGGTTTGATCAAACACTTTTTAATTAAAATAATTTAAATGGAACCTTTAAAGGCTTAAATCATTATATTTTCCAAAAATATGTGATTTAAGGCAAAAATCAAGGTATAGAAAGTGTAACCCATTATTGTGGCAACACCCCCAAAAAATTATTGAATATAAACACTAACTATAATCCTAATTAAATTCTACATTTAAACATTATAGTATTTGTAAGCCTAACCCTATTCCTAGTTGAATTATAACCCCAATCCTAATCTTAATCTCAAAATTTATCTTAGAACCCTAACCCTACTTGAATCTTAACCCTAATTAATCTCTAACCCTAACACTAACCAATCTCCAACCCTAACCCTAACCCTTACTCTAACCCTAACCCTGATCTTAATTTGTAATTGCTAACCCTATCCCCAACCCTAAAAGAAATATAACCTAATTAAACGTAAACCATAAACCTAAGATTTATCTTAGAACCTTAATAGTCTAACCCTAACCCTATTGAAATTTAACCCTAATTAAACTTGATTCCTAATCCTAACCCTAACCCTAACACTAACCTCTTGAATTTCAACCTTAATTGAACCTAAACCCTAACCTTAATTGAACCCAAATCATAATGAAAGCTTAATTAAACCCTAACCATAATACTAACCCCAATATTAATTTTATAACTTGACCCTAATTAAACCCTAACCCTAACCACAACCTTCATCCTAATGTTAGTGAAAAGATGTAACCTAGAGTTGTAATTAAACCCTAACCCTAATTATACCCTCATCACAATTGAATTCTAATACTAATCCTAAAACTAACCTTAACCTTAACACTAATTGAATTCTAATGCTAATCCTTAAATCCTAATTGAATCTTGTCCCTTATTGTACTTTTAAGCCTAACCTTATTCCTAGTTGAATTATAACCCAAATCCTAACCTTAATCCCAAAATTTATCTTAGAACCTTGACCCCAATTAAACATCAGTTGACCATAACCCTAACCCTACTTGAATCTTAACCCTAATTTATCCCTAACCCTAATCTAAATTTGTAATTACTAACCCTATCCTTGGCCTTAACATAGATAGATAGATAGATATATATGTGTGTGTGTTCAAAATTGTCACAAACGTTATGACTGCAGCATGCTAATTTTATACCATTTTAATGGATTGAAATACCATGTATAGTGACTTTGATAGAACTCACTTATTATTGATAATTATAAATGGAAGAATCATTTTGACAATCTTAAACATCTATTATTTTTAAGGTAGATTTGTAACAGTATTAGAAAGGGCTCGTTGAAAATTTAGGATGTTTATAATATTTTCTAAAAAAATTGAAAGCAAACTACAAACATAGAGTCAACAAATAACAACATGATCTAAACACAGATAAAAACAAATCACTCGTCCTAGAAAATTAAGTATAAAATAAGTATTCTAAATTTATAATTTCTTTCTAAGTTAATATAATTAAAATTTAATAAATATTCAAGAAAATTAAGTATGAAAGAACTTGCCTAAATTTACTATTGCATATAAAAGTAAGTTTTTATACTAATATTTTTTGCTATTGTAAAATATTTTTTAAATGTTAGAATGGAAATAAAATTATAAAAGAATGAAAAACAATTATTCTTTTTAAAAATTAAAAATTAATATACATAAAATTATAAATTTGAAAATTGAATAAAAAGAAAATATCTTAAATTTACTACTACACATAAAAAATATTCAATACTTTTAAAATAATTAAAAATATTTCATAAAGGATAACTGCATATCTAAATTAATTTAAAATTACAAAATTAAATACAATAAATGCAAAGATGTAATAAACTAATTATTACAAATAAAAAAGAATTTTAAAATTAATATATTTAAAACTAACTTACCTATCTTTAATTAATAGCATGACTAAACACAAATAGAAACAAATCACTTAATAAATAAAAATAAGTTTTTAAATTAATATACTTAAAATTAACTTATCTATTTTTAATTAACAAAATGACCTAAACATAAATAGAAACAAATCACTTAACAAAAAGAAGGATATGGAGAGTCTTAGAAAATTAAGTATAAAATAAATATTCTAAATAATTTACCATTTCATATAATTAAAATTTTAAAAATATTGAATAAAATTAAGTATGAAAGAAATTTACTAAATTTACTATTGTCTATAAAAGTAAGTTTCTATATTAATATTTTTTAGTTTGTTATAAAATGTTTTCTTTTTTAAATACTAGAATGAAACAAAATTATAAAAGAATGAAAAAAAAAAATTATTTTTAATATTATAAATTAATATACTTAAAATTATGAATTTGAAATTTAAATTAAAAAAATATCTTAAATTTACTATTACACATAATAATAATATATATATATATATATATATATATATAATTACTCCTATGTTAATCAAGGACAGTTTTCTTAAAACCAAACAAAGCACATGGATTCATTAAATCTTCTGTAGTACATATCATTTCAATCCATTAAGAAGCAACACCTTGTATACCTTTAAATCAACTCAAAAACAACCTCAAAAAATTATTGTACTGTACAATTTTATGACCAAGTCCCACAGTCTAAAAGCAAACAGCCCAAGAGTTGTTCGTAAATTTAGTAAAGCTGATTAAGTTTTGTCCCCTCTTACAACTTATTTCCTAAAACACTTGACTTTTATTCTTCCTCACTATAAATTTATTTTGTCTCTCTACAGATTGTTGCAAGGAGTCCCCTGATTCTCTTACAATATAAATCCACTGCTTTCAAAACTGTGCTCCAAGTTCTTTTGCCACAACTTTCCCACCACCCACCTTTTCTTCTCTAGTGTTAAGGACTACATTCATACCCAAGTTCATTGTTTAGTAAACATACATTTCATACCATGAATAGACTTCTCTCAAATTTTTCTTCAGCGTTCCTTTTTTTGGTGATGCTGCATCTCCTAATCCTCCTTCTTGTGAATTCACAGGGCTACCCTGAAATTGGTTTTGTGAGGAGCATAGGGAAAAACTTTGTTCTAAATGGCAAGCCTCTGCATGTTAATGGCTTCAACTCATATTGGCTCATGTTGGTGGCATCAGACACAAACCAGAGACACAAAGTCACCTCTGCTTTCAAAGAAGCTGCAGCTCATGGCCTCAACGTAGCTCGTACTTGGGCTTTCAATGATGGCAATGGATATCACGCATTGCAAACTTCCCCCGGTGTATATGATGAACAAGTGTTCCAGGTTTGCAAGTTTCATGTGATACTATAGAGTTTGTTTTCTGTTTTGCAAGTATATTTTGTAAACATGTTCGAAACAAATGCTTTCATGGCTTCCAAATATTCCCTTTCCATGGCATTCAATAGTCATCTCAGTAAAAAGTTCCACCTGACTGAGTTGTCTCATAGAATTTGGACTGGACTTTCTCTCAGGCATTGGATTTTGTGATATGTGAAGCCCGGAGGAATGGCATCAGGCTTATACTTAGCTTTGTCAACAACTACAAGGATTTTGGGGGAAGAGCACAATATGTTCAGTGGGGAAGCAATGCAACAGGGTTACAGATTAGTGAGGATGATTTCTACACAAACCCAACTGTTAAAGACTACTATAAAAACCATGTCAATGTAAAGCTAGAAGCATCATATTGCTCATTCTAATATTCATCATAGTATGCATTTTTGGATCAACTACATTAGTTTTTTTATATTTTTGTTTTCATACAACTCTCTCATTCTGAAGATGGATCACTGATCTGAAATGTTAAAAAAATGTTAAAAAAAACTAACCCAATTTAATCCAGAAATACATACTGTGATGGATATAGACGGTGGAAATCTTATATTTTCATTGTAATATAGTTTAATAACTGAACTGGATACACTAATGCCTTTGAGATTTTGTGTACAGAGAATAATGACAAGAAACAATAGCCTGAATGGGGTTGCATACAAGGACGACCCTACAATCTTTGCATGGGAGCTTATCAATGAACCCCGCTGTAATATTGATCTATCTGGAAGGACAGTTCAGGTCAGCTTGTTTCCATTGCCTCTTACTTGATTTTAAACATTTTTATCTTGTACTCTGTTTCTCACCAATGTGATTTTGCTCTGAGCACTACAGAGATGGGTAAAAGAGATGGCTAGCTATGTGAAATCAATTGATACTAATCACCTGCTTGAAGTGGGTATGGAAGGATTCTATGGTGATTTAGTTCCTGAAAGAAAGAAATTCAATCCAAATGGGTATGAATTTGGAACTGACTTCATTAGTACAAATCAACTTCGAGGGATTGATTTTGCAACTGTTCATGCCTACCCAGATTCATGGTATCCATCCTTCAATCTCTCAATCCAATAGTTCTTCTAACTGTATTGTTTCTTCAAAACTGACCTGGTGTTTCCATACTAAACTGAATCTAGGCTGGCTGGATGGGATGAGAAGGTACAGCTCTTGTTTTTGAAGAGATGGATGAAAGTGCATATAAAAGATGCAGACAAAGTGCTGAAGAAACCATTATTATTTGCTGAATTTGGAAAATCATATAAAGACCCAGGATTTAACATTTCTCAAAGGAACAGGTTTTATAAGACTGTTTATGAGAACATTTATAAGGCTGCAAAAACTGGAAGGGTAGGTGGAGGTGGGTTATTCTGGCAGTTGGTGGCAAAAGGGATGGAATCACTTGCAGATGGCTATGAGATGGTCTTATCTCAAAGTCCCTCCACAGCAGCTCTTGTTTCTTTTCAGTCAAGAAGATTGTCAGCCCTCGATCTCTAATTTTTCTATATTGAATTCATGGAATAGAGAATTTGGATCACAAAATTTAGCAAATCCAGTCCATAGAGAAGTTGATTTTTTTGTTACTTTTACATTCAACCTTCCTCTAGAATAGGAAGCTGGTCCAAAACGCTCAATTTAATATATATCAATATTATTACCAATGGTTAGATGCATAAGAACAATAATCCCAGGCATTGGATCCTCTTTCTATGCCTTACAAGTTGGGGAAAAAAGGTGGGAGAATGTGAGAAAATACATTAATGACATAAAAGAATACACTTAATTAGAATCATTACCAAATAAATTTCGATCATTCCAGAGACTTGCTAGCTACAGTGCCCACAACAACATTATGTCTGTCTACTTCTTTCATTATTCCAAGAGGAATCCTGATTCTTAAAAATATAAATATAAAATAAATAAAAAATATTAAATATTATATTCCTTGTTTTTAAAGTAATAATAATTTTAAAAAGTATGTTGAGAAGAAATTGTGAAAACACTAAGTCATGGTCAGAGTTACAAAGAGTGAATTTATAGCAATTAAAATTTAAACACATCCAAACAATTTTTTTCTGATAGGGCAAATTCAAATACCAAATGCTTAGTTACCTTTATTTAGAATTGTAATAAGAATACAATTACTCCTAGGACTTTTATGAGTATCCTCAAAACAGTTAATATTAGAAAATTCATTGTTTGAGATTCAGTACAAGAAATGTGGTGTTCTCTTGAATGATAGTTACTTTTAACTTTAATTTCAGTGAGTACATGCACTTTTATTGATAAAAGATGGAGACATCACATCAAAAGTTTGATGCAATATTTTGACGATATCTTAAACTTGTTTTGAGATAAAAGAATAAATTTTAAAGTGGACTTATTCAACACCATAATCAAACTTTGAATATTAAATTGTTCTTTTTTTGTTTAAAAATGATAATATTGAAGCCCTCTATTATTGCATTTTTAATGCTACATGATCATAATCTTAAAAAAGATAGTGTAAATGAGAAACATTTATCACAATCAACTATAGCAATCATCAAAATGCATTCCCCCACAAAATAAGCCAAAAAGTAGCCCTCAAGCCCATAGTTGTTATATTCTTAAAAAAAATTGTACTAGTCCTCTATTGTTATCGTAAACTTTATGAAAGATTGCTTATTATTGCACTATCATTTTGCCACATCACTCATAACACAACATTGCATTGCATTACGCATTGCAACACTTCCCAAAATATTATAAAAGTTTACATTTGTGTAGTCCTTCCTAAAAAAAAGTCCCAACATGTTATAAAAAGTCATTATGGTTGTCTACTTCAATATTCCAAGAGAAATCTTGAATAAAATAATAATAATAATTCATTATTATTGTGTTTTCATTTTCCCTTGTCACTCATAACACAACATTGTATTTAACCACTTATAACTTTAATATAGTGAGTTAGAAAGCCATTGTATCATCACTTTAGAAAATGTCAATGTACAATGCACCAAATTCATTAGAAAATGGCATATGATAATTGTCTTCATATCTCAAAAGATATGGTCATTGCACCACTTCCCAACTTGTTATCAAAGTTTAAGTCCTTCCTAAAGAATTTCCCAATACATTATAAAAATTCATTATTATTATCTACTTCTTTAGTATTCAAGAGAATACCTAATTTTATCGAAATAAAATTGTTTTCTAAATATTTTTTGTAAAAATTAATATTAATTTATTATTATGTTTTCATTTTCCCATGCCACTTGTAACATGGAAATTCTGTTGCATCACTCATAACTTTAATACAGTGAGTTGGCAATTCATTTTGTTCAATCACTTTTAAAATATCAATGTACAACACACCAATTTTTTTGGAAAATGGCATACTACAATTATCCTTGTATATTGAAAGATCATCATTACCTCACATCCCAACACATTAATAAAATTGTACATTTGTGTTGTCCTTCCTAAAAACTCCCAACATGTTATAAAAATCATTATGATTGTCTACTTCTTTAATATTCCAAGAGAATTTTTGATTTATCAATAAAAATCTATTTTCTAAATATTATGTTCAAAAAAATAATATATTATTATTGCATTTTCCTAGATGTTGAGGTGGTGATTTTCACCACCTCAACATATATAACATTTGATTTCTGACCTTCAATTGCCACCTACAGGAGAGGTGAAAATCACTGCTCCTACCAAATACCACTTGTTTTCCTTGATGCATTGGCGGTGGTTTTCATCGTCTCTGCATGTGTAAGTTTTTCCCAAGGAAAATATGTAATGGCGGGGTTTTTTGTCACCAGTACATGAAGTCACCTTATTAGAAGATTTCAAGGTGTTGAAAAATACCGCCAATACATAGCAATATTCTTGTCATTCCAAGCATGCTAAAGTGCTATTTTTTAGTGCTATTACATCAGACACAATTTCTTCCAAGTGTAAGGGAACTAATTTTTAGTGCCCTTGCACAAAAAGTAGAAATTTCACTAACACTTAAAATCCTCCACAAATGCTTTCCAAACCTCATCCCTTCTACATTTGCCCATCTTTTCGCCCTCCATAGCTCATGTTTGCTCACTCAAAAGTTCTTGCCTAGTTTCATGCATTCCCATTTCTCCTATAATGCATATTCTCCTAACATTGAGTAAATCCATGTTTCCTTGCAATTATCTTCAGTTCTTATCAGGTGTTCTTCGAAGGTAGTTTTCAGTGATCTCTTGTACATTCTTAATGACAATAAAGGAATCTCCTTCATCTTCCAGGAAAAAAAATGAAGTATAAGTATCAAGGTGTGTACCCACCCACAATTGTAACTTCCAAGATCGATGAGATCAAGGACATTGAAATTGATCACCTTGACATGGAGAACTTTGTAAAGAGAACATAAAAGTAGCCATTGGAAGGAGACTTGCAATCAATTTTCCACATCAATCTTCATCGAGTGGCTTCATTTCAAGTAGCTTCTCAATGCCTAAAATTTTTCCTACAAGGTGCCTCACACTATATCAAGGATGGTAAGAGTGTTAGAGACTCTTCTGGGAAAGCTATGATTAGATTGGATCTATAATTCTTTGACATAGTTTTCCAAGTTCTAAAAATGGAAAGGTATACAAGTATTTCCATTCAACAAGGTTAGGAGGCTTACGAAAAAGATAAAAAAAAACCAAGTGGTTGATTAATACAATGGTTTAAGACTTTGAGGCCCACCATTTCTAGATGGCCCAAAGTTCTTCCACATAGTGAATTCAAAGAAGATGTTCAAGACATTATCACTCTCCTAAGCAGGGTGAAAGGTTTTCCCATCTCTTCTAATTTCCAAGAATGGATGTATGAATATATCAGAATCATCAGGAGGAAGAAGGCATACATAGATTGGGGTACATAGATTAGTGATGAGCTTCATGAATAACTAATCAATGTGCAAACAACCTTGAAGTTCTACATGACCTCCTACCTGGTGTATGTTGCTGTTGTCATGAGACAATTTCCAAGATTATCAATTGAAAGAAAAATAAGTGTTGTGCTTGTGTATAAATTCTATTCTCAAATTACCTTGAGAGGAAGCATTAAGCATTTCAAATGAGTAAATGATGCTTTCTTTGCATCTTTTCTTTTCACGTTTGATCCAAATTTAGAAAAGAAAAGAGTATCCGATGAGGCATGGAAAGTTGTTAGGAAGTTTGGATGTATTTTCTTGCGGTTTCCTACTTTTACATAATTAAAAGTCAGGTGCTATATAGGATTCCCATATATGTTACCAAGATATCCTTCTGATAAGTGGGTGTTAATGGAGTTATGCAAACAACTAATTATAGTGCACATAGAATGATAGGGTATTCACAAACCAGGCTTTAGGTTTCCAATTGCTATTGGAAGGTACTCAATTGAAAGTGTACAAAAGGCCAAATCAGTAGAAGTAAACATGCATATTATGACCATAAGATCATGTAGGTATAGGCATGATTTTGATTATAGAGATGTAAAAAAGAAAAGTCAAGAACGGTCATAGTCATGTGCATCATTTTGAGGACATATGGGTAGAATGTAGAGATGAGGAAGACATCCAGAGAATGGAATTTTATAGAGTTAGTATGGAGTAGATCAAATATTTAGGCTTGAAAGATATTCCAAAAGATTTTGAAGATCCTGGAGACATTTTGGATTCGGCATATGATGAAAAAGAGATTACAAGAAAACCCTTTCCATTAATCCAATGGTCCAAAAAGGAGAATATTTTTATTTGGAAAAGGATTGCTGCCATTTTACACAACATAGGTGAATGGTTGTAGAGGCATGTTTTTTAGTTGAATTCCTTTAGTATAGAATCTAAAGGAGAAGTATAAGAAGGTGAAGCCAACAACTAGTAGGAGCTCCAAACCAAGCACAAAGTAGGTGCTTCCCCCTCTTCCTCACATAGAGGTCCCAAGGTTAAATTCATGTTGGACACTAGGAACACTGAGAGGGGGGGTGAATCATTGTTCCACAATGTTTAGATTTCAAATCAAATCTTAAACTATCAACAACAATATTTAACCTTTAATAGCATTCATAGCATATAAACAAAAGGAAACATGCAAACTCATTAAAGAGACAATGTGAACACCATAACACCAAATTTTTTACATGGAAACCCTGCTAGGGGAAAAGCCACAATGGAGATTAATCCACAAAGTATACTATGTTAAAATTATGATAGAAAAGGAATGCACATGCATTCAGGCACACTGCCTAGTGCTCACTAGTCAAAATAGGGAAGGCTCACTGCCTTACAAAATATTTGAGATTACAACAAGATGTTGAACTGAGAATATAGCATCTACAAATGCCTGGATTCAGTTCCAATGAGCCACATAAAATAGATTCTAGACCTTTTTTCCAATTCACACTTCTACTTTGCTTTGCTTTGCTTTCCTACATATAAACTCTTCTACTACACAAACAAAATTCACTTCAATAGATATTCTAATATTAGCTCATATAACTGCTTTGCACTTTTTCGTTCACACACCTTCTCACTTCTAGATCCACACATTAAAAATGATTTTCCAATCTCACATATATATCCACTATCAAGATTTTATTAACTATATGTTGGCTTCAAACAAAATATAATATTTTTCCACATGTCGGCTAAAATCACCAATTAGAATTAATGCATACCCACACAAGTTGGCTAGACTATAGTAGGGACCCAAATCAAAATTCCCAACACAATAAATAGTTAAACAACTATCCCTCATACATTTGTGACATGCTATACACAATAGGTCGGCCATATTGAGAAAATAAACAATAAGTCATTCTACTGAATATTCAAACCCGTACATCGATCAATGCAACATTACAAAACTTACCAATTAGGTAACATACATGCTTTAAAAGATTCCCTAGGGATCCACACAACACAATAATGATCCGGTGAAATATTCAAACCAACTTATCAACCATATACTTTGTTCTTCATGCTTTGTCCTAGTAGAATACAATCTTCTACTTTTCCGGCTGATATGAGCTACTTCTAAACTACGGACCACATTATTGACTCCAATTTCCATCAATGACAACACTAGCAACCAAAAAAAATATCCCAAATCCATATGCCAAAAATCTCCCCTTTTGGCATTGATGACAACACTTAGTGAAAAATGACTAAGTGTCAAAACTTAAAGCGTCAAAACACAACAAAACATTGCTCCCCCTTTAGATGTCAAGGTATTTTTCATTGCATTCTCTCCCCCTTTGACATCAATTACAAAAAATTCCACTACTTTTTCTTCCCCTTTAACATTTTTACTACACTCTCTCTTACTGCATTCTCTCCCCAATTTATAAAAAAAAGTTGCAACTACTGCTAAATTCAAAAAATTATTTTATACTTATCTTTCATCTCCAGAAGAAATTTCTTCCAAGAGTCACTGCAATCCCAATAACTATTATCAAACTGTTGTTTTTTGATGTCCTATTGATGTCTTAGACAAGGGATTCAGGAATGGTAATGGATTCTTCTGGCTTTTCTGCTTTCTTCAAAACTTCAATCATTTGCTCTAATTTGCATTTAGTCTGATCCTTCACTTTCTAGAGGGTATCCATAAGAGTGTTTTTGGAAAAGTGAACCTTTGCATGCTCAACTTGCAACTCATGAATCTTCTTCTTAACTACTCCATCCTTGTCTTGAAAAATATTTTAGTCCTGTCTAATTTTGAAAAGCTCATTCTCAATTTGTTCCAACTTGTCCTTGTATTTACCAACCACATGAGGCCACCTAAGATAGTAATTGTAGATCTTATTTGCTGAGTCAATGCACTATCTTAATACATTCATTTTATTTTTCAGTTTTGTGAGAGATAGCCTAAACTACATCTTCATATGTGAGATTATTGCATCCTCTTTTCTGTCCAGGGGCATAAAGTCCATAGCATCCCTAATACATTTAATCAATTATTCTGGAAGTACATTTTGCAGACTCTCCAGTTCAATGTTGTTATCAAGAAAGTATCTTCCTATAGTGTCCTCAATGAAGTCCTGTTCATATGATGGTCCATTTAAATCCATATGTTAGTTATCTTTTGCATTCCATCTTCTTCTTGAACAATCTGTAATATCTTGGCTTCAAGTAAATCACCTTCTTCATCACTTTCTTTTGCTATTATCACAACCAGTTCAAATATTTTTGGTTCATCTCTTGGTGTATATTCCTCAAAATCTTCATCCACTATATCCACAACCATCTACTCTTTACCTTTTCCCTCAGATTTTATTGACTTAGGTGCTGGAAGAGTGTCACTATCCAACTCTATTTCTCTCTTCTACTTTTTCTTTGTCTTACCAGAGGATGATCTAACTTCAACTACCTTTCTTGGGAGAGGAATATCACTTACACCAAACTTTCCTAACAAGTTCCTAAAGAAGCCTTCATAAGCTTGTTCACCATTTTAAAAAGTGTTGAAATGCTCAAAAATTTGCTTGCAAATTGGCATATTTTCCTTCCATACCACATTGTCATTCTGAGGCAAGTGATTCAAGAAATACATCATAATGCATATAGCTAGGGTACCTAACTTGAAAGAGTAATCTATATCCTTCTTCAATTGCACATTCTCCATCAATTGATCCTTCACAATCCACATAGATCAAAATCTTCATTTTCTATTATCATCTTGTGAGTGATATACACTGTGCATGCCGAGGTTGATCCTTGTCTATTTATGAAGAAAAACTTATATGAAATTCCATTTGCAATATACCTTGTTAATGGATCTTTGATTGTTGATATTACCAGAGCCCTCTGATCTCCTGTTATTTTGATTAGGGCTTCGACTTCAACATTCCAAATCAACTTCATTTTTGGAACAACACAAACATTGCACAATCTTGTTATATTTTTTACTACATCCTTAGTAATTTGATAGGGTTTATCTAGAGTAAGGATATCACCATCCAATCTGTTCAAGATAAATTGAACTACCTCCACATTTAGGAAATGAGGAAATTCATTCTAGATGTCCAAGTTCTTATGTTTCACTCCTCCAAGCTTCTTCAATTTGACAATAGACAACAAATTTCTTACATCCTTGACCTTTCAACTACTATATTCATCCATAGTTTTTATTCCTTTGATTTTCTTCATTTTTTGTACCGAATAGGGTTCTACTGATCACCGAATAAGTATGAAATTGACAAGCAACAAAAATAACTAGAGAATTCGCCACTAAATTGACTTGCACTCCTTCAAAATCTTGCTAAAAAAGTTCTCCAACTATTCTCCTTCAACGGATGGTGACAAATGAGGGTTCCAAATGCCCTTTTATAACTTTGCACACCTAACTTCCTTGTCACATTAAATGCTTTGGCCTAGTAGTTCTAGTTACTTTGCATAGACCACAAGAGAAGAATCCATCTGCAAACCTTCAAGATTTCATCTTTCTGAACAAGCGATCACCAATACATTTGAGGATGATTAATACACCTACTGACAACTTCCTATGATTCGATACCAACTACACACATGGGGACAAAATATTTTCATAAAAACTCCCCTTAGGCCAATGGCCTAGAATCAATCACCAGATGAATTACCAGAGGGAGCTTCTGGTGTGGTATTATTACCTCCATTAGATCCACTCTTCTTTACCCACATTTTCTTCACCTGATCTCTTATCTCTTCCATAGATTCTTTTCCTTTTCCCTTATCACATTTTTGTGAATTTCTGCCTTGATAATCCTAACCTCACTTATCCATGTTTTTGTTCTTGCAGAATCTTGCAACGTGACCAAATTTGTTACAATTGTAGCATACCAGATTTTTCTATCTATACCATCCATTCCACCGATTTCCTCCTGATCTGCATTAATTAGCAGCATGTCCAAATCTTCCATAGGTATATCATTTATTGTTCCTTATACTAACAAACATACTTCTGCATTCTAATAACTTATGTCCAAACTTTCTGTATTTAAAACACTAACCAAAAAATGGAGTGCTAGAGTTTATCTTACTTATACATTGAGAAGTCATATGCCCATATTTATTACAAACAAAGCAATATCCATTAAATTTCTGAGCATTGGGTTGCCTTACCAGATATCTTCTGCCTTTGTTCTTCTTAGTTTCCTTTTCAGGGTCCTTTTGTTTAGATCTGGAGCTTTCATCCTTCACATAGCCAAGACCTCATTTATCATTTGCATCCTTTTGACCTTTAGTTATCTCATCAAACCTAGTAGAATTGATCCCAAACTTCTCCTTAAACTCATTTGCAATAGAAAGCTCATCTCTGAGAATAACTACCTATCTCTCAAGCTCTTGTTCATTGTTTCTAGATTGTTGCAGTTCAATATCTAGCTGAATGAATCCACTATTAGCTCTACTGCATTCTTTATATGTTTATTTCAAGAATTGGGCTAGATCATCCTTATTCTTCTTTCTTTCTTTAATCTCTTTAGTTAGCTTCATCACCATAGATTCCATTTCAAGCTTTAGGGTAACATTGTCCTTATTTCTTTTAGGGTTTAATTTAGATGAACATCTTCTAGGCCTTTGCTTTCTTTTTGCTTAGACTAACCACATAGTTCCTTCCTCTTTTCCCTTGACTCATTTATTTTATCCTTCAGTGATTGAATGAATTTTTCAGTAGCCAGAAGATTTTCTTTTAGTTCCATGACCTCTGCTTTAGACTGATCAAGATCATCAAGTGCCACCATAAGCTACTATTGAAGACCACCTACGTCCATTATAATCTAAGATCCACCTCAAGCTATTAAACTCAAAAGAGGAACCTGCTCTAATACCAATTGTTGGACACTAGGAACACTGAGAGGGGGCTGAATTAGTGTTCCACAATATTTCAATTTCAAATAAGATCTTAAACTATCAACAACAATATTTAACCTTTAATAGCATTCACAACATATAAACAAAAGGAAACATTCAAACTCATAAAGAGATAATGTGAACACTATAACACCAAAAAATTTATGTGGAAACCCTGTTAGGGGAAAAGAAACGGTGGAGATTAATCCACAAAGTATACTCTATTAAAAGTATTATCAAAAGGGAATGCACTTGCATTCAAGCACACTTCCTAGAGCACATAAAACAGATTTGGGACCTTTTTTCCAATTCACACTTCTACTTTGCTTTTCTCTACTTTCCTACATAAAAACCCTTTTTCTACACAAACAAAATTCACTTAAAAAGATCTTCTAATATTAACTCATACAATTGCTCTGCACTTTTTCGCTCACACACCTTCTCACTTCTAGATCCACACATTAAAAATAATTTTCTGATCTCACATATATATCTGCTAACAAGATTTTATTACTATATGTTGGATTTAAACAAAATATAATATTCTTCCACATGTCGGCTCAAATCACCAATTAGAATTAATGCGTACCCACACAAGTCAGCTACACTATTCTAGGGACCCAAATCAAAATTCTCAATACAAGAAATAGTTAAACAACTATTCCTCATACATCCAGGATATGCTATACACAAGTAATCCATAATGAGAAAATAAACAATAAGTCATTCTACCGAATCTCCAAACCCGTACACCGATCAATGAAACATTACAAAACTTACCAATCAGGTAGCATACATGCTTGAAAGCTTCTTTGGGGATCCACACAACACAATAATGATCCAATGAAGTATTCAGACCAACTTATCAACTAGATACTATGTTCTTGATGCTTTCTGTTGGTAGAATACAATCTTCTACTTTTCTACCAATATGAGCTACTTCTAAACTGTAGACCGCATTATTGACTCTAGTTGCCATCAATGACAAGACTAGCAACCAAAAAAAATCTCCCAAAGCCATATGCCAACAATTCACTTGTGGGAAGAATATATCACAAGCTACTAAAGAAGAGCACGTTATTGAGGAAGGACAAGTTGTTGAAGAAGAACTAGAGCTCACATCAGAGAAGTAGCTTGAAGAGGAAGAAAGAAATGAAAGTGAAGAATTTGAAGAATCTGGTGAGGATGAACAATCTAAAGAAGATCGAGAAGAAGAGGAGGAAGGTAATGAGGAAAAAGAAAGGCATGATGAGGAAATGCAATTGTCTCCACAATAGAACATTACCAAAGATCCCCCACATACATCATCACCCATAATTTCCACAACACCTTACACTCCTCCTATTCCCACTTCTCCTTCACCGCCTCTTCCCACTTCACCTCCACCTATAGTTGGATTGCATACACTGAAAGTAATAATTCCCCCATCAATGCATTCAACTCTTTTGACCCCTTCCATTGGATCAATTTTGCAAAGTATTGATGTTTCCTTAGGTTCTCCTTCATTAATATCTAGTCTATCTTTAGCATCCTATGATGTTACATCACAAGATGAATTTGATTAGTTTATGTGAGAGTCATTACCACATACATCAAATTTGAAAACTCTTGGAGTTGTGATGACTGAAATAAACCCAATTGTGACTACAACACTTGTTTCTATAGATGCAGCTACCATACATGAGTTAGCAGTGGATTAAGGAGGTAACACTTCATTTCTTCCCCCATGCTTAATCTCAAAAGTATCTAAACAAAAGAAAAGTATGGTTTTATTAGAATTTTTGTCATTGATGTCAAGAAAAAGAATAGCTTAATAAGATTGTTGACTGAAAGTGAATAAATCATTGGTGGCTTAAATAGATTCGTTTAATTAGATTGTTGATTGAAAAAGAATAAATCATTGGTGGCTTAATCAAATTTGAGTTTTTTGTCTTACTCTGGGACAAATTATTCAAATTTAAATATTCATCAGAGCTTAGCACATAATCAAAGTCCTACATAGATCATATCCAACACTCAAAATCAGTGAAGATCATATACATATCATATCCAACACTTAGATTTAGTAAAGATCATATCCAACACTCAAACTTAGTGAAGATCATATAATCGAAGTCCTAATAAGTCATTAAGAAATTGAATGTCTTTAACATATATATTTTTCTAAAGAAATAAACCAAACTACATCTCCTTATCAAATATAATTACTCTAACATAATGTGATATGTTGGATAGCTCACTAAAGAGGTGTGTTTAGTAAAACAACCTTTTTTGAAAAGATACATGTTTAGAAATCAAATCACCTTGTTGAAGAGATGCAAATGAAATAATTGAAGAGACATGTCTACATAAAAAACATGTGTCTCAAGAGACATTTTTTTTAGAAGCAACCAAGTGAATCATGGAGAGATGTGTTAGGTGATCAAGGACATCTTTCATTAAAATATTTTTTCATATCATGCTCAAGTAAAGGAACACATCCCTTAAGATTTGAAATATGCATACATCTTTTTCTAAAAGACAAAAAATGACAATCTTAAGAGAATGTGACTACTTCTAAATGGAGATTTAAGAAGAATTCAGTTTTGTGTGTAAACAAAAAGTAATTAAATCAAGGAGAAATTAATTTAGCAAAGAGGCATATCTAAAAGGGCGTGACTCAAAGATGAAGATGAAAAATTTGTGATTATCAATAATTGCAATCTTTGAGTAATTTATATATTTGACATCCCATTCAAGGATTTAGGTGTGGTTGTGAAGATTGTAAGTGGTTCAAGTCAGAAAACCCATCTTCTTGTGTAGGCTTAGGGTGAGATTATTCATCACAAAAGTAGATTGGAGGATTGGGAGAATGCAGATCTAATTAAAGGAAATATTTTTGCATCCATCAAGTCATGGTTGGTGCCTTGCATTAGGGGTTGGTGCTCCTTGTAGGTTGTAGCCTACTAAATATTTCATAAATAAGTCAAGTAGGTTGGTGCCTACTTTAATTTGTAAAAATTCATTTAAAAATTTAAATAAATTGGTGTCAACTTGTTTGTAACATTGATTCATATCAAAACGTTGGTATTGATAGGAGTTTAAGATTGATTAAAAGTTGTAAAAGTGAAAGTTTGTTTTGATTTATTGATTCACCCCCACCCCCTCTTAGTAAATATTTTGTTCTCTTCAATTGGTATCAAAGCAAGGTCTTGATTGAAAGCCTAACCTCTTGAAGGAGATCCTTAAGAGCACTTATGGTAGATAACAACAATACAGTCAAAGCACCCATCTTTGATGGGACTAATTATGCATTTTGGAGTATCAAGATGGAAGCTTATTTGAATTCCCTTAGGTTTTATGTATGGAAATATGTTGTTGATGGATATACAGCTCCAACAACCCTTCCAATGGATCAAGCTAGGAAAAAGAGAAGTGAAAACAATGCAAAAGCTAAGAATGCTCTTCTTTGCAACCTAAAAAATTATGAATTTAGAAAGGTCATGCGTTGAAAATTAGCAAAAGAGATATGGGTCAAGCTTAAAAAAATATATGAAGGAGATGCCAAAGTAAAGAAGGAAAAGCTTCAAACTCATCAAATGAAGTTGGAGACTATCAAAATGAATGAAGATGAAGACATAACATCATAATTTCTTCATGTTGATGAAATAGTGAACATTATGAGAGGAAATGGTGAAGATATTGATGATTCTTTTATTGTTGATAAAATACTAATATCTTTATCCACAAAGTTTGAGACCAAGGTTGCAACATTGGAAGAATTGACAAACTTAGACCAGCTAACAAAAGATGAACTACATGGGATTCTTGTTGTGTATGAAATGAGGATTGAAGGGAGATCACCACAGAAGGAAGTTTCATTTAAAGCATCCAAAAAGGGAAAAACCAAGCATGAAGAACCAAGTGACAAATCAAGTGATGAAGCATAATTCTACTTCATGGGAAAGCTTAAGAAAGGAAAAGGGAAATATAAAGGAAAAGTCCACTTTAAGTGCTTCAATTGTGGGAAGATTGGACATTATGCCTCAAAATTTCCTCAAGATGATAGCAACTCAAGTGAATATGGAAAAGAAATTAGCACCAAGAAAAAGGGAAAGAAGAATTCCAAATACATCTAAAAGAAGAAATCTCAAAAACACAAAAAGAGTTTCTACTCAAAGAAAGATAGTACCACTTCCCAAGAACAAAGTGAAGATTTCCCAAGCAATGATGAGGAAGAAACCTTATTGATGGAAGAAGAAGACACAAACTGCAATTATGCAAAAGAAGAAGAGAAAAATTGCAATGAAGAAGAAGAAATAGATCTTGAGGAAGAACTTCACTATGCATACAAGAAAAATGAAGAATTAAAGAAGGTTACCAAGCACAAAATGAAGATCAAGGATATGAAAAAAGACTTGGAGGAATCAAGGAAAACCATTAAAGACTTGAGGGCTCTAATTATGAATTTTGAAAGAAGTTAAGGAGAAATTATGAACAAGCGTAATACAAAAGAGATGGAATGTGACAAGTTGGAGAAAGAAATTGTTATGCTAAAGATGGAGTTGGAGAAGAAAAAGGAGAAAAACAAAAAGTTTGATGAAAGCTCCACCAAGTTAAATGAGATCATGAAGGCTCAAAAATATTTTCATGATAAAACAAGGGGTAGTTTTGAAAGACAATCCAAGAAGGTCACAAATTCCAAAGAAGAAAACAAGACCTTCTCAAAGCAAACCGAAGGAGATTGGAAAAGTGTTGATCTTAAAAAAGGACTTAATACTAGGAACTTTTATGCTTTTAATGGCTATTTTTTTCTATGTAACAAGTTCGGCCACAAGGCCTTAAGTTGTAAAAATAAAGAAAAGAATATTCCTAGTTACATTAGGAGAAACTATAACTCTTTCACACCCTTATTGGAATTTAATAGAATATGCTACAACTGTAATAACTTTGGGCACAAGGCACAAGTGTGTAGGAAATTTTTTAATAATTCTCCAAAGAAAAACAAGAAAGAAGACAAGTCCATTAAAAATAAAGAAATGCCTACCAAAGTGTGGAAGAAGGAGAAATCCATTTCATTCAAACAACCTTACATGAAAAAAATAAAAAGGATAGATGGTACATTGATAGTGGGTGCTCAAAGCACATGACAAGTGATAAAAGCAAGTTCGTCTCCCTTGAACCAACTGATGAAGGAAAGGTAAGATTTGGTGACAACTCAATAAAAGAAATAAAAGGAAAAGGAGCACTTAGCCTAGATAATGGTAGAAAAAAAATAAAATGTTTTATATGTTAAAGGCTTGAAAGAAAATCTACTAAGTGTTAGCCAAATTTTTGATAGAGGACATAGTATCACATTTCATTCTAAAAATGTGAAATCAAGAAAGATGGAAAACTAATTGCACAAGCTAATAGGAAACACAATTTTATGTTATGAAGGAAATAAGTTGTGAGAGCTACAACTTGGTACAAGAGGATGAGAGTTGGTTGTGGCACAAAAGGCTAGGCCACCTCAAATTTGATAATATTGTAAAATTTAGTAAATCAAATGCTGTAAGACACATGCCAAGAATAGCAAAGCCTTCCAAGATCATTTGTAAGGAATGCCAACTTGGAAAGAAAACAAGATCAAGTTTCAAGCCTAAAGAATACTCTTCATCAAAGCCATTGAGACTCATACACACCAATCTTTGTGGATCAACCTAAACCAAGAGTATGAATGGGGAGAGATACTTCATGTTGCTAATTGATGATTACTCAAGAATGAATTGGGTTACATTCTTAAAATAAAAATATGAAGCCTTTGAGAAATTCAAAGCTTTTAAAGATTTGGTTGAAAACGAAGCAAATAAAAAGATAAAGCTCCTTATATCAGACTAAGGAGGTGAATTTACATCAAATTAATTTGAAAATTTCTGCTTAGAACATGGGATAAAAGATAATTTTCTATAGCTAGAACCCCTCAAAAAAATGGGGTTGTAGAAAGAAAGAATAAAATAGTTCAAGAAATGGAAAGAGCAATGCTCAATGAATCAAAGATAGCAGATTCATTTTAGAAGAAAGAAATTCACACAATAGTTTACATCTTGAATCATGCACAAATTAGAGTGAACAATGACAAGACACCCTATGAACTTTGGAAAGGGAGACCAACAACTGCCAAATATTTCAAGATCTTTGGAAGCACTTGCTACATTAGAAGAGATGAAGAAGACGTAACCAAATTTGATACAAGAGTGGATGAGGGAATATTTCTTGGTTACTCATCAAAGAGTAAGGCATATAGATGCTACAACAAAAGAACTTGCAAAATAGTTGAAAGTGCTAATGTAAGAGTTGATGAAGGAAAGAAATTTAAAGAAATTGAACAAAGCTATCATTATATTAAAACTGTGAGTGATGAAGACAAAGAAGATGAGAACTCCAAAGAAGATGAAAAAGAGGAGGAGAGAAAAGAAGAATCTCCACAAAAGACTCCCATGAAGACACCAAAGGAACCTTCCAAGTTTGTGCAAAAGAACCATCTTGAAGAATTGATTCTTCAAGATAGATGTAGATCTACAAGGAAAATGATAAATTATAATGAATATTTTCATGTTGCACTACTATCCAAAGTTGAGCCTAAAACTTTTGAAGAAGCAAGCAAAGACAAAAATTGGATTTGTGTGATGAACGAAGAGTTGGATCAAATAGAGAAAAATGATACTTGGGAACTTGTCCCAAGACCAAAAGACAAGAATATAATTGAAACAAAATGGGCCACAAGAAATTCAAGGTATATCAAATGGATGCCAAATCTGCTTTTCTCAATGGAGACTTAGAGGAGGAGGTTTATATTGAACAACTTGAAGGATTCCTACATTTAGAAAAGAAGGATTATGTGTGCAAATTTAAGAAAGATCTCTATGGGATCAAACAAGCCCCAAGAGTATGGTACTCTAGACTTGAAAAATACCTCAAAGAAAAAGGATTCAAAATAGGAGATGCAGGTAGAAATCTATATATTGTTGATGCCAAAAATTGACAAGGTAACAGTGTCTTATGGGAAACTCAGTTTATGGGGGACCTCTTGTGCTAACCTGAGTGACCTTTGGATTTTTAAAGAAGCTAACTTCTTCTATAATGTTGCTTGGAAAAGGAAAATGAAGCAGATATATAAAATAAAATCTAATCTAAGGTGATGTGCCAAGAATTAATGATAGGCATGATAAATAATAAATCTAAGGGTCTGATTGGTATTTGTAATGTTCCAGAAAGGCAAAAAACTGAAGATTAAAGTATAGATAATCCATTCATTGACATAAAATAATATTTCATACATTCCTACTACCAAGAAGAGTCATAAGACATGATCTAGACCAGCAAATTTGCATCCAATTTATAGAAGTTCTCAAATGAAATATCCAGACAACAACATAGTCTAACTTGTTAATCAAATAGCATAAAAGAATAGAAAGAACGAACAATTGGAATAGTCTGAGAGTCTTTTTCAATAATAAAAACAGTAATAAAGGCCTGGTGTCTTTTCTAAAATTAGTGTTCCTTTTCCAAAATCTAGACCCTTCCCTCAAAATAGAGAGATGTATATATAGCTGAAAACTCCCACTGCCTTGGAGAGTAGTAACAATTTTTTTTTCACGATCTTTGGTAATGATGCAAAATTGAGTATATCTCTAGGTTGTTGAAACAAAAAAGATTCAAAACCAAGCATTTGGTCATTCTAGGCTCAGGTGCATCCTTTACAAATGATGGTGGTGGTCCCGGAAAGGTCAAGTAGGCAAGTGTCATGGCCTTGTAAAGTAATTATGACATGCAACGGCCAGTCACAACATTTGGTTCACTTTATTTGTCACCCAAATACAAAACTTGCTGAATAGACACATGGTAACATAGCGCAACTCGTGTGAATATTTATCTTTTTCCTTTGAAAACTTTCGCTAAGGTGACATGTGGCGCATGGGCAGAGCATTACTCAAAAGTGAAGGGAAGTGATCATTGATTGTGCACAATGATGACACATGGACGCATAGTGGGGATTCCAAAAACGCGAAGGAAAAGAAACCTTTGGGGAATGTAGAGAAGACACATGGAGGGGGCAGCATAGTTTGAAAAAAAGGTTGAGTAGCCTATTTGCGATGCACGAGATGATATTTAGAGTAAAAATATACCCAAAGGGAGCTTGTTGAATATTTATTCATAGCTTTTGGCGACTACTAGGGGTGTTTCACTTGAGGACTAGAGAACCCAAAATTTCTCTACTTTACAAACAAAAGCGCCATTCACCAGGTGACAAAGTTAGAGCTTGGAAAGAGCTGCCTATAGTGGCGACCAATCGTCCTCAGATGGCTTGACTATGTTGCACAAATTCTCCTATGCTTCACTCAGGTCAAGCTCCTACTTATAAGGCGGTGTTTTGGGTAAGTTGACCCTTGCTTTGCAATGAAAGAATAACTATGCAAGTGGATAAATAAATCCCTCAATGTCAATTGTGGTGGGAGGATGGCTGAAATTTTGGAAAGCACTCGGGTTGTTTTCCTTCTCTATTCTTTCTGCAATCTACTCAGCTGTAGCAATAGAGCCATCTTCAAGGAATGAGGATGGTAGACCCATCTCACTTAATTTGGAGAAACTCTCCCACATGTTGTCCATTGTCTCATTTAGAGTAGTTGCAACCGCTTTAGTGTGCTAGAAGTTAGAGTGACAAAGGATAAACTTGTTTTCCATCTAGGCAGCAACATTTTGATCTTCAATTCCTACCTTGGCAAGGTCTTCATCAGAGATAAAATATTGCTTGGTGAGCAGATCCTTTGCTTCTGGAACCTTTTCCTAGATAAACTACAAAAAATGCTCAATTGTACTATGAGCCTCTTGGTTCAGCTTTGCTACTTTGGCGATGAACTAGAGAGTGGGCTAAAGTGTTAGGAATTTTTTTTTAGTCTTTTCCCAATGAGAAATATACAATTGCCTAACCAATGGAACAAGATCCGACTATGTAGGGGAGGCTGCGAGAGAGATTAAATTAAGAGAAGTGATCTTCATGTCCCTTGAGTTAATGACCTTGGCCAATTCCACACTTTTTATTTTTTTGGACACAAGTTTCTCCCCTATAGCTACTCGTTTCTTCATGCCATTTTTCCTTGGCTCGGGAGTGGTTTTCCAAATGCATGTCAAGAGAGGACTTTATCTCCTAAAGTTCTTTTCTAATTGGGCCTTTTGGCCCTAAAATTTGACATCTTTCTCTTGTAACTTTTTACCATATTGAGCTCACTAATGCTCTAAGGACTCATTATTTTGTGCCATCCCTTGACCATATTTAATGTGACGTTGCTCCAACTCTTCATTCCTTAGCTACAAATTCTACTCCACCTCTAGATTCTTAGTATGTAGCTAATTAACCATAGCAAGGTTGATAGTCTAAACCTTTGCAAGCTCCCAATAAAGTATGTTCCTTTCATTCTCTATTGCCAGCGCCCTCTCTATCAAACACACAACACCCACTTCCAAGGATTTCTCCTTTCTTTCCAAAAACCTAGCCTTTTCCCTTATTGATTTAAGTTGTTCATCCATTTTCTTGAGCTCACGACCAGGTTGAAGGAAGTCGGAGGTGACCACCCATTGTGTTTCCTCCATAAGCTCAACCTTATCATGTGGTTGGGATGCCTTCATATCAAGCCCTATTGCATACTCTTTGTGGTCTTCTAGATGTATCTCCCCTTGTGGCTTGGTTATCGTCAGATATAGGGTCACAAATTTCAACACTTGCTGGGTCTCATCATAGAGAGTTTGTATCTTTGGTTGTACAAGCTTTCTATCCTCCTTGGCCTTGCACTTTTGTATTTTATTCTTATGTGCTTCCTTTCTAGAGTCAATTTGTGCCATGAATAGGGCTGGCAATGAGACTCTCCCACCTATGAAAGGAGCACCATAAGGTAGGGCATATGAATAGGTAATTTTGATAGGCTTGGGCATTTGCTTCTTTTGGAGAGTGACAATTTGTAGGGAGAAGGGGGGTACATTCCAACACTTGGTTTGAGAAGCAGTAGAAGGGCTTGAAACTTGCCAAGGTTCAATTGGTGAACTGGCAAGAGGACTTATGTGTTGAAATAATGAAGGAGTTGTCATCGTGGAGTTAGCTTGTTGTAAGGGAAGATGAGGATTAGCAGCAATAGTACGAGTAGGGATGCCGAAAGTGGGTACACCTTCAGAAAGTAAGGCAAGGAAGGTTTGAGTGGTAGTAGGTGGCATAAGGGTTAGTAGAGGAGTAAAGAAAGGTGGAGTGACCTGTGAGAACTGGGCGAAACCTCTTGCATGCATTGGATCAAAGGTGGGAAATGAAGGTCCAACACTCATGGTGGGGATTTCCATGGAGATAGTGGAGGATACCAAGGACTGAGAAGCAAGAGGAGTAAAATTCACCTACCGACTGGTCGATGGTGGCCCTTGACTTGTTAGTGACTCTTCCCCTTCTCTAGGCTTCTGGTTAGCTGCAAACACCTATCTTTCGATGGGTTCTTGTGAACTCTCTCCAATAGTGGCCTTTGCCCACTGCTGCTTTGTAGGTGGTGTTTCCCCAGCCTCGACAGTTACTGTCAGCTGCTACTATGACACACTAGTTGCCTTAGTGGCCCAAGTGAGTGTATGTGAAGCCCTTGATACATTAAATTTCACATTTGTGGCTACAAAGGTAGGTTGTCTAGAGATTTTCTCTTGTGGTGTGGAGGATGTGGAAGTTGTCATTTCTTCTTCTTATTGTTCTTTAGACCCACCTTCTGAGTCATTACCTTTATTAGCGCTAGAGTCAAAGCTGGTATGCTCCTCATCCCACCATTTTTCAAATTATTTTTCCTGGACTTCAAGCTTTCATAAGGAGCATTTAGTTGTCTTGTCTCTTGGAAATTATATTTCCAGAAAGCTTCTATCTTATCATTATTTCATTCCTCATCCTTCTACAACTTGTTGTACATGGTGCATAACATCTAGACACTATCCTTAGCCTCTGCCACAGCAAAGTAAAACTTGTGCCATGACTCTCTATTATCATGCGTGGTAACACACGCTAGTTTAGCAAAAATTTCATCCTTATCCTCCTGTAGGTTACGCTTCTTTCCCCAGTAGGGTCAAGGAATGTGAGTAACCTTCATGTATGACTATGGTAGATCATTGAAAGGGTTGTACTCCCATTTATCACATACCAAAACCAACCCTAAATGAGAAGTTTATCCTACAATAGTTGATGTGATTGCTTATTTACTAGAGTC
The DNA here is from genome assembly GCA_007258455.2 of Sequoia sempervirens. Taxonomy (NCBI): domain Eukaryota; kingdom Viridiplantae; phylum Streptophyta; class Pinopsida; order Cupressales; family Cupressaceae; genus Sequoia; species Sequoia sempervirens. The sequence goes on from VDFB02162656.1 coordinate 87,929, forward strand.
AATGTTTTGAAATTCTTCGGACAAGTGAAGAATCCTTTCCTCTTGACACTTTGGCTACTGCAGAAGGTATAATCAATAATACACACTTGCTAATACATTTCAAGTGTGAGCACCCTATTTGTGACATAGAATGGGAGTAGAAAAGGTTGATCGGTGAAGCCCCGCATTTGGAGAATTGTGAAATCCACTTTGAAGAACCAGTCACAAGCGGGAGTGAAACTCTACATATATCTGGTCTAATCTATGTTGAGCCAGATCATGCCACCTCCTCCTTGTAAATCTTGCAAGACTAGAGTTATAAAATAATTTGAAAATGCATAGTAATCATATGTCATGGAAATAAAGGGTGTCCATGTGGATACTGGCTTCCTCCTTTGCTTCTTATAAAAAATAGACAACTCAAAATATCTACCGAAGAAGTCAGGGTTTTGATGTAGGAACACATGAATGAGGAAGGAGAGAAATCTAAACTTCCCTTCCACTGGGTAATTTTCTATTTTCTGTATCATTTCCTCCATGAGGAATTCGGTGAAATCATACCAGAAGATATTGTGCTACTTGTGGAATTAGAAAGATGACCCTAGTTGAAAGGATTCCACCATCTTGTCAGAGTCTCAACCACACACAAACAATAGCATTGAGAAGGCATCTTGCATGTCTTCAAGAAATGAACCATATGGCAATGGGATACTTGGAAGCTTAGCACTTGGGATTCCCCTCTTGCCAATTTCCTCCATTAGGAAATCTAGGCTCTTTTTCATCACCTTCCATGTGTTTTCTCCTTTAGTAGGAGTGAAGAACTCGATTTACTCCTTTCTAGTACTTGGGTCTGGGATACATAGCATGTGCCAAATGGCTTGTGGACTAATGTTAACATTTAAGGTTCAACCCTTGATGTAGTGGGTGTTCAGGTTGTAATGTTGTATGGCAACATTAACTATCTTCGGGAAATAATGTACCAGCGAGACCATGTATTGTGGAAGTCTATTGTACCATATATTTTTTGTTGTTGATATGGTTTCTTGAGATGCCCTCATCCTTGCATAGGCTGCTTCTCTTAAAGATTTAGGGTTTTTCATGAGGTGTGGGTCATGAATATTTTCCCATTCTTCCTCAAAGCTTTTCTAATTTTTGTAATCTTTGGGCCTATCCAACTATATTGTATTTTCCCTCTTCGGCTTGCCCGGCATACCAGGCATAGCATATGATAAATCTTCATAGACATACACAAATTTTGATGACCATATAGCTCTAAGCAAGTGTTGGTCAGTCTCATCCTGAATTTGTAGTGATGAACTCTCCAAAATATTTTCCTTAGATGAAAGCTTTTGCAGGTTTTGAATTCTTTGTAATTTTTACTCGGCTCTGGATATGCCAAAAAATTCTCTTCACTTATCTTAGCATATTTCAAAAGACATTTAAGCATTAAAAGTTTCTTCATGTAATATTTTAGCTATCTTTACTCAAAGTGGTAGAATAAAGTGGGCTTTTGCATTTAATTCGACGTGTAATGCCAACTCCTTGGATCGTACGAAAATGGGATATTTGGTAGTTGAAGTGGAAAAAAGGCATAATTGCATTTGGAACCTTGTGATAAGAGATGATCTCCTTGGAAATTACTTCGGGAATTTGTGTTTTAACTTAGCATTCATATGCGTGGGCAATTAATATCCCAAACATAATGATTAATCCAAAGCAACAACCGACACCTGAAAATATATGAATCCTACCTTGGGTTCTAGGAAATGCCTGTGAGGTGACACAATAGCCTTTGGACCGTGCAACTCACTGCCGATGAGCACCACCCTTTTTAAGCTAATTAATTAGCTCTCATTAACTTTGCATGCATTGATCCATACTTTTACAAACACAACTGGTCAGGAAATGCATGCAAATATAGGCACACTTTTCAATTTGGCACTTGGTTATCATCACATTTTATTGAAGCAAATTAACATGTTTTTCCTCATTTTTTCTATAAATAGGCCTCTAAGTAGTGAGGGAATCACACTTAGCATTTAAGAAAATTTTAGCAATATGTCATTGGATAAGTTTCTATCTTTTATTACTAGCAAGGTTCCTCATAGGCTAGGTTGTAGCAAGATTTCAGGAATTGTTAGAAGGCAGTAGTAGTGTGTCAGTACCATGGACACTCCTATTAGGCTAGTTTCTTATAAGTCACAAACAACTTTCCTCAGAGAGATTTCAACTAGGCGCTTGAAAATGATGACCAAGAAACAAACACTCCTTGGATTTGATAGCCATGAAGTAGGTTCTAGGTTGGGACTGCATTGAGTATGAAGACAAATATCACATCAATACTGACATTTGCTCATAGTTTGTTTCATCTATGTTGGATATTACTATCCCCAAGCCTTTGATTCTGAAGTTAGTTAAGGAAATCTCTCCTAAAATTTACCTGAATAGTCTAGGTGAAGTCATTGCTCACGTTGCATATGGGGTAGGCTTTCCAATGACCAGTGACCTTCGACAATATATTGAGGAAGAAGCGGTTGTCTCGTGGCTGCCATTTCTCAGTGGATTCTACCTCCAGACACACGATGACCACCAGCAAATGGTTACCTAGGCCTTGCACTTTTTGCTCTACATCTACAAAGTAGTTCCATTCTACAACATTGATTGGCACACTAACTTTATGAACCTGGTGTTCCCTCCACCAATGGCAGTTGCTCTAGATGATTCTACTTATGTTGCTAATGTACCTGTTGATGAAGACATGGTAGACACTGTTGTTAATGTGTTGATTGCTACTTCCAATTCTATTGGATGAAATGCTTCCTTGTCTCCTTGTTTTTTGATGTTAAGAATACAACACTCATTTCTAGTTTTTGTGTATAAGCTTGAAAAAGGCCATACACATAGTATATATGAAAAAAATATCATGTATAATCATATGCTTTTTGAATTACGACTCTTTTATCCATTTTTTCCATGTAAAAATGAAAGAATATATATAACGACATGTATCTTTATAAAATCCATGGCTCCTTCTCTTTCAACATATCTGTCGTATGGGTTCCTTTTCATTTAGCATTTTTGTTTATTTACTTTGCATATGGGTGCTTTTTTAAATTGTTCTTGCAAAGTAATTTTATTGCCCTATTCTCTACAATGATGGGTTGCTTTCTACTGAAACATGAATTAATTTCAAACATACTGGCCAACATAAAGGGAAAGAAAAATAAAAGCATTATTCACATATATACACTAGTAAAACTTTTCCACTCAATGAAATAGCTTAAGATGAATCTCGTTGATCGGAATTACCAAGGCTTTCTATTCCATGCTTTCTAATTCAAAATCATTATGTTCTTTTCACTTAATGATCTTAAACGTACCTTCCCATAGGCTATCAAAATTTTCATGCTAACTTGGCTTAGCAACCCTTTCATTAAATTTAAGCACTAAGTCCTCGCACTTTAGGCCTTGGGTGGATACCCTCTTGTCAAACCATCACTTGACCACTTGCTGGTGGTTTGTCATGGCTATTAGGGACTTCTCCCTTTTTTCTTGTACTTCTAATAGTTTAAAAAGCTGAACCTCCATGGCATCAATTTTTTCTACCTTGAGGGATTTCAATAGTTGAAGCACTAGAATCTCCATAGATATAGGCAACAGTGCCTCTTTCCCGTATACCAACTCATAAGGAAAATTCTTAAGGACTTGCTTAGGAGTTATGTGGTCTACCCAAAGCACTACTCAGAGGTTTTTGTTCCATTCTCTCTGTTGCTTCGAACCAATTCTTTTAAGGAGTCAGATCAAGTTCTTCTTCGTTGACTCAGCTAGACCCTTTCCCTGTAGGTAATAATTCAACAATGTCTTAAGGAATATGCCATTTTTTAATACAATGTGACATACCTTTGCACCTAGGAAAGCTCTGGAATTATAAAAAATGATAGTCTTCAGAGGGCCGAACCTTGTCACCAAATCTTCAAGGAAATCTATTATCTCTACCTCTGTTGCTTTTTTAAGCGGAGTGGCCTCTGTCCTCTCATGAAGTAATCTATAGCCATCAAAATCCACTTGTGTCTAGCACTAGAAGCTGGATTGATCATCCTGATGAAGTCCAAGCCCCATTGTGCAAATGGTTCATCCGCCACTATAGGCTTGAGAGGCATTGCAAAATTCTTCCTTCTACTTGTAAAAAACTAGCATTCTTTGTGAGATTTCACCAAGGAGTGAGAGTCATTGAAAAGTGTGGGCCAACAATAACTTTTGCACATGATTTTGATGGTGGTGTTCTTAGCAGAGAATTTTCTTCCCATAGCACAATTGTGGAAAGTGGCAAGGATTCTCTTTGCTTTCTTTTTAGTAACACATCATTGGAGGAGACCATTGAAATTCTATTTGAAAAGGACCACTTCCACTAGCGTATATCCACAATTCTATAGTCGATAGTATCTCCTCTTTTGGGAGGAAATATTTGGTGGATACTTTCCTATTTGCATAAACCTCACTCTATCTATTAGCCAACAACCCTCATACCCTAGCTCGTTCATCAGAACAAGCTCCAGTTTCTCTTCCTCAGTGGGCATCTCTTCGTCATGCACCATGTATTTGCACAATCCTCTTCCACAGATGGTTTTAGAAATTCTAACCTAAATGTCATATTCAAGAATCTTGGTGATCCAATTAGCTCTTTTTTCTGTGATTTCTTCCTCCATGATATATTCGTGCACACTAGAATGCATGACATAGACAATCACCTTGTTGTAGGAAATTAGATGGCATAATTTTTTAAGTCCCTTTACTATTGCAAAGGCTTTCCTTTTGATGAAATTATAATTCATCTCATACTCCTTTAGGGTCTGGAAGTAAAATGCCATCGGATGTTCTCCTTTTCCTTCATTATCCTTTTGAGTTAAGACAATAGCAATACTGGACTTGCTACTGAATACATACATTATAAATTCCTTAGATAAGTTTGGATTAACTAGTACTGGAGCTAAGGAAATAACATCCTTAACTTTTTCAAAGGCTTCTCTAGCTTTCTTTTTCCACTTAAATGTTTGATCTTTTTTAAGCATCAGGGTGATTGGCTTAATTATTCCCACAAAGTCATAAATAAACTTGCTAACAAAATTTACCTTTCCTAGGAAGGACTGAATGCCTTTCTTGTTAACTTGAAGGGGAAGTTCCTTGATGGCTTTCACTCGATCAAGGTTGATTGAAACTCCTTCTTTGGACACCGCGTGTCCTAATCGATTGCCTTGTGACACTTCGAATACACATTGTTTTGGATTCGAGGAAACCCAAAAATCTTGGAATTTCTAAAAAACCATTTCTAAGTGATCAAAATGATCATCCTTAGACTTAGAAAATATAGTAAGATCATCTAAATAAATTAGGATAATCTTATTGATCAACTCGTTGAAAGCAATGTCCATTGCTTGCTAGAATGTTGCCCCTACTTTAGATAAACCAAAATGAATTTTAGCATATGTGAATGTTCCCCACTTTGTAGTTAATTTAGTCTTGTGCTAATCCTCTTCTTTAACTCAGATCTGATTATAATAGGAGAAGCCATCAAGTAGAGAAAAAATTTATGATCTTGCTACTGTTTACAGGATTGTCTCCATAGAAGGCATCAAATAATGATCCCTCAAGGATGCTCTATTCAAGTCTTGGAAGTTGACACAAAAGTGGATATATCCATTATTCTTTCAGACTAGGACCAGATTGGATACCCATGTGCTATGCTTGATTGAGAAGACAATCCACAACTCGATTAGCTTTGTTAGCTCTTGCACCATTAGTGCTTCAATTTTGGGGTTTACTGGCCTCTTCTTTTTTTGGACTAGTTTTTCACCTTCTATCAACTCAATTGTGTGATGGATGATGTTAGGATCATATCCCTTTAGGTCATCATAGGAAAAGGCCACTACTCCTTCATATTTCTTGCAAAAATTGATGAGCCTTTCTAATCATGGTGTGAGACATCTTTCTAGACTCAAAGGTTTTTTCCGTCTAAGACCCGAAGGTCTATGTAGTCACTTTTTTGTTTGCCACAAACTTTCTTCTATCATTTATTGCATCATCACAATCAAAAAGATTTTTGAGAGTAACCAATCCTTTTGGAAGCTTGTTAGATTTGAGCTGCATGATTTTTCCTTCATAAACCTCTGCAATGTTTGGTTGGATATGATTGGCGAACTCCCCCAATTTTTGGATGAACAAAGCAATGTGTTCATAACTTTCAAACACCTTCCAACTTTGATCATTATCAAGAATCGATGGTCAGACTATTACTCATACAAAGTGTTTGTTATGTATAAGGTTGGAAGTAGGATCAAACTGGGATCTGATTGTTGCCATGTGGTCCACATCGCCATTTTGGTCTTGAGAAATAGTATGAATGTTGAAGGCTTTGAAACCCTCAACTAGGTCCCAAACTCGATGTTGATAATATCTCATGCAGACATTCCTTGCCGTGGAAATTCCCTGGACTTGGTTGACCACCACTTTAGAATCTCCGAACACCATTAATGGCTTAATGCCCATTCACTTTGTAAGGCTTAAACCTTGAACTAATCCTTCATATTTGGCTTCATTGTTTGAACAAGAGAACTAGAAGTAGAAAGAACCTAGTATTTTTTCATTTTTGTGGGGATATCAAACATATCCCTGCTCTAGCACCTACTTTGCATCTTTCCCTATCAAAGTTCAATGTCCATAGCTCAAGTGTTTGGCCACCTTCAAACTCCTTAGAAACCTTTGGGAGCACTTGATCTTCATCATAGATTACATAGGTGCTCAATCCTATAGCATGGTAATTGCCGAAAGGGTCGCTATCCATGTGCTCACTTAACAAAGCATCCTCTTGATCATTCCAGTCTCTATTCACCTTTTCTTCCTCTAGTAATTCAATGCAATGCATTTCTTGCTTGGAGATAGAGGTATGCGTGGCTTCAAAATTGATGATGGATTCATCTGCTACATGTTTAGAATGTAATGCTTTTGACTCTATCTTCATTTTTGCATCATGCTTGGTTCTGAGAATCAGATGTGACGAATCTAGGGATAGGTATCCACCCACCCTTGAAGTAAATTCTTGGGATAGATAGAGGCTAGACATGGGAGAAACATCTATGATCATAGTGTCTTGTAGCACAATGATACTAGGGTAAGAAAATAGAGTTAAATGAAGTTCCTTGATCATACCTATGGTTTCAACTCTATTTCCATCAAGTTGCATTACTCCCCTTTTCATAGTTTCATAGCTGAGTTCTAAAGCTTCAACTATTTGTTTAGGCATAACCATGGTGCTAGCACCATAATCAATCATAGCATTGTGCAATAAATTCTTCCCTATAATGAGAGTTAAGAAGAAGGGTTGGGGCTTCGACTTACCTCTGGCTTTAGTAGGGGCTTTTGTTGTGTTTTTCATAAGGAATTTATTAGGGAATAGTTGATCAACAACTGTTGCATTGGATAACTACTGCATTGGCATTGGTTGATCTCTACTTGAAGAGTCTTTTGTAATAGTTTCTTCTGCTCTGGGATAGCTAGAATGTCCCACAAAGACACATTAGCAGATGATTTTTTTAATTTTTCCACCACATTAAAAGGTGGCGAACTTGGAGGTTTTTGCTCCTTTGCACTCGCTATGATAATTTTCTTCCATGATTGATATTGCGGCAGCACAGTGGAAGTTCCAAGTATCTGATCAGAAACACTTTTAGGTTGCAGACTGGATAGTTGTGGGGCAACTAATTCATTGTTAAATCTCCTCTTTGAGCGAGTGTTATAGTCAAATTACATTTGTGGTGTTTTGGATATGAATGTATCATTAGAAAACACCATTTCTTCTTCTTCCATCCATGAGAAGAGCGTGTGATTAGGAGTGATGTCAGATTTTTGTTCTAGGGACATTCCTTGCATTTGTGCAGTAAGAACCATGCTCTCCATTTTTGGTGAGGCATATACATATAATTTGTGGTCTGACATTACACCTTGGCTATGTTGCTCCACCACCTTTTGTTGTAAGTTTCCACGTAAGTAGTTCCAGGGCATGTGTGCATCACTACAAGGGAAGCACCATGGATTGATATCATCAATGAGGTTATTCTATCTCATGGTCAATTCCCTACTCGAGTTTGGTGAAGTACTCGTTAATAGAGTAGGTACCGACACTATTTGGTTGGCTTTCAGAGTTGGTGGATTAGTGTGGGAACCACCTTGGTATTGATTCTATTAATATGAAGACTATTCACCTTGATAATTCTGATAGCTAGGCTTTAGAGGTGTTGATTATTTTTGCTTGAGGGTGGTTATGTCATTTTCCATAGTCTGCAACATTTCTTTAAGATCACTCATTTCATCCTTGGGAGAACTAGATGTAGAGGCAACATTTTGTGGTGTTGCCGCATATGTGTACATTGATTGAGGAGGTGCGGGCACACTTGTTGATGTGACTTCTTGTACGGGCATCAATATTTTAGGAAATATCAACATGATGGGTCGAGAAGGAAACTTTCCACAATCTATCAAATGATTCTCAGCTTTAATGGTGACACTATAAGAATCTAGCAAAGTAGCTCTTCCTAAAGACTTGATCATCATAGAAATGTTAGGGTTGACGGACTTTAGATAAAATATGAATGCCAACTCAAGAGTTGAGCATATAGAAATAGGGAGCCTCTACCAATTTGTGTGGAATCGGGCATTGAAGTCCATCATAGCCTCTTGGGGAGCTCATTTTATGATAGATAGTTGATGGTACAACAAGGAGCGATCTCCATCAATTGAAAACCTCTCATAGAATGGATCTTCGAGCTCATCCCAGGTATGGATAGTGCTAGCTAGCAATGTTTGGTACCAATCTAGCACTTTTCCTTTGAAGGATGTAGTGAGAAGGCTTAGCGCTACATTCTGCACGATGATCCCATGCACTAGACACATGTCTGCCACATCTTGTAGAAGTTCTGTGGGTGTTTTCAAGCCATCTTTGGTAAAATTGGGTATAGCTTTCATAGCTGAGACCGAGATAGCACCCTAGACAACGGGTGCTACTGGAGCTATTAGGGGACTTTTGGCATCCCATGCCACATAATTTCTATTGGCAGCTAGCAACATGGTTAAAGGAAAGGGTGGAGGGAGCAAAATGGTTACCAACTGACTTGTGACCTGCATTGTTCCTAGTGGAAGTACTAGTAAACTGGATTTTTTTGCTATTTGGGATCTAGTTACAGGCTAATGGCTCATACACCCTTCTAAAGTGAAAATTCATTTAAGCTCTATCCCATTGGGTGTGCTAGAAAAAGAACAAACTGTTGATGCCAAAAATTGACAAGGTAACAATGCCTTATGGGAAACTCAATTTATGGGGGACCTCTTGCACTAAACTGAGTGACCTCTAGATTTTAAAGAAGTTGGCTTCTTCTATAATGGGGTTTTGAAATGGAAAATGAAGCAGATATATAAATAAAATCTAATCTAAGGTGATGCATCAAGACTTAATGATAGGCATGATAAACCATAGGTCTAAGGGCCTGATTGGTATTTGTAATGTTCTAGAAAGGTAGAAACTGAATATTAAAGTATAGATAATCCATTCATTGAAATAAAATAGCATTGCATACATTCCTACTGCCAAGAAGAGTCATAAGACATGTGATCTAGACTATAAAATTTGCATCCAATTTATAAAAGTGCTCAAATGAAATATCCAGACAACAACACAGTCTAAAGTTAATCAAATAGCATAAAAGAACAGAAAGGCCGAACAATTGGCACAACCTGAGAGTCTTTTTCAATAATAAAAACAATAATAAAGGCCTAGTTTCTTTTCTAAAATCAACATTCCTTTTCCAAAATCTGGACCCTTCCCTCAAAATAGAGAGAAGTATATATAGTTGAAAACTCCCTCTACCTTGGAGAGTAGTACTTAACAAAAAATATTTCATGATCTCTAGTAATGATACAGAATTGAGTATATCTCTAGGTTTTTGCAATAGAAAAGATTTGAAACCAAGCGTCTGATCATTCTAGGCTTAGGTGCATCCTCTGTAAATGATGGTGGTGGTCTCGACAAGGTCAAGTAGGCAAGTGTCATCACCCCGTAAAGTAATTATGACACGCGATGACTAGTCATAGCATTTGGTTCACTTTATCTGTCACCCAAATACTAAACCCGCTGAAGAGACATGTGGTAGCATAGCACAACCCATGTGAATCTTTATCTTCCACCGTTGAAAACTTGCACCAAAGTGACACTTGGCGCGTGGGTAGAGCTTTACTCAAAAATGAAGGGAAGTGATCATCGATTATGTGCAGTGATGACACGTGGAAGCATAGTGGGGATTCCAAAAATGTGAAGGAAAGGAAACCTCTAGGGAGCATAGAGTGGACATGTGGAGGGGGTAACAAAGTTTGACAAAAGGACTGAGTAGCTTATTTGCGATGCATGGGTTGATACTTAGAGCAAAAATATACCCAAAGGGAGCTTGTTGAATATTTATTCACATATATCAAAGAAGAGGATGGACATTTATTGATTGTTGTGGTATACATAGATGATATCGTGTTTAGTCAAAAGAGGAGATGCTAGATAACAATCTATATATCAAAGAAGAGGATGGACATTTATTGATTGTTGTGGTATACATAGATGACATCATTTTTGGTGGAAACATGGACAAAATGTAAAAAGAATTATCTTCATGTAAGGAGTTTGAGATGCCAATGTTGGGAGAATTATCCTTCTTCCTTGGGCTACAAATTTCACAATCTAGAAAAGGAATTTTCATCTCTCAAACCAAATATGTGAAGGAAATGTTAAATAATTTTAGGATGGAATGTATTGCAATCTTGTGAGTACCCCCATAGTTACAGGTTGCAAGCTAAGCAAAGAAGATGAATCCCAAGAAGTGAATCAAACACTTTATAGATCAATGATTGGAAGTTTATTATACCTAACTGCTACAAGACCTAATAAAATGCAAGCTATTGGAATGGTGGCAATATTTCAAGTTGCACCTAGAGAAACACATGTTCATGTAGTGAAATGAATATTCAAGTATTTGAAAGGCACTATGGAATATGGTATGTGGTATCAAGTAGCAAATATTTCACTCTTGAAGCATTCACAGATGCTGATTTGGCATGATCCGGGGGATATTTTCTCTAAAAATTGAAGAATCTCTAATACTCCAAATTTCAGCACCATCAGAAAGAGCTCGATGTCCTGATTCCAGTACAACTTGAACAGAGTCAAACAGAGCTACAAAGCCCAAGTTATTATCGGTCAAAGTTCAGTCAACAACTGGTCAACTCAGAGCCCAAGGCAAGAAAAAAAGGTCAAATTTTGATGTCACCAAAAGTGGTCAAAATTGATGTGGAAACGAAGAGCTCAACAAGATCTTTTTGACGGTGTTCGTTCTGCACAAATCGGAGCTCGTATGTGCAAGATATGGAAGGTCAAAGCTTGTGGTTGACTAGGTTGACTTGAAGGTACAATGATGTCATCGTGCTGACATGGATGAATCATGAGGTGACACATGGTTGCTTCTCGAAGTTACACATGGCAGAAATTTGTTGGGCATGGCTTTATTTAAAATATATATATATATAAAAAAAAATTTAATAACAGCCATGCCCTCCATTTTAATAATTAAATCACTTCCTTAAGAAAAAAATGTGGCCCTCCCTATAAAAGGGGATCAACATTATTTTAAAAAAAAAAATGCTATTTTTTAGGCTACGATTTTTTAGGGAAAACAAATTGATCCCTATTTTTAAGGGATGTAAATAGCCCGTAACCAAACTCATCCCCTATTTTAAATGAGAATTTCAAACCAACATTGTATATTGTATGGCTTTAAAATACAAGTGGCATTGGATATGTGGAAATGAAATACCCCTTAATTTAATAAATTCCCTCCAAGTTGTAAAACAATAATCCTTTTAAAAGGATTATTTGTAACTATTGGAAATAGTTAAAGCCCGAATAAGGGATAAGAGGGCTAAGGTAATATTTTTAAAAGATTATTATGTAATTAAGGGGGGATTTTTCAAAATATTTACTATGTAAGGGGGATTGAGCTGAAATTCCCAAATCAATTGGTTTTTCATCAATTTGGGAATATTTGTGGTATAAAAAGGGGTAGAAGGAAGAGTTTTTTAGTGAAGGACAGTTATGAAAATAGGTGATGTGAAAGAGGGATTTCTAAGGAGTTCTTTGAGCCATTTTTGTTCATTAGAGTATTGTTATGCTGGCGAAGTGATAGAAGAAATGGTCTTGTTGCAATTGTAACTGATTTTTGGAGATTAATCAAATCGGTCTCACTCTATTGGAGCAGACCCGAAGACGTAGTCACGATTGTGGCGAACTCTGTTACCAATTGTGTTTGATCTCTTCTTTATTTTTCTCTCTTTCTTTTAGTTCATCGTCTTGGTTATCATTTTATTATGCTAAGTTGATTAAGCATTTGAATGATATTCAATTTGTTCATTTAAGCATTGATTCAAGTTGTTATTTATGTTAAGCATTCTACAAGCAATTAGTTTAGATCCTAATCAGATCATGGTAGGCAATGTGGATGATAGAAAAAGAAAAAGTGGAGGAGCCTTCCTTCTTGGAGGGAACTTAGTATCTTGGATTAGCAAAAAGCAAGAATCAGTTTCTCTATCTACTGCAAAAGCTAAATACATAACAACAACAACATGTTCCAGTCAACTTTTGTGGATGAGACAAACTCTAAAAGATATTAAGGTGGAATACAATCATCCTTGCACCATTTATTGTGACAACACAAGTGCAATCAACATCTCCAACAATCCAGTGATGGACTCAAGAACCAAGCATATACCTATCAAGTATCACTTTTTGAGAGAGCAAGTGGCAGAAGGACAAGTGTGTTTGGAATACATAGACACAAAAGAACAAATTGCTCATATATTCGCCAAACCACTACCAAGGGATGCATTTGAATATCTAAGGGAAAATTTGGGAGTTGTCCCACATCCATCAAATTGATTGGTGGAAGCATACATTTAGGGGGAGACATACATAAGCATCTTGTAGCTCCATGAAACAAGAAGAAAAAAATTGTTAGAAGACCCCTTGTCATTGATGTCAAAGGGGGATAAATTGGACACAGGGGGAGCAAAAAGAAGAGGATCAAATTTTCCATTGAGGAGGTTGCCATCAATGAAAAAGGGGAAGATTATTAGAAGTATTGTCATTGATCTATCAAGACAAAGAATAGCTTAATTAGATTGTTGATTGAAAGTGGATAAATCATTGGTGGCTTAAACAAATTTGATTAATTAGATTGTTGATTGAAAATGAATAAACCATTGGTGGCTTAATTAGATTTGAGTTTGTTGTCTTATCCCGGGACAAATTATTCAGATTTAAATACTCATCAGAGCTTCACACATAATCAAAGTCCTACATAGATCATATGCAACACTCAAACTCAGTGAAGATCATATACAAATCATATCCAACACTCAGACTTAGTAAAGATCATATCTAACACTCAAACTTAGTGAATATCATATAATCAAAGGCTTAATCAGTTATTAAGAAATTGAATGTCTTTAACATATATATTTTGTTAAAGAAATAAACTGAACTACATCTCCTTATCAAATTCAATTACTCTAACAAACATAATGTGATTCATTGGATAACTCATTAAAGAGGTGTGGCTGATCAATTCCAAGAGACATGTTTATCAAAACAACCTTTTTTGAAATGATATGTTTAGAAATCAAATCGCCTTGCTGAAGAGGTGCGAATGAAATAATTGAAGAGGCATGTCTACATAAAAAAGGACGTGTCTCAAGAGACATGTTTTTCAAAAGAAACCAAGTGTCAATCATAGAGAGATGCATTGGGTGATCAAGGACATATTTCACCAAAGACATGTTCATATCATGCTCGAGTAAAGGAACACGTCCCTTAAGATTTGAAATATGCATACGTCTTTTTCTAAAAGACACAAATGATAATCTTAAGAGAATGTGACTACTTCTAAATGGAGATTTAAGAAGAATTTAGTTCTATGTGTAAAAAAAAAAAATTAAATCAAGAAGAAATCGATTTAGCAAAGAGGTATATCTAAAAGGATGCAACTGAAAGATGAAGAGGAAAAAGTTGTGATTATCAATAGTTGCAATATTTGAGAAATTTATATATTTGACATCCCATTCAAGGTTGTAGGTGTGGTTGTGAAGATTGTAAGTGGATCAAGACAAAAAGCCCATCTTCTTGTGTGGAATTAGGGTGAGATTATTCATCACAAAAGTAGATTGGAGGATTGGGAGAGTGCAGATCTGATTGAAGACAATATTTTTGCATCCATCAAGTCAAGGTTGGTGCCTTGTATTAGGGGTTGGTGCTCCTTGTAGCTTGGTGGGTATGTGCAAGATCATGATGGGCCAAAAAGTGGCAATATCTAAGTGATATGATGGTCCATGTGGCCAACGACCTTTTTTTTGCCCAAAATTGATGAAACAAAAAGGGTTTTTAAAGGATATTCTCAACTTTCCACCAATATAAATTATGCTTTACTTTGAATTTAATAAATAATTATTATTCATTTTTTATTTGAATTATGACTAAAGTCCTAATTGATAGGATGATTGAAAACATCTATAGCTTTCAAACAATATCACATTTTTTGAATCTAAAACATGCATCACATTCTATGCTTCGTATACTATAGGATTAAAAAAATAAAAAATGAATTTCATAAAGTTTTGACCAAGTTAAGGTGGTTAGACATACAAGTTTTTATATTTTTTTTAAGTTGTAATAAAAAATTCATAATTAATTATTTACTTGGAAAAAAATTACAAAAAATAATGCATCGCATCTAGACATGAGTCCTCTACTTATATATCTAAAATATTATAAAAATAATTATCATTTTATTGTGGGTAGGGTGGTCAGAAAAACACCTAGTTCTTATTTTTTCCCTGAAATTTAAGTACAGCTACATTGAAATTTCAAATTTTCACCAAATAGTTTTTTTTCTTTCTAAATAAACCTAGTAGTTTAGAAACTACATTCAATTTGCTACAAATTCTATTCTTACATATTTTTGAAATAATATAGATAACTTATTAATTCTTTTATGTTAAGTTTCCTAACTTTGATTTTTCTGAATTTTTTGCCACTTAAGGGCCTATTTTTTCCATGATGGTCCTGCACATACCAATGCCTATTAAATAATTAAAGGGTTTGGTTCCCCTTATAGGTTGTAGCCTACTAAATCTTTCATAAATAAGTCAAGTAGGTTGGTTCCTACTTTCATTTGTAAAAAGTCATTTAAACATTTCAATAAATTGGTGTCAACTTGTTTACATTGATTCATATCAAAAGGTTGGTGTTGATAAGAGTTTAAGATTGATTAAAACTTGAAAAGGTGATTTTATTTATTTATTTACTGATTCACCCCCCCTCTCAGTAAATATTTTTTGCTCTTCAGGTTTCTCTTGATGAACTAGATCTTGAGGAGATAGTACTTCTAAAATCCATAGGGAAGAAAAAGGAAAAGATTCACTGTAGATATCATGTGGATAAATCGAGCTATAAATATGTTGATGTAGTAGCACCTCCACAAGATAAGAATGGAGCCAACATAGAATATTACACCATGAAAATGATTCAACTTGGGAAGGTTACTAATACAAGCACTAAAGAAGATTCTGAAGTTTCTTTGAATGCATTGGAAGATAGATTGGATAAGATGGAGAAAGCCAAGGACATGTACAAAGAAAGGGCATAAAAATATGCATCAATGTTGAGGAAAATCATAGGAACATTAGAGAGTGTGTGACCTATGGCCATAGTAAATATTGAGGAGCTTGTTGTTCAAAAGGTGGAAAATTATTATTCAAAAGGTAAAATCCTTTATGAGTTTGTTGATAGGATAATTGAACAAGGCTTGAAGTACATGATTGTTGCATTGGAAAAGATTTCTTAGATTTCTAAGATTGATTTAGGGCTAAATAAGATAGTAGGTATACTTCCTACTAAAAAAAAGAAAATTGAACAAAATATTGAGTCGAGGTTACAGTTAAAGGAGGTAAAATTAAGTTAGTACAAGCTAGGGTCATTCCCAACAAAGAAAAGTATGTGGAGTTTAATGAGTCTATTAAGAACTACATACTTACCATCAAGAATCTCATTGAGAATACTCAACAAGTACAAGAAGATGTTGAAGAACATCAAGTTATCTTGGTGAATAGAATTGAAGAGCTGCCTGAGAGGATTCTTGATGAGGGTAATACCTTTCTTCTGACAAGCAAGATTGTCCGAATTTATAAGGAAGCTATCCAGAAATAGATGGAAGATGAATAATTTTCATTAACTTCAATGGATTACTTTGCTAACATAAAAATAACCTTGGAAAGTCTCAAGACACATCTGGATAGGTGTAAGAAGATTTTTTCTACTGCAACGAAGTCTATCATAAAGGTTCACACAATCATTGACTACGCCATTGGACCAAATGAGGTAAAAATACATGAGATCAAGAAGAAGTATGAAGATTTCTAGGCCAAGAGCAAGGAACCATAAAATATTCTTACATCTCCAGAGATAGATAGTTATCATGCTTTCTTTTATGCTTTATGTAGATAGGTTTTGACATTTTGCATGTCATTTTGCAAAATGTAATTACATATAAAAACAAAGATGTTCATACATTCATGGACAACACCTTTGAATAATTCAATTAGTTAGTTAAGGTTTTTCTTAGATTAGCTCTCCTCTCTCATTTATAAATATGAGAGGATTCCTTCAAGTATTACTAACCTTTTGTCTTGTGTAACGAAGTGTTGTTCATTTGTGAAGCACTTTTGAAACTTTGTGTTCTTATTGTGAAACTATTTTCAAATTAATAAAGAAGGCTAAATTGCATACCAAACTTTGAGTTGGATCAATTTTAATGTATGTGAATGTTCTTATGTCATTCTCATAAGTTTATCTTATTATTGGATTAGATTGATGGTGTTTTGTATGTTGAGATCAAAAGGATTTAAAGATAATTTGTTTAGACTTTGTGTCACATCTTTTAGTTGGAATCACGTAATTACTAATAATATTGGTGAGTTATCTTTAAGTATTTGTACTTGAAGTTGTTCATGCTGCTCATGGATCTATTTGTAACGTATATTGAAGATTTTTTGCTTCATTTAGGTTGTCGATTACTTTGTTGTGAAATCCATTATTGAAGACTACGAAATGACTTTGTGCCTCAGTGAGCCTTTTGGTTACATATTTTTATCACACTGGTACTCCTATAATTTTCTTTGACAAGTTAGAAGTTTTGGAATTATTTCTCATATTTTATTTTGATTTGTATTGCATCCATAAACATAAAATTGTGGAACATTGCAAACATATTCTCTAAAAAAGAGAGAATCATGAATGTGACACACCCCCATATGACTTGTATAGTACACAAATATTAGAATAGTTTACTTTCAGTTCTATAAGTAGTGATAAGGGTGCCTCCCCTTTCTAAGAGGAGATATTTCATCTTGCATAACTGTTGCTAAAAATCAAAGTTTTGTACAATCTATAAAGAGATTACAAAATTTTCACCCAAAAAGTCTGAAGTACACCTTTGTCCAAATTATAATTACTTTGACTTGGAAAATTAATTAAAAAAATATGTAACAAAAAATTATTAAAAAATATCCATGCATTAGGTATTGATGTGAAAAATCTGTATTTTAAAAATTAGAACTGTATCTTTTCTATAAAAAAAATTATGCAGTTCAAAGTAAAATCACTTTTAAAAAATATTGTTTAGTAGAAAAAATAAGTTATTAAAAATTACATATAAGGATTCACAATTTTTTTTAAATTTTTTTAAAAATATAATTATAATCTACACATAGAATCTCACAAATCACTCGGTTGATTCATCTTCAAATTCTTAATGGTTTAGCTAGTATAGGTGTAAGAAAGTGAAGATTTGGTGAAATATGCTGATTTCAATGTCAAGTTTGGCCAAAAAGTGTAACCCATTATTGTGAGATCATCCTTGAGTTCAACTATAGTTAGGATTGGGATTCAATTAAATAGTTAGGCTTAAAATTAGGTTAAGGTTATGGTTTAGTTAGGATCATGGTTTAAGTAGAGTTAATTTAGAAAATTAAGGTTTTCATTAGAATTATGATTATAAATAGGATTATAATTATGGTTAGCATTAGAAGTAGGATAAGGGTTGATATTATAATAAGGATTGGGGTTGAATTAAATCCTAACCCTAATTAAATACAACTAACACTAATTCTAAGTGTAACCCTTACCATAACCCTAAATCTTACTCTATCTCTAACCTTAACCCTAGCACTTGAATAATAATTATAACTCAAACACTAACTCTAGATAATTTTATCTCTAACCCTAAACTAACCCTAATTCTAAAAGAAACACTAATTATAATTGTAACCCTAACTTTGACCCTAGCATTAACACTAATTTAACCTACCCTAACTCTAATTCTAACAAGTATGTGCAAGATCATGATGGGCCAAAAAGTGGCAATATGATGGGTATGTGGCTGATAACTATTTTTTACCCAAAATTGATTAAACAAAAAGGGTTTTTAAAGGATATTCTCAGCTTTCCATTGATATAAATTATGCTTTACTTTGAATTCAATAAGTAATTATTATTCATTTTCTATTCAAATTATGACTAAAGTCCTGATTTATAGGTTGATTGAAAACCATCTATAGCTTTCAAACGGTGTCACATTTTTTGAATCCAAAACATGAATCAAATTCTATGCTTCACATACTATAGGATTAAAAAAATAAAAATTGAGTTTCATGAAGTTTTACCAAGTTAAGGTGGTCAGACATATGAGTTTTTATATTTTTAAAAAAATTGTAATTAAAAATTCATAATTAATTATTTACTTGGAAAAAATTTACAAAAAAATATGAATCACATCAGAGAAGAAGTCCTCTACTTATATCTAAAAAATTATAAGAAAATAATATCATTTTATTGTGGTTAGGGTGGTCAGACAAACAACTACTTATTTTTTCCCTAAAATTTAAGTACTACTGCATTGAAATTTCAAATTTTCACCAAATAGATTGTTTTAAAAAAAAATTAAACCTAGTAGTTTAGAAACTACATTTAATTTGTGATAGATTCTATTGTTACATATTTTTGAAATAATATAGATAGCTTATTCAAATTTTTACATCAAGTTGCCTAACCTGATTTTTCTGAATTTTTTGCCACTTAAGGGCCTATTTTTTCCATGATGATCCTGCACATACCCTAACTCTAAACGTAACCCTAATTATAAATATAGTTCTATCTTTAACCCTAAAACTAACCTTAATTCTAAAAATATGTTCACTAATTATCATTGTAATCATAACCATAACCCTAACACTAACACTATTTTAATCCACCCTAATTCTAAAACTATCACTAATTCTAATTGCAACCCTATCCTTAATTCTAACTCTAACCCCAACCTTAACCCTAACTTTAACTCTAACCCTAATCATAACACTCACAATAATTCTAACTCCAACCCTTACTCTAATTCTAATTCCAACCCTAACACTAACCCTAATTCTAACACTAACCCTATTCTAATCTAACACTAACTATAATTGTAACCCTAACCCTAATCCTGACACTAACATTATTTCTAACTAGCCATAATTCTAAGACTAACATAGATTTTAACTTCAACCCTAACCTTAATCCTAACCCTTACCTTAACCTCAACCTAACCCAAACCATAACCATAATTGTAATCCTAACCCTATTTCTATCTCTAACCGTAACCCAAACCTTAATCCTAACCCTAACCCTAACCCTAACCTTAACCCTAACTTTAATCCTAACCCTAACCCAAATTCAATCTCTAATCATAACCCTAACCCTAAACAAAATACTATCTCTAACCCTAATCCTGACCTCTAATCTTGACCCTAACCTTATCCTTGACTATAACCCTTACCCTAATCCTAATCCTATCCCTAATTATAACATGAACCTTAACCCTAACCTAATCCTAATCCTAACCCAAACCCTAACCTTAACCCTAATCCAAACCTTAATTTATTAATCATAACTTTAACTCTAACCATAACCCTAACCTTACTCTTAACCCTAATAGCACAACCCTACTCCTAACCCTAACCTTAACCCTTTCCCCATCTCTAATCTACCCCTAACCCTAATCCTTAACCAAATCATAATCATAACCCCATTAAAATATCTAATCATAACCTTAACCTTAACCCTAACTATGACCTGAATCCTAAATCTAATTTTGACCCTACTCCTACCCCTATGCCTAAGTCTAATTATAAGTCTAACCCTAACCCTAACCCTAAATCTAACTATAATTATAACCCTAGTCATAACCCTAATTATAACTCTAAATCTAACGCTAACCCTAACCCTAAATCTAACTCTGACCCAAGTGAAAGAACCTTGTATTTATACTTAGTTATGCCAAACTTCCTAAAATAACTACACTACAAGCCGACATCAAATATAGGAGGATAAAGTATTACCAAGAATTAGAATTAATTTTAATTTTGGGCCAATGGGACTCATACACCTAAGGTGGCATTTGAGTCCCATTTGCCATAATTTATGGGACCAATTTAAAAATGCTTAGAAAGGTGTAAAATCGGGATCATGACCCCAAACCCTAGGTGGGACTCATACACCCAAGGTGGTGTATGAGTCCTAGATCACTAAATCTAGGCCAAAAAACCTAAAAAAACTTGAATTATGATTGGATATTGATTTATGTCAGTGTTATCCTTGAAAAGATGCATTAAATAAGGCTTATGGATGTAAAATAAGGCCAATTAAAGCATAAAGAAGCCCAATAATTTATGAAAACCCTAGAAAAGTGTGAAAGTGTGTTACAACACTTTACAACACCTTAAGTAAGGTTTAATTAAGTTTATTTAATTTGCAAGGTCCTAAGACCTAATGTGAATGTGTCAAACACATTACAACACTAAATCAAGGCAATATTAAGCTTAGTTAATAAGGAGTGCCCAAACAAGCAAGGAAAAGTAAAGGGATACTTTTTCTATTGCCACATTTAACCCCCACTTTAGTGAGAGGATGAAATTGCTTTAAACTCGCACTAAAGTAGGAAAACACACATCAAGAGGGGTCCACGTGCACCAATGCCAGTAAGATAGGATGACAATGATTAAGGGGGTGATCAAGCCTCCAAGATCAAGATCCCATGATAGACCAACATAGGCACAAAGGACACACATGACAATGATATAAAGATAAATAACAAGGAATAAGCATACACTACCAAAGAAAAAATATAAAAGAAGAATAAAGGAAAAATAGGGGTGGATCAAGCTTTGATTGTTTTTTCATCGCAATGCGGATCAAATCTAGGTTGTTTGTCTAAAAAATGCATTCTCACTTTGGGGAAACAAAACTCTAGGCTATCCACTGGGTGAGTAATCCAAGAATGTGAGACACATAAACATATGGCCAGTATGTATTTACACACACACACGAGTGGCTAAGGGAAATTCTTGCCTTAGATGGGATTCCCATCAAACCATACCCAAGTTATACCTCCTGATAACTTTGATAAGCCACCACACAAAATGAAATTCAAGCTTCATGAGGGAAGCAAAAATTCATATGCTTGGAACTCATGAACAAACAAGATTGCTCCACAAGCATGTAAAGTATGTTATGCAAGGTGGCCATATAACTGAAAATGAAAATACAACAATAAGGAACATTCAAAGGAGTCTCACTAAGTTCATACGAGGTCTCAACTTAGGGAAAATTGTGCCTAATGTCTCCAAGAGTGGACTAATCAAAGAATAAAATATTCACAACTTAGGGGATGTAGTGTGTTGCATCAATCCACTAAGAGGAATATAATATGCTAAGATAGATCACACTTTTTAAGGACATCACACTCAGTGTCATCTAAAAATTGAAAGACACATTGCATGGAGTAAAAAGACTAAACCACGAACATGGAAAAGAAAAAAAAAAGAATAATGCCAATGTATGCCCCCACTTTAAAGAAATTTCTAAACACCATGTTGTGAGCAATTACTTTAAAGTAGCAAATGATAAATGTTAAAAATAAGGAAGACATGAGAGCCAACTTGGAAAGCCCTATTCAAATTCATATGTTTCTAAATAAAGCTATGTCATGTAAAAGAAAAGAGAGGGCTTGCCCCCAAAAATTACAAACATATGAGGGATCTATGGATTTGGGATTAGTATGTTCTTTCTATATTGTTTTTAGAGAGAGCTTGAAACTGTCTTCATTCCCCAAATACTCATAGAACTAGAAGAATGACACGAAGAGAGTGAAAAAAAAGAAAATCATTTCGGGTCAACATGGAAGAGACATGAATATCTCGATGCCTTGCTTCATCTCGAAAAGGAAAAAACAAGAAAAAAAAAGATAGAGGAAAAGATTTTGGGTCAACATGGAAGAGACATGAATGTCTTGATGCCTTGAATAATCCCCAAAAGGAAAACACAAGACAAAGAAAAGATAAAAGGAAAGATTTTGGGTCAACATGGAAGAGACATGAATGTCTCGATACCTTGCATCATCCCCAAAAGGAAAACACAAGACAAAGAAAAGATAAAAGGAAAAAAGTAAAAGATTTATTCATGACATAAAGAAGAATTGAGGTACAATAGAGGAGTTCCACAAAGAGAGAGAGAGACATCAAACAAAACATCATGGGGGATCACATTACGAAAAATAATAATGAAAAATACTAGCAAGGCACATGCGAGTCATCCTAAAGCGGGTCATTCACATCCCAATCATGTTCATTGTATGTTGAAGGTGAGAAAATAGCCAAAGGTACAATAACAAGTGCCAAACTAGGGTTATTATCAGGTTCAACACTCTTCCTAGGAAAATTGTTGTTTCAGCTCGTAGAAGAGGAAAATAATGTATTCAATTCATTATGCACTTACTCATCAATTCTAGTAATCTCCTAATCACCATCTAAATTAATCACAATAGGAGGTTGACTGGTAATGTCTAAAGAAGGGTTCAACTCTTGTTGTGGTTGCATTATAGGATATTTTTGTTTTAGGGAGGGGGTATCATGCATTGCTTCAATTGAGTTTGGATCTTGATTTTCTTTATTTATTTCTTCATTTAACCTACGAGCAAGGGCACAACATCTATTCCTATACTCTCTAGCACTTCTATTGCTTTTAGTTTTGTTTTTAAGTTGCATTTGTGTAGGAGTGGGTTGATCAATTATAGGTTTATTTTCTTCCCTAATGGGAGGAACGAAAGGAACCATGGAAGGTTGTTCAACCACTTTCTCTTTAACTTTAAAAAAAAAAATTAATTCTAGAAGGTGTAATAGGATTGTTTTTGCTGTCTCTTGGTCTTTTGTAGGAAGTAGGTGAAGGTTTTTTCTTAGGTGGGTCTTGGTTGTTTGGAATTTATTTAGGTTCAATCATTGTTTCGTCAAGGATGGTATGCTCAGTGGTGGGAAGAATCATGTTTCAAAGGGATAATTCTACTATTTCCTTTTCATTGAACTTTTGGTATGATTTTGAAAAGAAGTCTTATCATGGTTTGATAGGTTCTATAGGCTCAGACCAAGAGAAATCTATGGAAAAGTTTCCATGGGAAGTCAAAGGGTTAAAGCCACTATGATGGATGGTGAAAATTTCATTATCAAAGGGAAACTTTAAGTATATATGTACAACCGAAGGGACTTCATTCATGGAGTGAAGTCGTGGATAGCCTAGCTTAACATGAAATTGGTCTAACTGTTGGATGATGGAGAATGAGATATCTAATATTTTTGGTCTGATTTGTAAAGGTAAGGTGATCAATCCCATCATAGGGCAAGAAAAAAAATTATGCGTCTTGATCCATGCTTTTAGTTTATCATATATATCTTATCTTGATAGAGATCATGTAGAAGTAAGAATTCCTTGGTGATCACATTCTCTCCACAAATGGGATCTATTAATATCCCATTAGTGGGCTTGTCATAGATTCAGTTGGCTATGTAAAGAGGACCATCAGGTGCATGTTTAAGTATATATTGTGAGGAAAAAGTAATCTCAAGAGGATTTTTAGTTCAACCCTTACGAGGAATGAAATCTACCACTCCTACCATATCTTCCATAGGATCATTATCTATAGGATCATGTTGAACAATACCATTGTTATCATCATTTGTATCAACACTCATCACATCATTCTTTGTAGTTTTGTTGGTTTTGACAAATGAAATGTTATGATTAGGCATATGGTTGGTAAAAATTTGCAAGTTTTGGTTAGGATGGGAAACAAACCTATTTCCTTGATAGTTAAAACCTCCAATGGAAATACAACTAGAATCAATGAGGTCTTGCACACGATGTTTAAGAAACTTAAAATGTTCCGTATTGTGTCCATTTTGTCGATGATAATGACAGTAAGAATTTGGTCTATAGCTTGCAGGAAATAGTTTATTAGGATTGGGTGTTTTAATGAGAGGAAAGGTAATCATCTTCTTTTTTAAGAGTTGTGACAATGTGTTGTGAAGGGTATCGGGTAAGGGAGTAAATTTTCTTTTCGGGTCCCCAGAGCTAAAGGGTATTGCTATTTTAACAACTTGGTTGTTGACATTCTGAATTGTTTGTTGAGGGGGATTGAATTGAAAGAAGCCTTTATTATATTTTCTAAAAGGTTGAGAATTATTTTGATTTGCATACTCAGACTTCTTAGTATGGCTAGAAGTGGACTTTGTATCTCAACTACTAACTGAGTTTTGATAATCACAGAGAGCAGTACATAAGTTCATGAAGGAGGGGAATTTCATCATGGTAGTTTTATCTTGTATCTTACTTTGCAAATTCCCTATGAACATCTTTTGAAGGTGAGGGTCAAGAACCTTGAATTCAATTTGGGAATAAAGCGAATGATAATCTGAGATAGAATCTGTAATCTTTTCTTCTTCTTTTTTCTTACATCTCATCAAATAGGCCAAGGTCATCTTAGGAGTCATATGCACTCCAAAATGGTTTATAAATTCCTCAACAATTTCATTAAATGAATGAATTGAGTTGTTTAATAATGAAGAAAACCATTCCAAGGAAGTATCTTTCAAGGACCTAGGGAAGAGTTTAGCCAAGAGTTTATCATCAAGGATAAATTGACTACATATGGCAGTATAAGTAGAAACATGGTTTGAAGGGTCTACCTTTCCCCTTGAACCATAGATTTTTGGCACCAATGCACTTCTCTAACTCTTCTAGGTTTTTTCACCTAAAAGGAGAGAGGTACGCCAAAAATGCTAGCTAGGTTCATTCAAATTATGTTATGTGTGATGTTGTATGAGCTAAATGGAATGATCTAAGCTATGAAATTGGTCGAATATCAATGAAAAATCTAAGAAACAAGTGATTTTTGAAAACACATTGTGTAATGTAACAATGAACTAGAAACAAATGCAAAGCTAAACATAAATGAATGAAACTTAAAGTGTGCACTTGAAACCTGATGGAGATTATAAATTACATTTGAAATGTTGATGATGTTGTTTTTCAGGCCTGGAGGGACTCATTCGCCATTCTAGGTGAATCAGTCCCATTTCTAGTAAACTAAGCCAAAACCTGTTTCTGTCAAAACGGTGTCAGAAAATGCAGAAAACACAAAATTGGCCTGGAAATGGGACTCATTCACCACCCATGGAAAATGATTCCAATTTTGAATTTATGAATTTTCAAAGGTGGATTCTTAAGCTTCCGATTTGTACTTTGACATCCTACAGGTGTTTGCTTTGGGAACTCTGATTTAGGGGTCTGAAAATGAGTTTTTGTTGATATTTAGACTTGTTGAATGAGGAGAAGAATTGAAATTTTTTTCTACTTGAGCTTCAATGATTTCCAATCTTCCAAGGGATCTAAATCTACAAACACACAAGAAGAGAAGAAGAAATGTTGAATGTTAGGGCATGGGGGTTTGCCTTGGTCAAACCCTATTTAGGTAATTAAACCAAAATGATGAAAGAATAGAATGAAACATGCAATAATGGAATAGATTACCTTTCCATGATGTTTATGTTGGATTTCTATAGCAATGGAGGAATATTCAGCCTTTGAATGTTATTAGGAGCGTTCTTGATGTCTTGCAATGATAAAACGCTAAATTTCTTGACTTGAGATAGAAGAATGATGGATGAATGAATGATAAGAGATAAGAGATGCAAAAATGAGTTAAAATACTTATATTTATAGGAAATTCACCTATTTTACCCATTAATACCTCATCACAGGCTGACATGAAGCAATGTTAAACTCAAATTTCACTGTTTTCCCATTCAAAGGTCAAAATTGAGCCAAATGGGACTCATTCACCACACATGGTGAATGGATCCCACCTGGATGGGACTAATTCACCATAAATGGTGAATGGGTCGTATAGGGGCTAATTTGATAGCTCAAATGCTAAGAGACAAGGAAGTAAGGTCTAAAATGCAACCTTGTCAGGTATTTGATCAATTTAAGCCTCAAGATGCACAATCTGGGTTAATAGGGGTCTATTAATGATGATGTAAAGAGTAATTATGGATTGGGACACAAAATTCAATGCAAAAGTGTGAATAAATACACTTTACAACACTAAAATGAGGTCCACACAGCCTAGAAAGGCACAACATCCAATGTGAAAGTGTAAGACACATTACAACACTATATTAACATTAAATTTATTTTACAAGCCTTCTAGATTAATGTGAGGATGTATTTAAATATATTTTATAATGTTGAATTAGGGGAAAATAGTTTTATTAAGTCTAGAAAAGTGTGAAAGTATCTTACAACACTTTACAACACCTTTACAAAATGTCATTAAATGCATTTGAAAGGGTCCAAGACCTAGTGTGGATGCATAAAATGCCTCACAACACCTAAATCAAGGCCTCATTAAGTCCAATTTATCATGAATTAATCCCATTTCAAGGAAAGGGTCCTTTCTTCTACGAAATATTTAGCCCCCACTTTAGTGAGAGGATGAACTTGCTCCAAACTCACACTAAATTAGACATTCAAGAGAGATCCTCATGTGTAGATACAAATGACAGAGATTGAAAAAGATCAAGGAGTTTGCGCAAGCATCCAAGGATCCAAGATCCTAAGTAAAACCATCAAGATACATAATCATGCAATGGAAAGATAGAGAAAGATGAAAATGAAAGGGTGGATCAAGCTTTGATCATTTGCCCAACTAGTTGTGGATCAGATCTAGGCTTGCTTGTTTTGGAAAGGAAAAGTGTACTCACTCTAGGGTGACGAAATTCTTGGCTATCTGCCTGGTGAGAAAACCAAAAATTATACTCACTATGGGGCCACAAAACTTCTAGTCATCTGTGGGGTGAGAAGTCCACAACATACTCACTCTGGGGCCATGAAACTTCTGTTTGTCTACGAGGTGAGAAGTCCACAGCATACTCACTTTGGGGCCACAAAACTTCAGGTTGTCCATGGGGTGAGAAATCCTAAAAGGGAGATACATACACTAGTTGGTATGCACTTCACAAAGACAAAAGTGTCTATGGGGAAAAGTCATGCCGCTAGGTGGGATTCCCGCTCAACCATATCAAAGTTATATCTTCTGATAATTTTAACAAGGTGCCACAAAAAATGATTTTTGAGCTCTATGAGGTAAGAAAAACTTTGTATGCTTGACATTCATAAACATTGTTAATTCCAAATAAGGATTGTTCAAAGGTATTTTTCTTTGTCCATGCAAGGTCTCATCTTAGAGGACATCATGCTCAATGTCTCCAAGAAAGGATAAGTGCAAAAGAAGTATCATGCTCTTGGAGGGAATCAAACCCAATGACTCCACCAAGAAAAGGACACATCACAAGAAGAAAGAAATCACACAATGAAATGTGAATGGTGATGTATACCCCCACTTTAAAGCGGTTGCAAGGACCCGTACTATGAGCAATTGCTTTAAAGTAGAAGGAGACATGAGAGCTTACTCAGAAAGCCCTATGCCGAGTCATGCATTTTCAAGAAGCTATGTCATGAAAAAGAGAAGTATGTCATATGTGAGCCAACTAAAGGCATGTTGTCCACACCCCAAGCTTGCTCTTGTGTATTCATGAAAGGTTAATGACTAGCCAAAGGAGGCAACGAAAAGTGACATACAAGGATAAGGCTATCGAACCCCTTGCCTCCACTTAGTGTAGGAAAAAGGTTAGCCTGGAATGGATGAAAGTGAGTATCAAGTAGAGGAATTAGGTGCTCCAGTACAAGGAAGAGCACCACACTCCTTGATAGGTTGAATGTTATTGTTGTGCAAATTCTTTGATAGAATTAGAGATAAGTATGATATGTCATATTTGTTTGTGTGTATTGCATCCATGTGTAGGAGGAAGCTTATAACCAATACCATAACAATATTCCAAGTGAGATGAAGGGGGTGTGCGTTTGTGAGAAGGATTGGTTGTTGTATAAGAAGACAAATCCTTGTTAATTTTATGTGCCATTGCTTCATGAGGGGTGGGAGTTATATTTCCCCCATCACCACCATGGGGTGATTTGGTAGAATTAAGTTGAGTGAATGGAACACAAGGTTGTTTGGGTTGATATTGAGATGTTACGCATCCTCCCTTAAAGGTAGGTGTGAAACACCAATCACTACTAGGGCTTGTGTTTGAAAATGAATCATTTGTATATGACTCTTTGGACCATGAGGGTGAGATTTTGGAAATGTTATGGAAATGAGGTATAGAATCTAAAGACCCCCAATTATCACAAAAGAGTTTGTTGTAGGTGAAGATTTAGGACCAAATTGTATAGGTTCCAATTTTGATCTCTGAATGAAAGGATTAGGGGAGTTGGGAGTGTTGTGATCAGTTAACACATTGCTTCACTCATAAGCATCAATCGTGTATATCTTGTTATTGTACTCAAACTTCATGACACGATGAAGGGTAGATGGGACACCTTGCATAGCATGAATCCATGGTCTCTCGAGGATAAGATTGTATGGAAGGGGTCCTTGCATGATATGAATAGAGGTAGGAAATACTATAGGTCCAACCTCAATAGGTAATGTGATCATCCCAAGTGGTTTCCTATGAACATTTTCAAAGCTACGAATATGAACATCATTAAGTTGAATGAGCTTTTTGTCCATGCCAAGCTTTTGTAGGAGGTCCATGCTACAAACATTAATTTCTGATCCATTGTCGATGAGAGTGTGCCTAAATAGAGTTTCATTAATGATCACCTTTATCATCAAGGGATCATTTTTATTTTGAATCACAAGTGAGGGTAATTCATGTTTAGGGAATGTGATTTCTGACTGGGTGGTTGGAAATGGGTGAGGGGAGGATGCTACATTATTTGATTTGTTGTAAGATTATATATTTTGTGAAAAAGAAGTTTGACTGTGGGTGAGAGTTGAATGAGTTCCCATATAGAGATATTAGTAGGAGTTTTTTTAAGATCTTCAACACTAGGCACTTTTTGAGGAAAAGGTAATGGTGTATGAGTGTCGTGTGGTGTTCTAGATGTTTGAGTCACTAAGTTACAACTTAGTGGCTGCAAAAAAAAATTATGAGTAGATTGCATCATGTATTTCAAGATAGCTCAGAAGTTTTTGTGTTTTTCGCTAATGGAAGGTGACTTGAGAATCTCACTAATTAAAGGAGATCCCACTTGTGTTGTCATAACATCAAGACTTTTGTCTTTATTGGCATGATGCATTGGGAAATGGGATTCTAATGCCACTTGAGTATCCTCATCGAGGGATGGTTTAGTGGTTGAAGGATATGTGTCAATGTTCATATGTTTGTGCACCATGAGATTCTCCCTAGAAGGAGATTTTTTAAAAGAACAAAAAGCCAAATGCTTTTGACACTCACAGGTTGGTTCTTCTAAAATGGATTCATTGCAAGTAGGGGAATAATCAATGGTTGAATATTGTTTATCAAGAGGTGTTTCCCTAGGTGAAGGGGGACAACTAAGATAATCATGACCTTCATCGATTGTGTTTTCTAACAAAAAAGTATATGCTTCACTACTAGGAGAGATACTAGAAGTGTGTATGTTTTTTTCATGATTATCCAAGGTTGTGTTATGGTGGTTGTGAATGTGTTGTTTAATAAGAGAGGTAAAAGGAGAGAAACAACTAGGATTATCAAAACCCTCATTAATTGATTCTTCTACTAAAATATCTTCAGCACCAAGAGGAGAGATATTATGAGAAGAACAAGAATGATTGTTAGGAATGACTCAAGTTGTAGTCTCTTTCACTAAAAAACTCTCATAGGGAGGGGATAGGAAGTGGTTCTTAACATGTCTAACTATGTAAGGTACTAGCATTGTTTGAATAAGAATGAAAAGCACATGCAACCATTTCATGCAATGTTTCAGTAATATGAATATTGTATATGCAAAGATACAAAACACCCTTATCCAATGTATGCAACACCTTAAAAATGTAAATCGTGTATATGCAAGAATGAAAAGTACTTTTATCAAACTAATGAAAAGTTTTATGAATAGAAATATTGTATATGCAAAAGTGGAAAGTACTTTTTATCAAAGTTATGCAAAATTGCAAAAATGGAAGCATTTTCAGATGTAAGGATGTGTGCAAATGAAGTGATTTGAAGAATGAGTAATCTAAAATGATGTTTTTGAGGTAAATGCATAAAATAAATGTCCTAGAAACTTTCTAGAATTATACCATATGATACAAGGAGGCTTAGGAAGCAAAAAAATGAGGTTTCTGATGTAGTATCAAATAATAAAAAATATAGACAGGGACTGATTCATCCAGTATGGCGAATGAGTCCCAGTACTTGTTTTTGCAAAATCTTCAAAAATTTTGAATGGTTTTTGATGTGTTTGAGGTTTTATTATGCATACCTAATATGGAGATGAAAAATTTCAGAAATTTTAAAGGAAATTGTATGCAAAAATGAAAACTAAATGAACTTAAATTTCTAATGCAAAAATTTAAAACCCTAGATGCAAATTAACCAATGCAAATTTAATGCAAATTCAATGCAAGCTAGGATTAGGATGAAAATAGACTCCAAATCAGAAAATAAGATGTTCAAAAAGTAGGTTTACCAAAATGAGTTGTAGATTTTTTGCACCAATGCACTTCTCTAACTCTTCTAGGGTTTTTCACCTAAAAGGAGAGAGGTAGGCCAAAAATACCAGCTAGGTTCATTCAAATTATGTTATGTGTGATGTTGTATGAGCTAAATGGAATGATCTAAGCTATGAAATTGATAAAATATGAATACAAAATCTAAGAAACAAGTGATGTTCGAAAGCACATTATGTAATGCAATAATGAACTAGAAACAAATGCAAAGCTAAAAAGAAATGAATGAAACTTAAAGTGTGCACCTGGAACCTTGATGGAGATTGGAAATTACATTTGAAATTTTTTTGATGCTATTTTTTAGTCCTAGAGAGGCTCACTTTCTATTTTGGGTGAATCAATTCCAATTTTGGTAAATTGAGCTGAAACCTGTTTCTGTCAAAAGGGTGTCAAAAAATGTAGAAAACACAAAACTGACCTAGAAATGTGACTCATTTTCCACTCATGGTGAATAAGTCCACTTTTGAATTCATGGATTTTCAAAGGTGGATTCCGAAGCTTCCGATCTATACTTTGACTTCCTACATGTTTCCACTTTGAAACTCTGATTTATGGGTTTGAAAATGAGTTTTTATTCATATTTTGACTTGTTGAATGAGGAGAAGAATTGAAAAAATTTGTAACTTGATCTTCACTGATTTCCAAGCTTCGAAGGGATCTAAATCTACAAACAAACAAGAAGAGAAGAAGAAATGTTGAATGTTAGGGCATGGGGGTTTGCCTTGGTCAAACCCCGTTTAGGTAATTAAACCAAAATGATGAAAGAATATAATGAAACATGCAATAATGGAATATATTATCTTTCCATGATGTTGATGTTGGATTTCTGTAGCAATGGAGGAATATTTAGCCTTTGAATGTTATTATGAGCTTTCTTGATGTCTTGCAATGATAAAACCCTAAATTGCTTGACTTGGGATAGAAGAATGATGGATGAATGAATGATAAGAGATAAGCTATGGGAAAATGAGTTAAAAGACTTATATTTATAGGAAATTCACCTATTTTACCTATTAATACCTCATCACAAGCCAACATGAAGCAATATTGAACTCAAATTTCACCTTTTTCCCACTCAAAGGTCAAAATTGAGCCAAATGGGACTCATTCGCCACACATGGTGAATGGGTCCCACTTGGATGGTATTGATTCACCATACATGGTGAATGGGTCCCATAGGGGCCAATTTGATAGCTTAGATGCCAAGAGATAAGGAAATAAGGTCTAAAATGCAACCTTGTCAGGTATTTGATCAATTTAAGCCTTGGGATGCATAATATGGGTTAATAGGGGCCTATTAATGATGATGTAAAGAGTAATTAGGGATTGGGACAAAAAATCAATGTGAAAGTGTGGATAAATACACTTTACAACACTAAAATGAGGTCCACATAGCCTAGAAAGGAACAACATCCAATGTGAACATGTAAGACACATTACAACACTAGATTAACATAAAGTTTATTTTACAAGCCTTCTAGATTAATGTGAGGATGTATTTAAATAGATTTTATAATGTTGAATTAGGGGACCATTGGTTTATTAAGTCTATAAAAGCATGAAAGTATCTTACAACACTTTACAACACCTTTACAAGATGTCATTCAATGCATTTGAAAGGGTCCAACACCTAGTGTGGATGCATAAAATTCCTTACAACACCTGAATCGTGTTCTCATTAAGTCCAATTTATCATGAATTAATCCCATGTAAAGCAAAGGGTCCTTTTTTCTATGACATACCCCCATATTTCTTGAATCTAGGAACCTCTACACCTTGTGGTATCATTGTTCACAACATCTCCAGGGAAAAGCAATTGATTTTGACATAATATGTAGGTGGGGCATTTTGATTTTGGTTGATGTAGACTTGTTTTGAAGGGATCAAACGGGTTTGTAAAAGTTGGTTTAAGAGAGGGTCATTACTTGTGTTATTATATGGAGGTGAAAAAGGTGAAGGGGTGTGTGTGTTCAAGGGACAAGTGAATGGAATGTTTATAGGTGGTAAGGTGGTAGAAGATATGACATGTGATGCCACAAAGATACTAGGGATGTTAACAGAAATACTCGAGGAAGGAATCATATTACTACTTGGTTGCATTATTGTTGTAACTTGAGGGTTGGTATAGGTAGGAATAGAGGAAATTTTTGTGGGAGGAGGAATTTGAATTCCTCCTTGGCTTGTGACATTTTTTGTAGGTAAAGGACAATTAGAGGTTTAGGTGAGGTGTTTTCCAAAAATCTGAACTATGTTTCTCACAAGGTCAAGTCCATCTTCACTTTCAAGCATGCGATGAATGTTATCTATAGTTGGGATGGTAGTAGTTGGAATGTTGTCATTTTGCACTTGATTTTGTAGGTTTGCTAAATCTTCGTGAATTTGAATTATGTTTTCTCATAGAACACTATAAATCCTTGTTTCAACATGCATCACACTACCTGAAGGCAAAGAGTTGTTAAGGGTATGGTCCATACCTAGTGTACTAGTGTCAATACTAGGAGTGAAAGAGCTAGACAACCCAAGATCCATGATGATTGTGTTATTATGGGATGACATGAGTATCAAACTTCATCTCACTATAGTATTAGCAATATGACACCAAGTAGAAATGCTCATGTAAGGGATACTAAATGCAAGATGAATGCGAATGTAAATTAAGCTAAGTGCATTGAATATAATAGAAACTCTGTAATTTGAAACAAAAAGTAGAAAACATCAAACAAAAGAATAGAAATACAATTTTAAAATTTGGAAAATACAGTGTAGAATTTGTACTGGGACTAAATGCCTAGATGGGCATATGAGTCCTAGTGAGACTTTTTCTCACAATTTTTAGTAGATTTAAAATATTTTTTATGCTTTTTATGTCATATGATCTAGGAAACCTAAGTGAAAATTCCAATTGTATATGAATTTCAATGATTTGAGATGCAAAAATGTAGCCTATATGCACTTTCACTAATGCAAGATTTAGAAACCCTAGAATGCCAATTAAGTAGTGCAAACTCTAATGCAATGTTAATGCAAGCAAGATCTAGGATGATAATGCACTCCAAATCAAAATTATGATGTTCTAAATGCAGGTTCACCAAAATGAAACAGCAAAAAATGGGATGATGTTTTCGTATGGTTTATAACATAGAGAAAAACCCACTTTCCAATTATCTCATTGAAGGGAAACCCTAAAGACCTCAATCTAAAGTATGCAAAGGAGAAATAGATCTTGTAATAGGGTTGTCCTAGGGTATGATTGTAAAATAATGAGGGGTTCACCATCAAGTTAGAACTTGGAATGACAAATGAAAGGTAAGATTTAATACTTAACCTTAATATGACACAATCTTTAACTAAATGACCTAAAAATGGATATAAATTAGAACAAAAAGCTGCAAGATGAAATGTGTTCACTTAGAAATATAAAGAGAATGGATGAAGCTCTAAAATGTTGAAAACACTAATTTTAATGTTGGATGGGACTCATGTGCTAGAGTGGGTGATTTAGTCCCAAATCTGTGTTTTTGTGCAAAAACTAAAATCTAGCAAATGGGTGTTTGAAATTGTAAAAACCTAAAAAATAACCTAAATTGGGACACATATTCCAAAATTGGTGTATCAGTCCCATTAGGGTTTTCTAGAAATTCCAAGTTTGAATCTGATCTTCAATGTCTACTCAATGTTTCCCAATTGATTTTCGAGTCTGGAACCCTAATTTGAAACCTGTAGAAGTCTTCCAAGTATCTCCAATGCAAGGTGACAAATTTGACCACTTTTAATGCTTTGACAACTTTCTCCAAACTTTCTCTTCAATATGCCTTCAATCTCAACCTACAAATCACACACTAAAGAGAGGGGAAAAAATGTTGTTTTGTTAGTGGAACAGGGTTTACCTTGGTCAAGTCCCATTTTGGTAATCAAACCTTTAAATGGAATGAAATAGGAATAGAGAATGATGAATGGATAGAATATGATGTTGCAACTCATTAAACCCTAGCAATAAATTTTTGCAAACACATATGAGGTGGCTCCAATGGATGTAGACCTTGAACCTTGCTTGAATGTGATAGATCTTGATTTGAATGCTAGCTTGAATCATATGACCCTACATCACAATTGTTAGCTCAAAAACAAACTTGTTGCATGAAGACTTTGTCATGATGCTTGATACTTGAATAATGCTATAAAATGATTGATATAGCAAGTGGCTTCAATAGAAATAGACAAGTACTACTACAAATCTTAGGTCATCACAAATACACCACTAAGAGTTATGTAAATTATGCAATAATTTTAAACCATTTAAGCTACCAATAGGCATAAAATATTTATATATATTTATCTTGATAATGCCACGAAGGCATACAAAATGTCATGTAATGCCATGAGGCTAATTAATATATTGTCTCTCAGACTACAAAATATCATTAATACATATAGTAATTTATAAATTATATTATCTATGTGCCGTGTACATGCATACAAAGTAAATTCATCTATGAATCTTGAACACATTATTCAAGCATTTGGCCTCTTTTAGACCAACTAGACATTGAACCTCAATCCCTTATATCACTTAGTGTCTTGTGTCTTTCTAATGTGCTACACCCCTCACTTTTTTGCAAGTCAACGGGTTTATATACAATATATAATTAGATGTCATATAATAGTCTATGAAACAACAAAAATAGGTTGCCCCACCTTTTAGGAGATGGAGCACAAGGGATATGGTTCGTCCTATTTCACTCAAGTTTCAATCAAGTAAACCCTAGAGATCTCAATCCAATGATGCAAAGGGGAAATAGATCTACAATAGGGATGTCCTGAGGTATGATTAATGAATAAAGAAGCGTTCACCACCAAGCTAGGGCTCAAAAAGACTAGTAACATGCAAGATATAAATATGAAACTTAAGGATATGCAAGACTAAATAAATGACCTAGAAATGAATGCAAAATAGAGTGACAAACTAGGAAATAAAAAAGGTGCACCTGGAGGCTTGTAGTAGCTTGAATGAAGATTTGAAATGTTGGAAATACTAAATTTAATGCACATTGGTACTCATACTCTAGGATAAGCGATTTAGTCCCAAATTAGGGTTTTTGGGCAGGAACAAAAATTTGGCAGTGACAAGTTCATAACTCCTAAAATTTAGAAATTTGACTATACTGGGAATCATATGCTAGAAGTGGAATATATTAGTCCTTATTAGCTTTTTTGGAGGAACAAGATCATAATCTACTCTTCAATCTCTACTCTATCTTCTCAACTTGATTTTTGGATCTATAATGTCAAAATTTTCTATGTAGATGTCTTTTAGTGATCTTCTAAACAATGTAACAACTTTGACAACTTCTTTCCAATCTTGCTCTTCAATGTTTCTTCAACCTAGATCTACAAATCACACACTAGAGAGAGGGAAAGGTGTTTTTTTGTTAGTAGAAATGGGTTTTCCTTGGTCAAACCCCATTTTGGTAATCAAACCTTGTAATGAAATCAAATGGAAAGGAGGAATGATTAATGAACAAAATGATGTGTTGCAACTCACCAAGCTAACTCACCAAGCCCTAGAAATAAAATGTTGTAAACATGTATGTGATGGCTCCAATGGATGTGGATCTTGACTCTTTCTTGAATGTTGTGAATCTTGATTTGAATGCTTGCTTGAATCATGAAACCCTACATCACAAATATTAGCTCAAACACAAACATGATGCATGATGACTTTAACATGATGCTTGATACTTGAATAATGATGGAAAATTCTTGATAATCACTCTTGAATACTAGAATTCTTGAATGCTTAGGTCACACTAGCTCATGAAAATTGCTAGGTGGAAAATGAGTGAAATAACCTTGTATTTATACTTGTTTATGCTAAATTTCCCAAAATTTCAACACTACCAGCCAACATTAGATCTAGGAGAATAAAATATCGCCAAGAATTTGAATTTAAATTAGGTCTAAGCTAAGCAAGAATCATATGCTACAAGTGGGATATGAGTCCCATTAGGCTAAGCTTGGGACATATTTTTCAAGCAATGCTTAGATTCATGTGAAATCTATATCAAGGTCCCAAAACTTAGGTAGGACCCATATGACCAAGGTGGCGTATGAGTCCCAAATCACTAAATCTAGGTCATACAATCTAAAAATGCCTAAATTATGATTGGATGTTGCTTTATGTCAGGATTAATCTTAGAAAGATGCATTAATTAAGGCTTGTGGATGCAAAATAAGGCCAAATAAGGCATTTAAAGAAGCCCAATTAATAATAAAAAACCTATATTAGTGTGAAATTTTTAGGATACACTTTACAAAACCTTAAATAAGGCACAACTAAGTCTATTTAGTTTACAAGGGCCCAAGAACTAATATGAATGTGTTAAACTCATTACAACACTAAATCAAGGCAACAATAAGTTCAATTTAACAAGGAGGGCCTAAACAAGTGCAAAATGTAGAGGGATACTTTTTTAGTTACCGTAGTCTATAACTATAAATTTTTTACTTTGAATGATACATCTATATATATATATATATATATTATATAAACACACTTTCAACATATTACTAGTTTATTTTTTCTTGCCTATGATGCTCAACATCATCAAGAAAGGTTTGTCCTTGCACAAGAGTGTTTAAATCAATCTTTAACAAAGCAAAGATATATTTATCAATTATTTGGTAATACCTACTTATATTAATTGACATAGAATAGTCATTATTAAACATATATGTTCATGCTCATACCTATGTTAAGGAAAATAATAATGAAATTGTAGTACTAACACAAACATCCACATTTTCTTGTATACTAGGTGTGATAATTGAATTCGCCAGCTAAAAAAATAATAATAGATAAACTAAGAAACATAAATATGCATAAGTAATAAATTTAAAAATTGCAAAAAAAAACATGTTATAGTGTACCTGTGTAAATGTGATGTCACAACCATCCATATCAATATGCATGCTATATGGTGATATAATGCCAACCTATTCAATAAAAAGTTGTATTTTCCAATATTAAATATTATTTTGAATATAGAGTATTATTTTATTTTGAGATATTATAATTTTTTTACCTCTAATACAGATGCAACTATACAACTTGTTGGAGGGGAGTTTGATGTCATACCACCTTCTAACATTACACCCTAAAATACATAATATTTGTATTAGTATAATTAAATTATATAATTAAAAGCCAATTTAAATTTACAAATTTGAAGTATAATATATAATATGTTATAAGTTCTTATCAAAATACCTATACATCACTAGTATACACATCATTCAATAGCTCATCATTCATCACCATATTATCTAATGCACCACCTCGATCACCCCCTATACTCCCAAACCATCTAAAGTGACAATGAATACACCCGTGGGAGGTGGCACCCTCTACACCATGGTCTCTTCCAAAGAATAGATTAGAATAATTCAAGAATAGAAGAGAGATAGGACCACTAGAACTAGGTTCTTATGCTACTAGATCATCTACTAAAGAAAAAAGGTTTGGATATTTGTGTGTCATTCTCATAAGTGTTTTTGTGAGGCTAACAATTGCATGGGGATTCTGCACCTCCATAGTCTCCTTCATGAATAATAGAAATGTCGCATGATGAATATATTTTTGTCCTAGTAGTATTTGGTGTTGATGGTTTCCTACCCAACAAGCTCCCAACCTATCTTGGGTAGAGCTTCCACCTCTACCTTGAAACTCCCTCATATCAAAATAATTGGGAATTTCATGAAGAACAAACTCATAGTATAGTTTTCTGGAAAATATCATAGAACTTAATGATTATTACATTGAGTTTTGTCAAATACCATCCACCACCTATCCAAAAAAAATAAATTATCTTGTCATGATTGCACCAATATATTGGAAATATCCTCAAAGTTATAGAAATGTGTTCATTGGTTCTAAGATTTATAAAAACAACACACATTTGTTCTTTCATTATGTCTTTCTTTCTCACTTCATCATAGGATAATTTTTCCACCTAAAATTCATGACATGATTCTTTATAACCTTTTTATTGATTTATTTGACTTATCATGATGTCAACATTGATCATCATTGCTTCCATTGATGAAGTAAGTGATCTATGATGGGGGTTTGATGTTAAAGCCTTCAATTGGGAAACTAATTGTAATTTGAAGTTTGTTTTGTTCCAAATGCCCTACCAAGTCCTCTTGTCTTTATCCTGAGTATGTCACAAGGGTTGGAAGAGAGTTAAGTATTGTAAGGTTATCTTTATGCATTTCTTTATTCAAATTTGGCTTCATATCAAGGTAAATATTGGATTTTCTATAATTATTTTTTAAAAAACATGAAATTCATCAAAAATAATTCATTTTTTTATTGCAATTTTTTTTTTATTCCAGTACACTAAAATTTAACACTTAGCTCTTCTATGACATGGTACTATGGAGGTTCTTGTAAAATTTTCAAATTGTGAGCACATTTCTTGAGAGAAAAAGGAGGAAAAGGTGAACTAGAATTTGTGGCCATAGGTTGCAAAATGAGTGCAATTTTTTTTTGTTTTTGTTTTTAACTAAAAAAAATGTTCTTGCCTTATATTGAGCTCAAAAGGAAAGTATGTTTTGAGCTCAACAAAATGTGAGTGCATTTTTTAAAACTATAAACATAAGTACATTTTTTAAAAATGAAAACATGAAATCATGTTTTATGATTTTCCCAATATTGCTCTCGCATTTGCTCTAGATGTGTCAACTGCATATTTGAATAAATTAAATAAAAAGAATGTAATTTTGAAAGAACAAAAAAAAGTATGCAGGAAAGTCTCCACTAAGAAAGAAGATGCATTTTCCAAGTGCACTCCTATAGAAAATATATTTCCCTAAAACAAAAGGTGATGTTTTTTCTACCAACAATATGGGGAATCAACAAAATATTGGACATGTTGGAAAAAAAGGGAAACTAAAGAGATTTTGAAGGTGTTAAATCAAGTAATGTCATTCATACTTGATACCAATTCCATATAGTTTCATCTTCCACTCCTTTACTTGCATATTAGCCTATTAACATGGCTTAGGCCTTTAGTCAATTTAAAGTGAAAGTACTAATCAAGGGACTACTAAGAATCCTTGAACATAACAAGATGATATTGGTATACCTCAATGCCCTTACCATATTTGATTAGCCAAATGAAGTTGCTACTATGTTGAAAGATAGGGAAAACAAAGTCAATGCACGAGAAACCCCTAAGAGATATTTTAACACTATTTCTATAGGTAACACACAAACCATTGATCCATTTTATACATATTTATTAATAAATGATTATTTGGTTCATAACTGTATGTTAGAGTTTGAAGCATCCGACAATATGATTTAATTAGAAGTTATAAATCACTTAGGGCTAAAAGTTTCAAAATCTTATAGTAAGTGCTATGTCATGAATTCTCATGAGTTAAATGTGATTGGAATTGTAAATAGTGTTTTAGTACATCTTTTTGCATACCCAAAAATACCTTTTCAATGCATAAATTATCATATTTGATTGTCTATCTAACTAGGGTATGTTGATGTCTAGAAAGTGGGCAAGTTCAATGGGTGGTAGCCTTCAAATTGATTTATCTTATGCTACCATTTTGCTGCACGGAAAAGATGTCCAATTGCATAAGGAAAATAAAATTTATTCATTATAGAGAATCTTAACGAATGAGTGAATGAGTTTTTTTACCTTGATGTAGAGCTTGATTGTTTAGATGGCTATTGTGATGATGTATTTGATAAACAAATTGCTTCATATTTGGTTCCGCTACATCTTCATCCATAAAATAATGGAATTTGGAACATACATTTTGATAGTGCATGTTCAAAAGAAGGCAATGGTGTGGGAATAGTATTAGTGTTCGATGGGAAAAAAAAATTGCAAGTTCACTTTTAGATTGAACTTTGAGTGCACCAACAATGTGGCTGAGTATGGGGCTCTACTTCTTGGTTTAACTATGGAATCAAATGCATCAAGGTGCATGATGATTCAAAAATTGGAGTGTCTCAAGTTAGAGGTACATATACTACAAAAGAAAAAAAGGAAAAAAAATATTTAAGAATGTAGTTTGGGATTCCATTGAATCTTTTGATGCATTCAACATTATTTAGGTGGAAAGAGAAAGTAATGTGGTTGTTTATGGACTTGTTGTATTAACTTCAAAACTTAATGCTTATGTTCCTAGTAACTATAAGTATGATGTTCAGATTTTGACAAGCCCTAACATTTTTGATAACATATAGTAGGTCTTCAATGATGATGAGAAAATTATGAATTCTTGAATTTCATTAATCATTTTCAGAACTAGATTGAATAGCAATTCACGGTGGAGAAGGAGCCAAAATTTAAGGAGGTCTTAACTACCTTAGCAATTGGTCCTTAGTTGTCCAAGTTGATGAGAAGTTTGTGGTGATCTTCACAAATTTGACACCTTTGACACCTAAAAAATTATTAGACTTTAGGTATTTGGGGCCTATAGCTCATATCACCAACAATAACAATGATAAATTGAATTGAATGACATCAACATTAACTATCCATCATCTTCCTATATCTAAATAAATACACCTTCTCGATTAATTAGTACCTTTATTTCCATTATATTATATATTCCCCCTCTATTATCTAGATTACATATATATATATATATATATAAACCTAAATAATTTATATGAAATTTTTTTCTTTCTTTTCCAAATTTATAATTTTATTCCCTTTTTAAAAATTTTCCCCCCTTCTATTTAAAATTTGATTAGAATATTATTGCAGGTTCATTACACATTTTAGTATAAATATTATAATCACAAATTAAATTAAAATCAAATTTTAAACTCGAAATTAGTGATTAAAAATAAAACTATTTATATAATTTTTTAATTATATACAAAAATAAATCTAATTAAAATATTTTTTACACCAAATTAATATAAATTCTTGTAAACTAATAATTTGTTTTATATATGAGATTATTAAATTAATTATTACATCTTTATACTAATATTTTTTTTATGTAAATTATTATTGTTAATTTTTTTTTATAAAATTCAAAATATTTATATAATTTATAATTTTTATTTTAAACACTTATATTATAGAAAACATAAATTTTAAAATATTATCAAACAATTACATATTATTATAATTTATTTATTTTTATACAATTTATTTTATAATATCGTTTAAAATTTGACAATAATATTTCGAACTACTATTACAAATATAATCATAGTCAATTATTAGACAAAGTACTAAATTCTTTTTTATATTGAAAAAAGAAAAAATACAAATAATATAAACTATCAATAAATAGTTGAACAAGACCTTGAAAACAAATATCCTATCAAGAATTACATTGCAACCATAGAGAGTTGATGTAACAAAAAAATTGACCAAGATTATTGTTGTTCTAAAACTAAACTCAATTTTTAATAAATTAAAAAAAAGAGAATGATCCACTAGGCCTAAATTTATTGACCGTCTCTTTTTCTACTACATTTTTTTCATTTAGCAAGAA
Source organism: Sequoia sempervirens (assembly GCA_007258455.2). Classification (NCBI taxonomy): domain Eukaryota; kingdom Viridiplantae; phylum Streptophyta; class Pinopsida; order Cupressales; family Cupressaceae; genus Sequoia; species Sequoia sempervirens. The sequence continues at coordinate 130,624 of VDFB02162656.1, forward strand.
ATTTGTTCATTCAACCTTCCCATTGCTTTGAAGCGAGGCTCCTTTTCTTCATATTTGTGCTGAGAGTAAACCTTCATATAGTCACCAAATCGATACTTTGGATAAGTATATAATTCATGAGCAGTGTTGCCATTGGGTTGAGCAATGAGCTGAGGTGCAGGGCTCACCACTGCGTTGTATGAGGGATTATAGAAGGATGCCACTGATAACCGGTTTCCATCCTTTGTTGGAAGAATTCTATGCCATGCACTCTTATACTTGCCATTGCTCACTGCTTCCAACTGATCACCTATGTTCACAACTATTGAGTGATGCATGGGTTGCACATCAATCCATTTACCATTGTTAAGCACTTGAAGCCCTGGAACCTCATCATCTTGGTACAAAAGAATGAGGCCACCTGCATCTGTATGAGCACGGATGCCCTTTATGAGGTCTGGCCTAGGGCACGGAGGATAATGGCTCACCTTGGTGCCAAAGAATGGCTTCTCTCCCCCAGCAAATGACCTTTTAAGATATCCTTTCTCCAGCCCCAAGCTTTCACTTATTATTTCCAACAATTTCTCTGTCAGTGTGAATATTTGGCTGCGGAACTCCTCAATTATCTCCCTATATAAATTGCAAAATTTAATTGTATTAATTGTTTTGCATTGAGTTGAACGAAATAAGTTTGAAACATCTTGACCCTTCAAAGATAATGTTTATCTTCATACAAATGACATTTAAGAAATATTTTCTTAAATAATCTTAGAGTTCGAAAAATAGTTTTAAAATTTAAGAAATATTTTCTTCTTCCATAAAAGATTTGACTTTGTTTCAGTGCTGAAGAACAGAGTTTGCAATGATTCTACTAGTCAAAACAATTGTACTAAAATTAAATTATATGAATTTCTTCTATTGATTTTGTTTGTTAATTCCTCATAAAATTTATATAGAAAGACCAAATAAAATGATGTACAGCAGAGTAGATTAGTAATGATTGAATGTTGTACGTACTTGAAATCTTTAGGTTCCAAAAGCCATGAATTTGTGTCTTGCATCTCGTGCACTTGAAAAACATCCTCCCAATCCATATTCTCAATCTTCTCAACATTTGGTCCCTTGGCTTCAGCTTCAATGGCTCTGTTCAGTGCCTTCACTGATAAAGAGTCCTTGAAGTTTTGTTCTCTGTTATTCTTATATTGCTGTGAACATACCTCCTTCACACGGTCCAGAAGACCATGGACAATCCCATGGTTTATGATCCAAAAAATAACAAAAACATTTTACTTGAATTTCATATATGGTATTGAAGAGTTTATCAATCACGAGTTTGCAATGAATAGTTCTTGACGGTTCAATATATAAGATAGCAAAGACTAGTGTTGGGAAAGTTTTAATGATGTAACCATCACTTATATGTAATGAAAATAAAACATCTCCTATATATTATGAATATTAGATAGACTGTTATGAGTGATTAGAACATCACTTTTATGTAATGAATATTAATTAGACTGTCATGGATGGTTAAAACGTTATTCAAATGTAACTCAGATAAGAAGCAGCCATATATACCTGAAAGAATCCAGGAGACTGACAAGCCTGTGCGATTTGAGCCATAATGGCCTTCCTGTCTCCTCCATCAATGTTCTTCACGTCAATCACTGGAACGACCATTTCTAAATTCCTCGAAATTCAAAAGACAATCAAATGCTAAACAAACTTTCACAACCGAGAAGACAGAAGAACACTTGCTAACGTTTATAACCCTGACACCCTATTTATATCCTTGTCTGTGAACATACCACCAGCCGCCAAGAATTTAGTCATTGGCGGCAGATTCAATTCACGTGTCAGAATACTTTCCCAGTTTATTCAAGTTGCTTTCCACGGTGTCTTGCCGAACATACACAGGACTAGGATTCTTCAGTTGGCCTTGATTTTGGACTGTACAAGAATTGATATGTTCAAGTTGAATTTGTATGTTGACGTGCTTGAATTGAAGATCTATTTGTTTTCCGTCTGAGAGGGACATGATCTGTCTGTGACAGTGCATTGTCTGGCTATTCAAAATTTCTTTCTCTGAGCAAGTTAATCTTTCGTTTTTCACATGGCCTCTTCTCTTAGAGGGAAATTTCGCTTGAATTTCTATCGAAAAAGTCATGAAGTTGCTTGTAGAGTGTAGCACTAAATTTTAAGAGGCTTCGTGATGGGGACATTTTTCACTTTTAGAAGAAACAGGTATGAAGTTGCTAGTAGAGTGTTGTCAGAGGTCTCATGATGGTTACATTTTTGAGGGGGAGAGGTCTTTGAGGTGTTCAGACTTAAATAAAAATTATAATTTTTGATTTGTTTAGGCATTTATATAAAATTACACTAGCTTCTTTAGTAGGGTCTATCTATTAATGTCATTTCACATGAGCCACCTAAACAATAAACAAATCAAAGCTTAGAGTAACTTGTTTAAGCCAAAGTCTTTGAGACTATCAAAATAGGGAGACCACTTAGTAAGAAAATTTGTTGGAAGGGGTTGTTTAAAGTTCTTTATAACATTTTGATTTCAAATTGTGTTGATAAGATTAGACTTTTTGGGTTCAATACGTCTCGTTTTGTTGTGTTCAACTATTTGGATTGTGGTGTTTAGTGTTAGTTGATGTATTGTAGTCTTTGTGCTTCTCACCGTTGCTCCTTGGTGTTGGTTAGGCTTTACTAATTTATTTTTTGCTTTGCATTTATTTATTGTCTTGTCTTCACATGAGAAGTGGATCATCCCACTTTGAGGTGACACTTTTTACCACATGTTGACTATTTTGGAATGTGTGCAAAAGGTTGTAAGACAATCTAAATGTCATTATGACATTGTAAAGTGGGATTTATAGTAAAAATTGAAAAAGACACTTAAGTTTGTTTTCAATATCTATGTAGTTGTTGTGAAAGGGTAAAATCTTTGGAATCCTATGGAAGAGAGAGTTCTATACAAGTGTTATATTTAGAGAGATTAAGCCTTCTCCTATAGTGTTGTAGACATAAGAGGATGGGATTAAAGATGTGGTTTAACCACCCTCAAAGAGCAAATAGGTTAAACCAAAAGCTTGTAAAGGATATGAAAAAGAGGAGAGCTCAAATAGTTTGTAAATTTATAAAAATAAGGAAGAATCTCCACCTTGTCTCTTGAGGAGGTCCATTTGACATAGACATCAACTAGATATATATACTCCTTCTGATTGGGGATGCATTTTTTATTTAATTACTAATACATACAAGTATATAACTATGAAGTAAGTGATGGGTATGGATGCTTCTCAATCTTGGTGAACAACTATGGACGAGGAAATGAAAGCATTGAAAAAAATGACACATGGAACTTAGCACCTTTTCCCAATGGATGGAAAACTATTAGTTGTAAATGGGTGTTGAAAAGGAAGATCAATTTAGATGAAAGTGTTGAGAAGTATGAGGCAAGATTGGTTGCAAAATGATATTCTTAGATTCATGGGATATACATTAGTGAGATTTTTTCTCTAGCTACTAAGGTCATTCCTATTATTGTCTTGAAAAAAATGAAAGCATTGGAAAAAAAGATCTCTACATCGTTCATGTCCTTTTGTGCTCATGTTGGCTTGATGTAGGATCTCAAATTCTAGGGGCTTGGTCACCTCCTTTGATCTTTGTCATCCTTTGTCATGTACATCAGTACACTTGAACACCTCTTGAATATCTACTTTAGTCTGAGTTTGAAGCAAATTTATCCTCTCACTAAAGCGGGGGCTAAATGTACTGTAAAAAAATGTCATGGGTGACATTTTCACACTGGTTTAACTCCTTGTTAAATAAAGCTTAAAAGTTGCCTTGATTTAGGTCTTAGGCACTTGTAAACTAAATAAAATGTATTTAAATTGTGCCTTGTAAAGGTGTTACAAAGTGTTGTGATGTAGAGCATCTACCAAAACCAACAAACCATCAAGGGTACTTTTGACCCTAAAACACAACTCATGAGAAGATCCACTAGCCATTTACCAAATTCACCACAATTTCACTTGCTTCCACATTGATACAAGACTTCCAAAACAAAAATTTAGTATTCTAAATTAACCAAACAACTTGAACTCACCATAAACATCCTCATATTGAATAAAACCAAGAAAAATACTAATTAGAAACTTTGGAACAATTCATTCATTCAACATGCTTCAATGGACCCATCACTGCAACTTGTTCCACAAGGCAAAATGACACCAAACCAACCATTCATGCTTCTAATCTTTTAGAAAACTTCCAGGAAATTGTAATCAACATGTTTTAAATTGAAATAAACCAACAACACAACTTCAAAACATTGAACCATCAGATTTCCTATCTCTGTAGTCAAGATACCACGTTGCACCATGGGATCATATTGTTCAAAATACCCAAAACAAGAAGTTTTGATTCTAGAACTTTCCCAGAATATTGATACACCTTTAACATCATTGTTTAATCAGTTTCAACACAAAATCCATCACTTATATCTCTATTGTCATAGAATTACACTTTCTTGCAATCAAAGACCCAAGCCCTAGTAGTATGCCAACATAACTAAACCGGGTATACTAGACAACCCACACTGAATCTCATTAAACCAAAAATACCTTTAGTTCAAAACCTGTTTCAACCTAGATTAACATACTTCAAGAGCAATAGCACTTGATTTGGAAAATATATGAGAACCAATAGACTGTCCGCTAGTAAATGCACCAAATTAGGTCAATTTTGTGAAGCAACTATCAAGAAAAAAAACTCCAAACCATTAAATAACCTTAGGAAGCATTGAGTCGGGTTTCAAAACCTTCAAATCATCCACTTTTATAGATTAAAAGTCTCATTATAGCATCAATTATCAAAACCCTCATTTTGGGTAGCCTTAAGCCAAGTAAAGTAAGGGTTTAATGAAAACAACCTTTCCAAACCTTATACCATCTTGTAAATTCTTTAATCAGGCTTGTATAAGTCTGAACCAACTAACCAAACCCTCTCCAAATCTGTTTGCATACTTTTATAATTGTATCCACCTTGGAACCATGCTTTTTGTAAAGAAACTCTGTATTTTTTGTTGGGACAGCAGCATCCAACCTCTATTCTCACCTTCCCCTACACATATCAACACACACACACACACCTTAAAACATCCTAACCTAACCTACTCCACTGAACTACAGGACCTAAATTAGTGGAGTAGTCATTGAAATCCTAACTAGACTCTCAAAACCCCAATTTAAAGGTTACATACCGAACTACAGAAAATGGACTCAAAAACAAGTTTAACTCAACCAAATTCCTCCAAAATGATCTTGAATGAAAGCTAACTCTATTTCCTATATAAAACAATAAGATTTAGAGCCTAAATCTTTTGTACAAGCAATACAAATTGACAAACAACAGAGAAAATACTACAAAATTTGTACAGGGTACTTTTATTTATTATATTGCTCAAGAATACAAGACTCCAATCATTTGTTTGCCCCTTACAAGCTTTATAAAGAGGTTTCCAATCAGTTAAGGCAACCATCTTTTCACCTTCAATGATCTAACAACCTTTCACCTAACATGACCCTTCATCTTCCCTTTGCATTTTTGTAATTTCTTGCAATTTTGCAATATACACCTTTTGCAACTTTTAGCATTTTTTTGCAAATTAATTTGACTCACCTTCTAGAGACCTATTTGAGACTTTAAACACATTGCATATGACTTTTGCAATATACATCTTTTGCAACTTTTAGCATTTTTGCAAATTAATTTGACTCACCTTCTAGAGACCTATTTGAGACTTTAAACACATTACATATGACCTTTACATGATCTTTTCACATTGTTTTACATTTGAAAACTCAAATTTTACAAATTTTCCTACTAAAGGCATTCGGTACACAAGGTACTCTTGCACCATACAACTAGCCTACAAAAAGTTTCCAACTACTATTACAAATATAATGGAAAGTCAATTATTAGACCAAAAAAATAGAAACTTTTCTCTATATATATATAAGAAAGTAAAATACAAATAATAAAAACTATCAATACATAGTTGATAGAATTACATTACAACCATACTTAAGATTGAGGAACCGAAATAATAAAGATTCTCTAATGAAATTGAAACATTTTATTACATTCACCAAGTTTATTATTGTCCTGAAACTAAACTCAATTTTTAATAAATTTAAAAAAAAGAAGAGAATTATCCACTAGGACTAAATTTATTGACCATCTCTTTTTCTAGAACATTATTTTTCATTTAGCAAGAAATTTGCTCATTCAACCTTCCCATTGCTTTGAAGCGCGGCTCCTTTTCTTCATATTTCTGCTGAGAGTAAACCTTCGTATAGTCACCAAATGGATACTTTGGATAAGTATATAATTCATGAGTAGTGTTGCCATTGGGTTGAGCAATGAGCTGGGGTGCAGGGCTCACCACTGCGTTGTATGAGGGATTATAGAAGGATGCCACTGATAACCGGTTTCCATCCTTTGTTGGAAGAATTCTATGCCATGCACTCTTATACTTGCCATTTCTCACTGCTTCCAACTGATCACCTATGTTCACAACTATTGAGTGGTGCATGGGTTGGACATCAATCCATTTACCATTGTTAAGCACTTGAAGCCCTGGAACCTCATCATCTTGGTACAAAAGAATGAGGCCACCTGCATCTGTATGAGCACGGATGCCCTTTATGAGGTCTGGCCTAGGGCACGGAGGATAATGGCTCACCTTGGTGCCAAAGAATGGCTTCTCTCCCCCAGCAAATGACCTTTTAAGATATCCTTTCTCCAGCCTCAAGCTTTCACTTATTATTTCCAACAATTTCTCTGTCAGTGTGAATATTTGGCTTCGGAACTCCTCAATTATCTCCCTATATAAATTGCAAAATTTAATTGTATTAGTTGTTTTGCATTGAGTTGAACGAAATAAGTTTGAAACATCTTGACCCTTCAAAGATAATGTTTATCTTCATACAAATGACATTTAAGAAATATTTTCTTAAATAATCTTAGAGTTCGAAAAATAGTTTTAAAATTTAAGAAATATTTTCTTCTTCCATAAAAGATTTGACTTTGTTTCAGTGCTGAAGAACAGAGTTTACAATGATTCTACTAGTCAAAACAATTGTACTAAAATTAAATTATATGAATTTCTTCTATTGATTTTGTTTGTTAATTCCTCATAAAATTTATATAGAAAGACCAAATAAAATGATGTACAGCAGAGTAGATTAGTAATGATTGAATGTTGTACGTACTTCAAATCTTTAGGTTCCAAAGGCCATGAATTTGTGTCTTGCATCTCGTGCACTTGAAAAACATCCTCCCAATCCATATTCTCAATCTTCTCAACATTTGTTCCCTTGGCTTCAGCTTCAATGGCTCTGTTCAGAGACTTTACTGGTAAAGAATCCTTGAAGTTTTGTTCTCTGTTAATCTTATATTGCTGTGAACATACCTCCTTCACACGGTCCAGAAGACCATGGTCAATCCCATGGTTTATGATCTGAAAAATAAAAAAACATTTTACTTCAATTTCATATATGGTTTTGAAGAGTTTATCAATCACGAGTTTGTAATGAATAATTCTTGACGGTTCAA
>VDFB02162660.1:0-10246 GCA_007258455.2 Sequoia sempervirens
AGTAAACCATAAGCTACAACTTCTACCATGTGTTTTAACCACCTACCTTGAAGGGAAACACTTGTCTACATGAGGCTCTACTAGACCACTATCATCATTTACAAAGGATGCACCTGGACCTTAACAAAAAGATGCTTTGGCTCGAATTCTTTTTATTACAATGACCAAAAGGAATCTTTGATTCTACATCATTGCAAAGATTTTCAAATCTTTTTTGTTATTGCTCTCCAAGGTGGTGGGAGTTTTCAACTATATATACTTCTCTTTGTTTTGAGGGAAGCGTCTAAATTTTGGAAAAGGAACACTAATTTTAGAAAAGACACCAGACCTTTATTATTGTTTTTATTATTGCAAAAGACTCTCAGACTATGCCAATTGTTTAGCCTTTCTGTTCTTTTATGATATTTGATTAACTTTAGACTATGCTGCTATTGTTTAGATATTTCATTTGAGAACTTCTATAAATTGAATGCAAGTTTACTAGTCTAGAACATGTTTTATGACTCTTCTTGGCAGTAGGAATGTATGAAATTTTATTTTATGTTAGTGAATGGATTATTTATGCTTTAATCTTTAGTTTATGCCTTTTTGAAACATTACAAATACCAATCGGGCCCTTAGATCTATGATTTATTGTGCCTATCATTAAGTCTTAGCACATTACCTTAGATTAGATTTTATTTTGTATATCTACTTTATTTTCCCTTTCCAAACCCCCATTATAGAAGAAGCTAGCTTCTTTAAAAATTTGAAGGTCACTCAGTTTAGCGCAAATGGTCCCCCATAAACTAAGTTTCCCATAAGACACTGTTACCTTGTGAAATTTTGGCATCAACATTTTGTTCTTTTTTTGGCACACCTGCTAGGACAGTCCTTAAATGAATTTTTTCTTTAGAAGGGTGTATTCGCCATTGACCTGTAACTAGATCCCAAATGGAAAAAGACCCTAGTTTACTAGTACCACCACTAGCAATAGTGTAGGCCACAAGTCAGTTGGTAACCATTCCACTCCCTCCACCCATTTCTTTAACCATGTTGCTAGTTGCCAATAGAAATTATGTGGCATGGGATGCCAGAAGTCTCCTAGCAACTCTAGTAGCACTTGCTATCTTGGTTGCTATCTCGGTCTTAGCTATGAAAGCTATACCCAATTTTACCAGAGATGGCTCGAGAACACCTATAGAATATCTACAAGATGTGGAAAATGTGTGTTTGGTGCATGGGATCGCCACATAGAATGTAGCACTGAGACTCCTTGTCACATCCTTCAAAGCAAAAGCACTGGACTGGTACTGAACATTGCTATCTAGCACTATCCATACCTAGGATGACCTCAAATATTTGTTCAATGAGAGGTTTTAAAATGACAGAGATCACTCCTCACTATACCATCAACTATTTGTCATAAAATGAGCTCCCTAAGATGCTATGATAGACTTCAATGCCCAATACCACATGAACTAGAAGAGGATCCCTATTGATATATGCCTCACTCCTAAGTTGGCATTCATATTTTATCAGAAGTCCATCAACCTTGAGAGTTCTATGATGATCAAGTCTTTGGGAGGAACTACCCTACCAAATGCTTATAGTTTCACCGTTAAAGCCAAAAATCATTTGATAAATTGCAAAAAAATTTCCCCTCAGCCTATCATGCCGATTATTTCTAGAAATATTGATGTTCGCACAGGAAGTCACATTGACGAGTGCGCCTGCACCTCCCTAGTCAATGTACACATATGTGGTAGGACCAAAAAATGTTGCCTCTACATCTAATTCTCCCAAGGATGAAATGAGTGATCTTACAGAAATGTTGCTAACTATGGAAAATGACATAACCACCCTCAAGTGAAACCAATCAATGCCTCTAAAGCCTATCTATCAGAAATATCAAGGTGGGAATTCTTCACATCAACAAAATCAGTACCAAGGTGGTTCTTGCACTAATCCACCAGCTCTGACAACCAACCAAATAGTGTCGATACCTACTCCATTAACAAGGGCTTCACCAAGCTTGATTAGGGAATTGACCACGAGACAAAATAACCTCATTGATGATATCAATCTACGGTGCTTCCCTTGCAGTGATGCATACATGCCATGAAACTATCTACATGTCAACTTACAGCAAAAGGTGGTGGAGCAACACAACCAAGGTGTGATGTTAGACCATGGATCATATGTATATGCCTCACCTCAAATGGAGAGCACGGTTCTTACTACACAAATGCAAGGAATGTCCTTAGAACAAGAATTTGATATCACTCCAAATCACATGCTCTTCTCATGGATGTAAGAAGAAGAAACAATGTTTGCTAATGACATGTTCATATCCAAAGTGCCGCTAGTGTAATATAACTATAAAAATCACTCAAAAAGGAGATTTACCAACAAATTAATTTCCCCACACCTATCTAGTCTGCAACCTAAAAGTTCTTTTGATCAGATACTTGGCAATTCCAATGTGCTACAACAATATCAGGTGCAGAAGGAAATTATCATAACAAGAGCAAAGGAGAAGAAACCTCCTAGTTTGCCACCTTTTAATGTGGTAGAACAATTGAACAAATCATCTATTAATGTGCTCTATGGGACACTCTAGCTATCTTGGAGCAAAAGATGCTATTACATAAGGCTCTTCAAGCAGAGGTTAGCGCAACACCAACAGAGCAGTTAGCCAATGCAAAGATTGTTAATCAACTATCTCCTACTAAAGTCATTACAAATAACACAACAAAAGCCCCTACTGAAGTTAGAGGTAATTTGAAGCCCCAACCCTTCTTCTTATCTCTCATTACAGGGAAAAAATTATTGCACAATGCTATGATTGATTCTGGTGCTAGCACCATGGTTATGCGTAAGCAAATATCTGAAGCTTTAGGACTTAGCTATGAACCTATGAAAAGGGGAGTAATTCAGCTTGATGGAAATAGAGTTGAATCCATACATGTGATTAAGGAACTTCCTTTAACTCTATTTGCTTTCCCTAGTATCACTTTGTCACAAGACACTGTGATCATAGATGTTCCTCCCATGTCTGACCTCTGTCTATCCTAAGAATTTACTTCAAGGGTGGACAGATACCTATCCCTGGATTGGTCACATCTAATTCTTAGAACCAAGCATGACATAAAAATGAAGATAGAATCAGAATCATTACATTCTGAACATGTAGCGGATGGAGCCATGGGCAATTTCGAAGCTGTCCATACCACTATCACCAAGCAAGAAATGTATTGCGTTGAATTACCAGAGTAAGAAAAGTTGACTGGAGACTAGAATGATCAAGAGGATGCTCTATTACATGAACACATGGATATATAGCGAGCTTTTCAGAAATTACCATGCTATAGGATTGGGCACCTATGTAATCTATGATGAAGATCAAGTTCTCTCGAAGGTTGCCAAAGAGTTTGAAGGTGGAAAAACACCTCAGCTATGGATGTTGTACTTTGATGGGGAAAGATGCAAAGTAGCCACCGGAGTGGGGATATGTTTGATATCCCCACAAAATGAAAATATACTAAGGTATTTTTGCTTCCAGTTCACTTGTTTGAATAAGGAAGCCAAACATGAAGGATTAGTTCAGTGTTTAAGCCTTGCGGAGAAAATGGGAATTAAGCAATTAATGGTATTCATAGATTCTGAATTGGTGGTCAACTAATTCTGAGGAATTTTCACTGCAAGGAATGTCCATCTAAAATCCTATCAGCATCGAGTATGGGACCTGGTTGAGGGTTTCGAAGCCTTCAACATTTAGATTGGTTCTTAAGACCAAAATGGTGACATGGATCACATGGCTGCAATCAGATCCAAGTTTGATCCTACTTCCAACCTTATACATAACAAACAATCTATATGAGTAATAGTCCAGCTAGTGGTTCTTGATAATGATCAAAGTTGGTAGGTGTTTGAAAGTGATCAACACATTGCTTCATTCATCCAGTAGCCAGGGGAATTTGTCGATCAGATTCAACCAAAGATTGTTGAGGCTTATGAAGGAGAAATCATGTAGCTCAAATATAACAAGATTTTGAAAGGTTTGGTTACTCCCAAAAACCTTTTTGATTGTGATGATGCAAAAAATGATAGATAGAAGTTTGTGGCAGACAATAGCAACTATGTAGACCTTCAAGTCTTAGATGACAAAAACCTTCGAGTCATGAAGGATGTCCCACACCATGATAAAGAAAGGCTACAAGAAATATGGAGTAGTGGTTTGGTCCTATGATGACCTGAAGGGATATGATCCTAACATCATCCAACACATAATCAAGCTAACAAAAGGTGTAAAACCAGTTCAACAGAAGCAGAGGCTAGTAAATCCCAAAATTGAAGCACTAATGGTGCAAGAGTTAACAAAGGTAATTGAGTCACAGATTATCTTCTCAATCAAGCATAGCATGTGGGTATTCAATCTAGTCCTGGTTTGAAAGAAGAATGGGGATATCCACTTGTATGTGGACTTCCAAGACCTAAACAAAGCATCCCTGAAGGATCATTATCAGTTGCCTTCTATGGAGACAATCCTACAAATAGTGGCAGTGTTGGAAATGTTTTCTCTACTTGATGGATTCCCTTGTTATAATTAGATCCGAGTTAAAGAAGAGGATGAGCACAAGACTACATTCAATACAAAGTGGGGAACATTCACATATGCTAAAATGCCTTTTGGTTTATCCAACAGAGGCATAACATTCCAGTGGGCAATAGACATCACTTTCAGTGAGCTAATCAATAAGATTATCCTAATTTATTTAGATGATCTTATTGTGTTTTCTAAGTCTAAGGATGATAATTTTGATCACTTAGAAATGGTTTTTCAGAAATGTTAGGATTTCGCCTGGTTTCCCTGAATCCATAAAAATGTGTATTCAGAGTGTTGCAAGGAAAGCTATTATGACACGTGGTGTCCAAAGAAGGAGTTTCAATTGACCCCGATCGAGTGAAAGCCATCAAGGAACTTCCCCTTCTGGTTAAGAAGAAAGATGTTCAGTACTTCCTTGGAAAGGTAAATTTTGTTAGCAAGTTTATTTCTAACTTCGTGGGAATAATTAAGCCAATCACCCAGATGCTTAAGAAAGATCAAGAATTTAAGTGGAAAAGGGAAGCCAAAGAAGCCTTTGAAAAATTTAAGGATGCTATTTCCTCAGCTTCGGTACTGGTTAATCAAGACTTATCTAAGGACTTTATAAGGTATGTAAATATTTAGTAGCAAGTCCAGTATTACTACTGTCTTAACTCAAAAGGATAATGAAGGAAAAGGAGAACATCTAGTGGCATTCTACTCTTGGACCCTGAAAGAATATGAGACGAATTATAATTTCTTTGAAAGGAAAGCCTTTGCAATAGTGAAGGGACTTAAAAAATTCCAACATCTAATTTCTTGCAACAAAGTGATTTTCTATGTCATGCACTCCAGTGTGTACGAATATATTATGGAGGGAGAAATAACAGAAAAAAGAGCTAATTGGATCACCAAGATCCTCGAATATGACATTGAGGTCAGACCCACTAAAACTGTCCATGGAATAGGATTGTACATGAATACATGGCACATGATGAAGAGATCCCCGCCAAGGAAGAGAAACCAGAGCTTGTTCTAATGAATGAGCTAGGGTCTGAGGGTTGCTAGCTAACATATATAGTGAGGTTTATGCAAACAAGAAAGTATCTGCAAGGTCTTTCCTCCCAAAAGAGAAGATACTATCGACTGTAGAATTATGGATATGCACTAGTGGAAGGGGTCCTTTTCAAAAGGAATTTCAATGGTCTCCTCCTATGATGCATTATTGTAGAGCAAGCTAACAAAATCCTCAACACTTTCCACAATAGTACTGCGGGGGAACACTTCTTCACTAAGACCACCGCCATCAAAATCATATGTATAGGTTACTATTGGCCCACACTTTTCAATGACTCTCACTCCTTGGTAAAATATTGCAAGAAATGCCAACTTTTTATAGGAAAAAGGAAGAATTCTACAACGCCTCTCAAGCCTATAGTGTCAAATGAACCATTTGCACAATGGGGCTTGGACTTCATCAGGATGATCAATCCTACTTCTAGTGTTGTACACAACTGGATTCTGATAGCTACAAATTATTTCACGAGATGGATAGAGGCTGCCCCACTTAGAAACGTAGTAGAGGCAGAGATAGTGGATTTCCTCAAAGAGCTAGTGACAAGGTTTGACCCTCCAAAGACTCATTTTTGATAATTCCTGAGCTTTCCTAGGTGTAAAGGTATGTCACTTTTCATTAACAAATGGCATATTCCTTAGGACATCATCAAATTATTACCCGTAGGGAAATGACCTAGCTAAGCCAACGAACAAGAACCTGGTCTGACTCCTTAAAAGAATTGGTTCAAAGTACTAGAGAGAATGGCACAAAAACCTCCAAGTGACAGTTTAGGTAGACCACATAAATCCTAAGCAAGTCCTTATGACTTCACCTTATGAGTTGGTATATAGGAAGGAGGCACTATTGCCTATATCTATGGACATTCCCACACTTCAACTATTGAAATCCCTCAAGGCAGAACAAAATGGCACCATGGATGTTTGACTTTCCCAACTATTAGAAGTACAAGAGAAAAGGGAGAATTCCCTAATAGCCATGACAAACCACCAATAGGTGGTCAAGCGATGGTTTGACAAGAGGGATTTTGATCAAGGCCTAAAGTGTGGAGACTTAGTGCTCAAATATAATGAAAGGGCTGCTAAGCTAGGTCAACATGGAAAATTTGATAGCCTATGGGAAGGTCCATTTAAAATCATTTAGTGAAAAGAGCATAATGCTTCTGAGTTAGAAACCATGGAACATGAAGCCTTGGGAATTTCATTCAATCAGATTCACCTTAAGTTGTTCCATTAAGTGGAAAATTTTATTATTGTACATATGTTAACATGCTTTTATTTTCTTTCCCTTTGTGTTGGCATAAAATGGCTAAGAGAGTCATAATTAAAAAGTATATGATCATGCGTAATATTCTTTTCATATATGTACTATATGTATAGCCTTTTTCAGGCATATATACAAAAACTAGAAATGGGTGGCATATTCTTTACAACAAAAAATAAAGAGGAAAGGAGGCATTTCAGCCAAGAGCATGGGAAAAAACAATCAACATGTGTGTATGAAAATTAGATGCGTAAATGAATTGAAACAAGTATTCAAACACACCAATAAGACATTATATCAAAGCAAAATATAAAGAGTAAAGAAGTGCAAACTCAGTATTCTACTTCCATTGTCGTCCTATTGTCCTCTATCTTTAGTGTTTTTGTCGATTCCAGCTTTGTGTTCTCAGATTGTAGGCTAGGCTCAACAAACTATCTTCCTAAAGAACGAGATTTTGCTATGATGTAGATGCAAGATTAAGCTATGATGTTGATTTGAGCTAAGAAATTTGAAATAAACATGATGCTATGAGATTAAAATGCTAAATAAACTAAATGCATGAACTCTAATTAATTGCCTATTACCAATGCTTGGATTCACACATGTATTTATAGAGTTTTCAAATGATTTTGATTGGCTGTCTCGATTAACGGTTGTGATAATTCCTGGCAGATCGAATGGTTGAAGAAAGATGAAACTGAAGGAGAAAATAGAAGAACCCTAAAAATAAGATTTTTCTATTTTTATGAAAGAGGAAAAGATAAGAAGATAAGAATAAAAGAAAGATTTAGAGCTGATAAATAATTAATTTAAAAAAAAATTAATTATTTATTTGTGGAAGACATTCAACTTTTCTTAATTAAATAAAATATTTAATTAAGCTTTTAAAAGCAGAAGAAAGGTAGTGATAAGAAAAGAGCTTTAATCATGTTTTATTGAAAAAATCAGAATATCTCATAATTAAATAAAATATTTAATTATGATATGAGAAGATTCCACAATCAAATAAAATACCTAATGATTTGAGGCGAGTCGATACCCAGTGAAAAAGAGGATGAAAAATGGAAAATGCCATTAATGCCCACCCTAAAAAGACCCTTATAAGGTAAAAGGGGTAAAATGAAGTGTCATTTTCACCCTGCTGCTACAGTAAAATTTGAGCTCTGATAGTGACTTGGCGAGATGGTGATCCCCGTGCATAGACATAGGTTCGAGCGAGCGCGACGTTATCAGAGACCAGCGGCGTATGGACCACCGGTGAGTGATTCGAACCATCTATGTTGTCAAATTTTGCTTTTTAGATCGAATTTGAAATGTTTTTAAATCGGCCAGAAATTTTTTCGAACGTTTTAGCGCATCTAGGAATAGTTTTAGCGCATTCGACAATTCTTTTAGCGCATCTAGGGATAGGGTAAAAAATGATCCTTTAGCGCATCTGATAGATAGAGTTGCACATCTAGGGCGAAACCGGCTAGATAGGTGTTTTAGCGCATCTAGGGCACAAAACTGGGCATTTAGGGTTTGGCCAAAAATGTTAGAGTTGCACATCAGGCAGTTAGAGTAGCGCATCCGAGAGACAGAGTAGCGCATATGGAGTTTTAGCGCATCTAGGAAACAGTGTAGTGCAATTGAGAAAAACTTTAGCGCATATGGGTTTTTAGCACATATGGGCGACAGAATTGCGCATTTAGGAAAATTTCCCCAGAATGCCTTTGTGATGAAAAATGATGATTAAAATTGCTTCCTTAGTCAATAGATAGATAAATTGTAGGACCAGCATGCTGATAGGATAGAAAATCTGATAGAGAACTGATAACTTTGCTTTCCGCGATTGAAAAACAAAGAGTAGGTAGCTGATAACTTTGTGATGAACAACAAAGAGTAAAATGATTGATTGAGTGAGTTGATTTTGATAACTTTGCTTCTCGTGATTGAAAAACAAAGAGTAGATGTTGGATAAATTTGCTTTCTGCGATAGAAAACAAATAGTAAAAATGGAGGTAAAAATTTGCATTCATGATTGAAATACAAATAGAAAATGATATGTGTGTTGATAAATTTGCTTTCCTGAAAAGAAAAACAAATAGTAAATGATGATAGAGTAGATTGATTTGACATGTTGATAGATTGATGTAGCATTGGATATGGTTCATTGATATGTTATGTTGGCTAGATAGATCATATGATATGAGGCTGATTTGATGTATTTGTTGTGATGGTTGAACAAAATAGGAGGCTTTCAAAAGCCTCCAGGTTAGAGAGCGATTCCCACTATGTTGGGAGTGGATAGGAGAGCTGACTCCTGCAGAGTTACAGGTGATAGCGGATTGCGGATTGGGACCGTTGTTGGCCATGCCGCGAGGCATTCGGGCCAACAGGGGGCTATTGACGACCTTGGCCGAGAGATGGCACTCAGAGCATAACACCTTCCACCTGCCGACAGGTGAGATGAGTGTGACGCCAGAGGATGTGTATCGGATTCTGGGGATTCCGTTTGTTGGAGCCCTTGTGGTTTATGACCACAAGGAGATTGGTGGGACTGCGGCGCTGCAGCGGTTATGTGGTGATCCAGGCATATATGGTTACTGGATAGATTGGGATGATTTCAACAGGTATCTCGCTCTAGTTGCAGTGTTGGCTGCATTTGTCGGAGGTTTCCTTGGACCAGACCATCGGTCCAAGGGATTTGCCATGGGTTGGGGGAGGATGCTGGAGTGGATGATCACTCAGCCACGTAGATTTTCCTGGGGTAGATGTGTCCTAGCGGACATGTACCATGATCTTCATCGGATTGTGTATAGAGGATCGACGAGCCTGGTGAGTGGAGTTACATTGTTACAGATCTGGGCGTGGGAGCACATTGCTATCACGAGACCACTTTGTACTAGAGCGAGACCAGCAGGGAGGCCGTATGTGTATGCATATTCTGGCGCAGTTGTCCAGTAGAGGCTGGGCAAGGTAGAGTACTAGCGGCAGGTTTTGGATGATATTGATGCAGTTATATGGAGGCCCTACACAGATTGCAAGGCATGGGCGACTGATCACTTGGAGATGCCTTTTGTGTGCCGGCCACGATACCTGATAGGGCGGACGCCCTTTATTATTGAGAGGTTTTTGGTGTTACGTGTTCTAAGGCAGTTTGGATTCACGCATGGGATGCCCCAAGGCATTGCTCATTATGGGCGGTGCAAGGGAGATGTAGGATGGGGGCCATGCATTCCATACCAGGCAGCGTATACAGAGTTCTCCTCATTACAGCCCGAGGCATGGGCGGACAGGCCAGAGGTATTGGATGCAGGGATGATAGATGATTATGCCCAATACTTTCACATGCATCCATT
>VDFB02162661.1:0-18501 GCA_007258455.2 Sequoia sempervirens
TGTTCAATTATCAATCCCACAACTAGAAGTAATTAATCTGGGTTGATTTATATTGATGTGTATGCATCTTATTGGATTATCCTAGATTAATTTGAAGAAAATATTATTTTCATTTATATGTTGGTGAAGCCCTCCATTCTTATATCTATATGGTTTAACCTTAGGGCTAAACCTTCATGTTTTTTTAGTATTTTAGATTTGATATTATTCTAATTTTATTAATCATTTCTAAATTTCCTAAGGGTTGAATTTATTCATGCTTATTATACCTTGATTAGGGTTTGGATTTACATAACTATGATATACATCCTTTTTCTCACTCTCTCATTCCTTAGGATATTTAACCTTATGGATCATCTTATGTCTTTCTCCTTGGTTGGTATTCATGCATATATTTTAGAATTTGATAGGTTCTCTTATTACACATCGTCTCTCCAACCTTGATAAAATCACAGACCATATTATTATAAGGATAAGGAAGTGTTTTTAATGAAGGTTTTATTTTATCATTCCTCATTTTTACTTCATTTGTAGATTTGATTAGTTCTCCTTCATTCCTGTTAGGTACACTTATACCATTTGTCTATGAGCTTCATAATAATCCTAGGTCTTGTGATAGTGATGATCATCTATCTAACAAGGACTTATCATGTGTTAGTCATGTATCTAGTACATGGTGGCTATTGATGATGTGACACCTCTCTCATCTATTCATGAAATTGTCATACCTCTTGATGATATATTTCTTACATATATCATTTCCCTTATGCCATTGATTCATATTCTTTGAAATCAATAACTTATTTTTATACATGATGATGAGAATAATAATGATCATTGTTTTACATCTCATTATAATACACATCTCTTTCCTTCCCCTACCTATGATGATAATTAAAATTTACTCATACTTAGCGATATACTTATAAATATATAGATAAGTTGAATAACTTGACTATGATGACTACCTTAGTGATGAGATTTATAGTGATTGCTTCTATCACTAGTGACATGTGTTGTTCAACTCCACATAAGATCATTTCATACATTGTTAGTTCATAATGACCCATCTTTCGTACTTGTAGCTCATGATCTATTAATGATGTATTCAGTAATGAGCATAGTGATACTTCTTTATCTTCTTATGATGAGGTTGATGCTTCTTTAATTCATGATTATAATCTTTATAATAAATCATCTTTTAACACTATAAACATCAATTTTGAGATTAATTCAATACAAAAGAAAATAAATCCTCTTATATACTCAATGCTCAACTTTAATTAAGAATAATTAAAATTCAAATAATAAAATAAAAAATTATCGATTATCATTGTTGCAAGTGAATTTTATCAAAGGATTCAAGATGTCATTACTCAAGCACACATTTCAAAACATTTATAGCATATTCTTATCAAATATGGTTGATCAATGTTTGGGAACTTGCACCTCCATTTATATTTTTTTGGGAGACAGAATGAATGGTGGGGATTTGTGATGCAGGAGCACTTCGACGAATTGGAAATCCTACATCACCCAAAAGAATGATTGTTTTGGTTTTGGTTTGCTTGGATTTTGTTTTGTTATCTCTCACCTTTGGGAAGACTTTGCATAATAAAATTTACAGGAACTCAATCTTTGCCACATAGTGATTCCGACATACACTAGCAATGTTCTTAAAATATAGATAATGTATTTTGGTGAGTTCTTTGCATATGATTTTGACTTCCTTCGAATTGAAGTGGTGTAGAATACACCTTATATTGTTTTATTTATCACTTGATCACCAAAAAGGTATCATTGATGTTGATAGTTCTATGAGAAACAAGAAACAAAATGGGATTGAGAACTTTAAAAGATAAGCTGAAGTAACACATCACTGAGATAAATTAATAAATAAATAAAAACCAAGGGTGTCAAAGCTTTAGAAGGAAATAAAAGACAAATTTTAGTGAAATTTAAACAAAAAAGAAAAGGGAAGGCATTAGAGGAAGAGGCACCTCATCTTCAAAAATTAAAACATGTATATTTTTGAATTAAAGGGGGTCGACCTGCTATGTTAAAGATTGGGGACTATAATTAAACAAAAGAAAAATTAGACATATGTGTTGAAAGGGGGCAACTTCAGGTAAAAGAGAAGAGGAATCGTCATAGGAAATATGAGCATAAAGGAAGGGCATAGAAATTGGCCTATGTGGGGGGTGAGAAAATAGCAGGCTATCAAGGAGGAAGGACATGTAGAGTTGATTAACACAGGAAAAATAATTTTCAGCAGAAATCAAATCTGTTTGCTCACATGAGAATTTTCTATGAACTTCTGTAAAGGGAGTTTATATTATCATAGGAGAAGTCAATACAACAAATATTTTTTATATCTATTGTGGTAGATTAAGTACGAAGGTCAATAGTAGTAGTCATAATATTAATAGTTCATGATTTTGTGATTGAGAGCAGAGCTTACAAGAAAAAAAATCTATTGATAGTTGTAGAAAAAAAATCCATTGATAGTTGTAGTTGTAGATTAAGTACAAAGGCCAACATTAGCATTTGATACTATTAGTAGAATTTGGATGCTATTTTCATGCTTTTGTTATTTGCAATAGAGATTACAAACAAACTGATATATCTTAGCTCTTGAACTTAGTCATCTTCCAATCTGGATATGATCGTTAGTGGGCTCATCTTAACATTTTTCATTTATTTATAAAAAATGGACCTTTGTTCAATCATTATGTTGAAGGGGTGTGCTCATTTTTTGTGATATATTAGACAGATGACATGATATAGTTTGAAATTTTGGTAAAATTAAGAATATGTGGCAATTAAGGTTGTTGTCCTATTGGAAGTTGTTTGTTTATTAACTCTCAATTATGAAATTGAGAATGCAATATCTTAGTGCTTGTAGAAAGTTGAATAATTTATTTATTTTTTAAATAGTTGTAGTTAAAATTTAATAGTTCTGGCATGATTATGAATTACATATATTATCCCCAAGACCTTGCAATCCCTATTAATTGAGGTAAACCCATTTGTATTTCATTTCCAAATTTCTATTTCTTATGGCATATATATGCATTTCCACTTGGAGGATATTTTGTGAATGACATAATAATATATTTGCTTTTGTTCTTTGGAATTGTATCTGGTTTCAACTTGTCCATCTATTGATGAATTCTTTTGTTCAAATCATTAATTCGCTGATGATCTGCCTCAATTGTTCAATTTATCTGACAATATTTATTAAACCTCAAGAGAAAATACCTTTATGATGAAATCCTTCGTCAATTAAATATGCATGTGGAATAAGTTGTGAGTACTTTATACATCTTATTTAACTATTTTAGACCTTTTTATTTGAAGAAAATTGATAGCTAAAAGTCCATGTAGTAGACATGCTTAAATATAATTAAAAATAATTAAAGCAAAGATATATGCACAAATGTAAACAAATACTTTCATATGCATAGTTTTCAATTGAGTGAATATATTTCATTTTTTTATTGTGAAATTAATTATATTTAAAGGTATTAAAAGTAAAATTCATGAGACCACCAGCTTCTTTAAATTCCAAAGCTTAACATTTCAACAAAACTACACTACTAATAAGTTCATGGGACCACCAGCTTCCTTAAAATTTGAAGCTTAACATTTTAAACTAACTGTGCACTACTAAACTCATGAGACCACCGGCTTTAAAAAATTCCTTAAAATTCTCAAGAGCGCCCTCTAAAACTTCTAGGAAGGCCCCATCCATAACACCCTACCCTAAACAATCATTATCCTAACAACCTAAAAAGAAACTTATCTAGAAAAATATTCAAATAAGTTTGTTAATATAGTAAATGTCACAGCAAAGTTAAACCTCCATGACTATGGGATGATTGGATTCCTTTCCATCGAGAAGCTTTTTCAGTCCTTACCACGAGAAGGAGAAAAAGAAAAAAAGAAAAAAAAAATCTTGTGATTTGGACTGGATCACAGCAGAAAAATGGTTATAAATTGAAAGATGTTCACGTATAGATAAAATGGCTATAAAAGGATAGCACCATCTGCATTGATTTTAATGGTCTAAGTTTCCTAAGATTGTAAGCGTGTTTGGTGAAGCAATCATGGGCAGAAGAAAACTCGAGGTTGCTTACAGGATAGACAAACTCAAAAGACAAAAGACCTTCCATGACAGGAAAGCGAGTCTTTTCAATAAAGCTACATAGACTTTTGTTCTCTGCGGTTGTAAAGTCTTTATTAGGGTTGAGTCCGAAGATGGTGAAACATTTGAATTTGGAGAGGATTCAGATTTGAACAGCCAAGAACAGAGCTCTGGTTTCAAATTTTTTTTCTCTTCCTCACAATGACAATGGCGGTCAAAAACACCCAATAGATGAAATTCTTTCTCCACAGAGCTTCTTGGAACATGCTTTTCCTCAGGTCTCTAAACCCTTCTTGGAAATGGAGAGAGAAAAGGATCAGACCCATTATCCATCCTCTGATGATTTACATTCTTGTTTCTCCAACTAGATGAACCCATTGCAAGACTTCTAAACCCATCTTGGAAATCGAGAGAGAAAAATATCATACCCATTATTCATTCTATGATGATTTACATTCTTGTTTCTCCAACCAGATGGATCCATGGAAAGAAATGTTCTTCATTGATGCTAATTACAATTACAAGCTAACTTTAGGGTGGATTTGTTCTTCATAGAATGCTTTTTAGATTCATTCATGCCACTATAAATTTGCTATCAGATTGGAACAGGCAACAGGATTTTACCATGTGTTTCAAAATTCTAAATAGAGAGCATTCTTTTCATGAATTGCTTCCAACAATTGGCAAAATAAATTTGTTTGTTTGTGGCATACAAAATTGATTTCTATAGTTGTTCTTGCTTCTTTCAATTTCTTGTAGTGTTCATGAATATACAGTAAAAATAAACCCCGATTTGAAAGCATTGCTACTTGGTTAAATTTTTGATCAAATTGTTTCTTTACATAGTTAATGCATTTTTCAAATTCCATGGCAATGCTTGGCCAAAGGATGAACTGAAATCTTATTAAACTTGTTGGAGATTTATTAGCATTTGGGGTTTTTACATTTGGCTATTATTTTCTTTGTAGGTTCTTGTAAATCTTATTTCTATAAGATAAATAAACATATTGGCCTCCTGCCTTGTGGATGGGATTAAATTTGATAAATTTAAAATAGTTTAAAAAAATTATTTATCTGAGCATTGAGGTGTGCTAACTTTAATATATTAATGTGCACTAGTCTCTATTTAAAAATTGTTTGAATTGTGGCACTTTTGTATTTGGATAAGGTAAATGTTTAACGGTGAAAATTGTATGTTTATTTCAATTTCTATTTATTTTGGGTTTATTTTTACGGAATGATTTAATGCATTTATATATTAACAAAGAATATATTTTTTTATAAAGTTGGATTCATTCACTCATGTCATTACTTGTCTTTATTTAATACTCTTTCTTTTATGTTTGAATCTTTTTTATCTATAGTTGTACATATTTCCACATATTCAACATTCATTATATCTATTATTTTCCACCACATTTAAATATTCATTTCTTGCCTAGATCTTATCATTTTCATGTCTCAAATCAATCTTGTAGGCATAAAATTGATCCCCCACCCAAATGTCCAACCCTAAATTTTTAAAATTTGAATTTAGATTTTGGTTGACTCCTACCCATTCCTTTCCCACCTTGATCCAACACGATAAATTTTCTACGTGATTTATGACTCTTTACTTGTATTTAAAGGATTCAAATTACATTCATTTCACATCCTCCCATATATAGTAATTATCTACATAAATTATATGTAGAGAAGATGCATTCTAGGAACAGTTTAATTGGAACACTTAAAAGAACTTAATTCTACATCATCATTCCAAATCATTTGCATTTATAAAGATTGATGTCCTTGCTTCTTCTTGCAACCATAAAGCCACTTTTTCTAGGGGGTTGACCTAAGAAATTTTTTTTGCAATGATCTACTAGCCTCCTCAGGGTATTTTAAATGTTACTCTAGTCCTTAATAATTAGCATATAGTAAAAAATATAATTAATCAAAGAGTGTAAGAACACAATATCCCATATCAAATCAATGGTTCATGACAAAGATTTGAAGCCATGAAATTGACCTTGATCCACAAGATTGACCCACAACAAGGTTGATAATTTATTTTGATTCCAAGGTAGAATATAAATAAAGAATACTCCTTTTCAAACTCAAGGTAAGTAGCTTATTTGGTACATCAAGATTATTAGTTTTCATCATTCCTACAACTAAGTACACTAACATATTCACATCTAATTTCCTATAGTAGCATGTAATTGTTCAATTATCAATCCCATAGCTAAAAGTAATTAATCTAGATTGATTTATGCTGATGTGTATTCATCTTATTGGATTATCCTAGATTAATTTTAAGGAAAGGTTATTTTCCTTTATATGTTAGTGAATCCCTCCATTCTTACATCTATATGGTTTAACCTTAGGGCTAAACCTTTACAATTTTTTAGTATTTTAGATTTGATATTACTTTAATTTTATCAATCATTTCTAAATTTCTTAGGGTTTTGAATTTGTTCATGCTTATTATCCTTAATTAGGGCTTGGTTTTACATAGTGATATACATCCTTTCTCTCACCCTCTCACGCCTTAGGATATTCTCATAGAGTTGATTATTTCTCATTCATGCATTTTAGATACACTTATACCACTTGTCTATGAGCTTCACAATAATCCTAGGTCTTGTAATAGTGATGATCATCTAATCTAACAAGGACTTATCATGTGTTAGTCATGCATGTAGTACATGATTGCTATTGATGATGTGACACCTCTCTCATCTATGCATAAAATCTTTATACCTCTTGACGATATGTTTCTTACATATAGCATTGCCCCTATGTCATCAATTCATATTCTTGATTTGCCCTACATGTGATGGTAATGAACATTTACCCATATTTAGTGATATACTTATAAATAAGTTGGATAAATTGACTATGATGATTATCTTAGTGATGAGATTTATAATGATTGCTTCTATCACTAGCGACATGTGTTGTTCAACTCCACATAAGATCACTACATACATTGTTAGTTCATAATGACCCACCTTTCATACTTGTAGCTCATGATCTATTAATGATGTATTCAGTAATGAGCATAGTGATACTTCTTTATCTTCTTATGATGAGGTTGATGCTTCTTTAATTCATGATTATGTTCTTTATAATAAATGATCTTTTAACACTATAAACATAAAATTTGAGATTAAAACAATACAAAAGAAAACTACATCGTATTATATACTCAATGCTCGCCTTAGATTAAGAATAATAAAAATTTGAATAATAGAATAAAATAACTTATCGAATTTCATGTTGTTGCAAGTAAATTTATCAAAGGATTCAGTATGTGGTTACTCAAACACACATTTCAAAACATTTATAGCATATACCTATCAAATATGGTTGACCAATTTTTTGGGCACTTGCACCTCCATTTATATTTTTCTGGGAGGGAGAATGAATGGTGGGGATTTGTTTAGAAGATCAATGATGGAGAATGGATTAGAGAAATATCTTTGGATTAGGGAGAAGGTGAATGGTGTCAATTTAGTTTTTTGGAGGATGGAGGGATGGGATTAAAATTATCTACAAATAAGAATAGTAATAAATAATTTGTTGCACCAAAAATAGGAGAGAAAAACACTTATTTGGTCATTTATTTTTTAAAATGGTGGAGATAATATAGGTTAATTTAATTATTCATATGAGGTGAAAATCAAAGTAATTAAATAATATTATTATTTTATTAGATGTGAGTTGAAAATTGAGGTAGCTAGATGATAAGATTATTAATTTGATTTGAGATGTAATTTGAGGTAAGTAAATAACAAGATTATTTAATTAAAACTAAAATAGGGGTGAAAATTTATTCAAATCAAAAAGAGCAATAGAAAGCAAGGGCATTACACATCCCTATCAATCTCAACTAATTGGTTCTACTTTTGAGACAAATCTGGGGGAAATTGACCCCTTTCCACTATATTCCAATCTTGCAAGTGATCAGAAGCCCATTTAACCAAACAATTTGCAACCCCATTCCATTCTTGAGGAATATGACAGAAAGAAACAAAATCCAAGGAAGCACATAGATTAAGAATATGTTTTATAATAACAGCCAAATGTCAGCTGACATCCTCTAATTTTTGCCTCTTGAGCAAAGCCAATACCACCTGAGAATCAGATTCACAAATGATCTGTCTCCACCCAAGAGCACAACCATGCTCCACAACGCATAAAATGGCAAGAGCCTCCATCACATTATTAGTATACCAACCCTTATAAACAGAAAAGATAAACTCAATAGTCTTAGAACTAATTCACCCAACACCACCAATACCAACATGACTAGAATTTCCACAAAAAGACCCATCAGTGTTGTAGATTAGATTAATTAAATAATATTATTATGTTTAATTATAATTAATGATGATACCCTCATTAATGGGGTCTACAACATTCAGGCTAAGGCTAAGGCAGCTGCTAGAGCCCGTTCGAACAATCTGGAAACCTCTAGAAGAAGGTTGGGCAAAGCTAAATTTTGATGGTACCTCGCGAGAAAACCTAGGCCCATTTGGTGCAGGGTACACTTTGAGGAATTGTAGAGGGGAAACACTGAAGGAATTGAAAATTCGCCTCCCGAATGGAACAAACAACACTACGAAAATGTATTCCCTTTGATATGATTTAGTAAGTTGACCATCAAAGGGGATTCCCATTAATGTTATAGCCAAATGAAAAACCACAAACTAGAAATTGAACAAAATCTTAACAGTCTGCCTAGACCTCCTAAACAGATTGGAAGATTTCAAGCTCACCCACATATACAAGGAGGGTAATAAATAAGTCGGTGCCTTAGAAAATAAGACAACCGATGACATCACTTTAGGCTACAATGTCATTAATAATTAAGTTTAAGGTGGCAAAACAGGAGGAAATGATAGCTCCCACAACATGTTCGAGTGACAAGTGTTTGCAATGTATGTCATGCATGGCACTTGACGGTAATGTACAGCATGAAAGAGCTAGCATGACACTTTGCACTCAAGTTAAATAACGGTGAAGCATGAGAAGGATTGGCTCCGAGGAAGGGAAATATTTGTAGGAGATTTTCTCCCCATGTGAAGTGTGGGATGGCGCGACCGAGGGCTATTTCTACTCAGTCGAGGCTAAAATTGATTGTATAAGCAAATGGGCCAGGTTGGCAAGGAACTGTAAACACTTTTTTTTATATAATATATAATTCAGCTCCTATTGCCCTTATATAAAAATAATAATAATAATAATTAATGATGATGAAAAATTAGCATAACATGACGTTAGAATGGATTTTTGTGCCTATGTTTCCCTTTGAAGTCTCATTGCAACTAAAATCATTTAAGACTAAGAGGAGTAACTTGGTGTTTAGAAGAATAGATAACTAGCACTTGCGCCCAAAGGAGGTGCAAGGAATACGCCAATAGTATTATATAATCAGCTGGGAATTATTGAGCATTTCTTTGCAATTAGTATAGAATAAGGAGGAGGTGGAATGATTATAAATACAAAACATAGTTTGTCTTCAAGCTTTAAAACACCAAAAGAAAATCATATTAACATATAAACACAATGGTAATCCTCTGTAGACAATGATTTCTTCATGAAACAAATTAAAGCATAGTTTGTCTTTTAATGCTCTTCAAGCTTTGAAACACCGAAAGAAGGGTTTCATAGTGATTGAAGTGACTTATGACAGGCTGATGAAGTAACATATAGACACAATGGTAGTCCTCTATACACATTACAGTTTTTCTTTATCCAATGCGGGCTCCTGACAATGGTAATCCTCTGCACACAACAGTGTCTTAGTAATCCCTGTCATAGTCCCTGTCATAGTTTGAGGAGGTTTGTTTCTTGGCTATTGCAGAAATGAAACCAAGCAAGTAAGCCAATAAAAGCGAGTCATCATATTGTATTTTAGAGTTGTTTTGTGTCTGCACATTGGAAAAGAGCATATAAGTGTTAAAAAAAAGGTAAACATAATATATCATAAGGAGATTTTAAACATTGTATTTGACAGTTTGAAAAAGGTAAGCATATTGAAAACATGTGTAAGAATGATTATTCACTAGTATAAAGCAAGAACTCAGTAACCAATGATTGAATTTAAAATGAAATGTTTTTTGAAGCCAATAAATGATCAAACACTGATTGGACTGTAGGACACATAAGAAAGATGAGAAATACTATTAATCTCAATTTATAGTTTAAAAAACCTGTCATATATTCTATTATTGTTTGGCATCGAATGTTGTTCACGACCTTGTGTTAGGTGATGAAAGCATTTTAGGTGCTACAGCTGGTGATTTTGAGGTTCTAGAAAATGTATTTGGCACAGTTAATGGTTCCAAACTCTCAGAAATTTACAGCAGGAAAGGAAATCAAACATGATGCCAATAATAGTGATGATGAAAGGGAAATGCATCCTCGATTTTAATTTAAGGCATTCCTTGAAGTGTTCAAAAGAATAAGTATACCTTAGGATCTGGTGGATGTTATTCATTCTTTGTAGCTCACACCGAAGATTTCTTCAAAGACATTAACAACAGTGATACCAACAATAAATATGCATGAACATGGTTTGAACTTTGGATATGGTATGTGACAATACAGAAAATGTAGAGGGTGTATTATAAGTGTTACCCTTGGTCAAGGAAATGGGTTTAAAAGACAATCACAAGCTATACACAACATTGATAACAAGCTATGCAAAGGGTGGCAAAATCAACATCATGTTTAAAGTTCTTCATAAAATGGTTATTGTTGGAAAAGAGCATAGCATTTACACATATGGTACGTTCATTGATAGTTGTGCAAGAGCTGGACGGACTGGTAATGGAGGAAATGGTTTTGATTGGAGCATATGTATTCAGAAATTTATTGCTCGATCTAACAAAGCTTAAGATTTCTTAAAGCGAGCTGAATGCTACGTTCTGTAAAGGTTGTACTTCATTTGTGCTTGTTAAGTGGTAGTTTGGTCAGTGATTATGAAGCTCTTAGTAAAATTACTGCATGGATCTTCATGTGTAATGTCGCCTCTTATGGCTAATTTAGATAAAATAAAATATTCTAATGGTAATATCTTAAATATCAAATTTATATGATGAGTATTGTTTTAACACACCTCTACGTGTCACTGATTGGACTGTAGGGAAAAAGAATTACTAAAAAATAGCTCGAGGTCACTGACCTGTTTTTGAGAGAATGAACTTTAGTTGTTAAAAACCCTTTTCCGTTTTGCAGCTGTGCAACAATAAAGTGATAACAATTCATCATAAAATCTATTAATAAAATTCAAGCTAAAGGAAATACTTTAAAATAGATTACCTGAAGTCAATAGTGTCATTCCAAAAATTAGAAATCTGAATTTCTGGTTTAAAAAAACTGTCATATATTGTATTATTGTTTGGCATCGAATGTTGTTGAAAACCTTGTGTTAGGTGATGAAAGCAACTCAACCTGGTTATCTTCTCTCATATTTACAGAAAGACAAATATCCCAACCTCCTAATAACATTAGGTTTCTCAGCTAATGTGGGCACGTATCTTCCTGAGTACCATATGAAATTGAACTGAGTTGCACTGGACATAGATATTTTGTCCTGATAAATTACAATTAAGGACACAGTTGCAACAGTGACTGCACTCTTAGACAATTATGCACAATATAACAGGGATTGCAGGAGTTAAAAGCTGAAGATTGTTTCTTTTGCTGGCTTTCATAGGACTGCAATAACAAGGCAGAGTTGTTGGAATCTTTTTGAGTAAAATTATAATGCCCGTCTTTTGGCTGTGTAGGCAAGTAATTTGAATTCTAATTCATAATTTATGGGTTACTGTTATTCCATACTGCATTTGTAGTTTGTTTTTTAGTCTGTTATTCCATACTGCATTTGTTATTACATACCTTGCAAACAATCACAATGTTCATAATGTATTTATTCCATAATGGTTATTGTTTTTTTTTTAGCTGTGTAGGCAAGTAATTTGAATTCTAATTCATAATTTCTGGGTTACTGTTATTCCATACTGCATTTGTAGTTTGTTTTTTTTTTGCATGCCTTCAATTTTCCAACATTCAATCCTATGATCATATCTTTGAGCCATGTGTTCCACTTTAGCTCTCTGAAGTCATAGGATCCTCACATCTAAAACAAAATTCTCAAAGCTTTGAAAGACTAACCCCTTCAAACACTTTAGCAATCCATGAGGTAACCAACTCTGATCTATTCAAAGTTGCCTTTTATGTAAGGACTTCAATGGACTCCAGAAGTTGAAAGCCCAAGCAAACCTTTAAGGGTCTGAATTTAGTATAGTTCCTGAGCACTCCAATATTTGTTGGATGAAAGGAAGAGTTGCACTTTAAGTGTGTGAATGCTTGCCATTGTAGACGCACAGGAGATGTGTAATGACATGGTTGCCAACTTCATTTTTAACACAATTTGTGGATGAAATTTTCGCAGACATGGTAAACTCTCTTTTTCCAGGGATAGAACTTCATGTTTATTACAATTTGTGGATGAAAAACTCGTAAACATGGTAAACTTTGTATCTGCAAGGCACCTACGTGTCTTGCAAAAGGTGCTTAGAAACATTGAACCATGATTAGAAATAATGTCTTTAGACATGTGCAAAGAAGAGTTTAACAATCACCTTGATTAGAGACGTTCTTCTTCATAAAAGATGGGTTCTTATGAATCATTTTTTTGAAAAATAGATCATATAGATTGATTTGATATCTAACTTTTTAAAAATTATGCTAATAAATATAGGGCTAGATCTAGCATAATGAACTTCTTTTACATTCCTTTTATGTCCTTATTCTAAAGCTCTAGCATGCATATTTATTTTAAAAGCCATTCTCTACTTTGCATATTATATAGTAGCTTGAGGTGTTACAACTCTCACAAGGAAAGAGGAAGTTGACAAACTCATTAGCATTAGACAAATTTTCAGTAATCCAACTTTTAAACTTGAATCACTAAAAAGTGGCATATATTTTTTGAATTTTGAAATGATATAAACTAGTAAAATATGTATTTTTTAGTATATTTTATGTTTGTATTTTTTTTTTTAAATTAAAAATTATTTTAAACTAGTTTTTAATAAATTAACACTATAATTTAGTTCTTTGATAAAATTCGAAAAAAATGAAGTTGCATGGGACGTCAAACTTTTTATAGTGAATTTTCTTTTCTTTTCAATTTTTTGTGTGTATTTATAGCTTGAAATCTTAGTGCATGGATATATTTTTTTCAATTTTGATAAATATATATTTTTTAAATAAATATTAAAATGTCGTGAATCAAAAGCAGTTGTTTCATGGACATTAACTTTCCATATTAAATATTATCTAAAATAGAAAAAAAAATATACCATCTTGAAATAGATTCTTTTATCTAGTGCATCATATTTTTTTCAATTTTTTATCAAGTTTTAGTATTTTTCCTTGGCATGGTAATCAACCTAATATTTTGTCTTTGATAACCTACTTTTAGTAAAAATAAAATATAAAATATAAAAAATAATTAAACTATTAAAATAAATATATTTTTGAAAACTGATCTACAAAAGGGTATTTTTATATTTTTTTTAAAAAATTATTTATATTAGCAGGAGTTATTGAAACTTCAAGTTTTTCAAATAATTTCATTTTTTGGTAAATTGGACTTAAAGTGGTGCTCCATATATTTTTCGCCAACAATTTTAGTTGAAAAAGTTGTGGAAGTACCTAACTTAGCTAGAATGAATCTTACTAGATCATATATTTGACCAAACTTGATTTTTAGTTAGAAATACTTAAATTCAATTGTGCTGATAAGTTGGCTGAAAGTGTGACACAACTTTATGCTTTTACCTTCCAAACATCAAATGAAGTTGAATTCAATCTAAATTCAAACATAATATTATGTATCACTTAATTAACATAATACATAAGATAAAATGAGCATATTAGTTATCTAAGTAGTAGCTTTTGTAAAGATCTTTGTAGCAGCTCACATTTATAGCATTGCTCATTTTCACTTGATATGCTTCAAGCCTGTTGTTGTGTATTGTAAAACTCTTGAAGTCCTTGTGACATCCATCTAATTTGAGCTAATATAACAAATAAAATTACAAGCCTAAAGAGGTACCTAGTATTCCTTAACAAACAAAAATACAAGCCTTAAATTCTTATATATGTTCACTATTCTAGGATATTTTCAGCCAGAATTAATTGAAAGAGCCACCAATTATCAGTAAGCATAAAGAGTGGCAAGAGCACAACTTTCTATTGACATTTTCTCAAATGTATCTTCAATTTATCATATGCTCTTTGTATCCATATAAACTTCTATAATTGATCCATAAACTCCAAGGATAATCCATAGGTAGTTAAGCAACACAAACCCTTTCATTCTCCCCTCATTACACCTAAGTACTATTCTTAAGCAATCATAAAATCCTACCACATTTAATGTTCTACAGAAACAATGGCCAATTTCTAATATATCATTTACCCATTAATAGAGATACAAACATATTAACATATACATGCGCTAAGAAAAGTTACAATGTATCTTCAATTTGCTGCTAATGGATTAAGTTTATGCATCTTACATGGCTATTCTTAATCATAAATTTTATAAATGCAGAACTAATAACAAAAATTAAAGGTGATGCACATATGGAGTATGTGACCTATATACGCAACAACTGTTCTAATAGCTTGGCATCTTTTCACTCTTTTTCATTTAATACGTCATTGAATTATAACCATCATGCTACATGGACATTCAACATGCTAAAACTCTATTTTCTAGGGATGAAACTTCATGTTTATTACAATTTGTGGATGAAAAAATCATAAACATGGTAAACTTTGTATCTACAAGGCACCTACGTGTCTTGCAAAAGGTGCTTAGAAACATTGAACCATGATTAGAAATAATGTCTCTAGACATGTGCAAAGAAGAGTTTAACAATCACCTTGATTAGAGACGTTGTTCTCCATAAGAGATGGGCTCTTGTGAATCATTTTTTGTGAAAAATTGATCATATAGATTCACTTGATATCTATTTTTTTAAAAGTTGTGCTAATAAACATGGGCTAGATCTGGCATAATGAGCTTCTTTTACATTCCTTTTATGTCCTTATTCTAAATCTCTATAGCATGCATATTTATTTTAAAAGCCATTCTCTACTTTTCATATTAGCTAACAGCTTGAGGTATTACAAACTCTCACAAGGAAACAGGAAGTTGACAAGCTCATTAGGGATACAATAAACAAAGTTTTGGTAGTGCTTTACACCTCTGGGGCTAGCCATCTACTAAATATTCCAAACATCAAATGAAGTTGAATTCAGTCTATATATCCAAAAATAGAATATTATGTATCACTGAATTAACATAATACACAAGATAAAATGGGCAAATTAGTTATCTAAGCAGTAGTTTCCGTAAAGATCTTTGTAGCAGCTCACATATATAGCATTGCTAATTTTCACTCGATATGCATCGAGCCTATTGTTATGTGTATTGTAAAACCCTTGAAGTCCTTGTGACAACCATCTAATTTGAGATGATATGAAAAACAAAATTACAAGCTTAAAGAGGTACCTGGTATTACTTAACAAATAAAAATACAAGCCTTAAATTCTTATATATGTTCACCATTCTAGGATATTTTCAGCCAGCATAAAGAGCCACCAAATGATCAGTAAGCATAAAGAGTGGCAAGAGCACAACTTTCTACTAACATTTTCTCAAATGTATTTTCAATTTATCATATGCTCTTTGTATCCATATAAACTTCTATAATTTGTCCATAAACTCCAAGGATAATCCATAGGTAGTTAAGCAACACAAACCCTTTCATTCTCCCCTCATTTCACCTAAGTACTATTCTTAAGTAATCATAAAATCCTACCACATTTAATGTTACTACAGAAACAATGGCCAATTTCTAATATATCATTTACCCTAATAGAGATACAAACATATTAACATCTACATGCGCTAAGAAAAGTTACAATGTAGTAAACTTATACTTAAGAAATACAATAAAGTTGTCCCAAAATGATGTCTATTGGGCTCAATACTTTTGATAAGATAGTTGATAAAAAGAGGAATGACAGATTTAAACAAATTATAATCACCAAAATTTTGTATGTATCTTCAATTTTCTGCTAATGGATTAAGTTTATGCATCTTACATGGCTATTCTAATCACAAATTTTATAAATGCAAAACTAATAACAAAAATTAAAGGTGATGCCCATATGGAGTATGTGACCTATATACGCAGTAGTTGTTCCAATAGCTTGGCACCTTTTCACTCTTTTTCATTTAATACACCATATAATTTCTTCCTTTACATATACGTATCAAGAATGTCTCTTCCAAATATTTCTATATACCCTCTCAATTTAAAAATCAACCAAATATACCCTCTATGTCTTTAACAATACTTGCACAACAAATTTCCAACATGAATTATAACCATCATGCTACATGGACATTCAACATGCTAGGGAATCCATTTGTGCATTTTACTAAGCTGAACATATTAGTCAATTTGGGTGTTCTATGGTGTAGTAAAATTGGAAAAAACTTTAAACTTTCTATACCTAAGGTCAAGTCATTTCCCTAAATGGGAAACTTTCTAAATAATTGCATTCTCCTTAGACTTTAAACTCTCATTGTTCTCCATGGTATTCTATAACTCTATTCATGAAAGCCTCTTTTTAAGATCTATCACTTCAAGTGTACTCTATTCTAATTCTTCATTTTTTCCATTAGCTATGGCTCTTGCA
The DNA here is from genome assembly GCA_007258455.2 of Sequoia sempervirens. Lineage (NCBI taxonomy): Eukaryota > Viridiplantae > Streptophyta > Pinopsida > Cupressales > Cupressaceae > Sequoia > Sequoia sempervirens. The sequence continues at coordinate 16,931 of VDFB02162661.1, forward strand.
TCACTCAAATTCTACATCAATTTACAACCCTCTGATTCAAAAAATCTGCTCAAGTGAGCTCCTTAACATCAATCTTAGCTCTCATAATCTAGGAGGAAGCATAGGAAGATTCATAATCCAGGAACCCATTAGCATAATACTGGCTACTACTTCAACTGGAAGATTCTAACTATTTTCTTTGAGCAACTAAAGCAATGCAGCTTAATGACTTATTCCAAGGAAAGAAGTGTCCATGACCCTGAAGATCATGTGGGTTTATATAATATTCCAATGAATAGCCATAGATATATTGCTTCAATGTGCAAGCTTGAAATTAGTTGTAAATTATATTGCCTAATTGCATATATGTATAAAACAAGCCTTCTTGAAAGTGAAGTCTGATCTTTTATTTTAAGTTGTATGACCTGAAGATAATTTACATTCAAATCTCATAATGATATTCTTTGTGCTTGTGCTAGTAACACTAAATTGTATTAGTAGATGGTCATATGATCTTGATCCTGGTTCACTATCAGGGTCTTAAGGCATCTTGGAGTTGGATGAGGTCTTTATACTTCGCATTGCAAGTGCTACTTACTAAAATTTTCACCCAAATGAAATGAGACGAGATCAGGCGAGTTCAAATTTTGTTATTAGTCCAGGTTATGCCAAACAGGCAGAGTTTGCAGAAAAAATATTATGAAACCCTACCAAAGCAGAAATTTTTTAAATGAGACGAAATGAAACCAATCTCGCTACAGGTACTACTTCAATCTATTCATAGTAAACGAAACTAAAAACCTTACCTCGAGATCCTACACAAATTGTGTCATGTTTTCAGAATAACTATTACAAAACCCTATCAATGTATAATTTTTTTTAGCCGATACGAAGTGGTTGGCAGTGAACAAGCAGCTCCATAGCAGGTTCAGTGAGAATTAGGTGGGTTTAAAGTTAGCCAATAGAAGGGGTAAAAATTAGGGTTAAAAAACATTGTTGAAGTTTCTGGCATGAGACATCCGTCATCCTCCATTTTCTGGAAATCTTTCCCAGTGTGAGACATTTTTTTGGCGTGAGTTATAACCATCATGCTAGGGAATCCATTTGTGCATTTTACTAAGTTGAACATATTAGTCAATTTGGATGTTCTATAGTGTAGTAAAATTGGAAAAAACTTTAAACTTTCTATACCTAAGGTCAAGCCATTTCCCCAAATGGGAAACTTTCTAAAGAATTGTATTCTCCTTAGACTTTAAACTCTTATTGTTCTCTATGGTATTCTATAACTCTGTTCATGAAAGCCTCTTTTTAAGATCTGTCACTTCAAGTGTACTCTATTCTAATTCTTCATTTTTTCCATTAGCTATGGCTCTTGCATCACTCAAATTCTACATCAATTTACAACCCTCTGATTCGAAAAAGCAACTCAAGTGCTCCTTAACATAAATCTTAGTTCTCATAATCCAAGAGGAAGCAGAGGAAGATTCACAATCCAGGGACCCATTAGCATAATACTGGCTACTACTTCAACTGGAAGATTCTAACTATTTCTTTGAGCAGCTGAAGCGATGCAACTTAATGACTTATTCCAA
>VDFB02162662.1:0-41408 GCA_007258455.2 Sequoia sempervirens
CCATCACCTCTCCAGACTTAAGCATTTTTCTAAGGGAGAAAATATTTTGTGCCTTAGAAAATTTTTAAATCATCTCTTGGGAAAATTTTGCCTTGGAAATTTTATATCCAGCTCGATCCACTTTGCCTGTGAAAATACCAACTTCTCTTAGAAAATTTTATTCACAGAGATGCCTGGCACATTTTATTTTCTAGCCACCACTTCGCATTTCACTTCACACTTGAAAGGCAGTATTCCAACGTCTTAGAGAAAATTTTAAAAAAAATCATCTCATACATACTTCTTCACCACGCCTTAGAAAATTTTAACACCTCACATGTCTTAGGAAATTTTCTAACACCTCCTCACTTTCATCACCCCTGGCGCCTAGCATTTTATCTTCACACTTCACATGCCTAGCATCACACTTGAAGGTGAGTATTTTTCAAACGCCCAACAATATTTACCTCCCCTTTACTTCACACCTTGCATGGCGCACATCACACTTCATGGAGGATATGTTAAATTTCAACGCCTTGCACTTGTCATCTCACCCTCAACACTTTTAGGCGCATATGGCATATGCAAGAGGATACGCCTAGCAATTTTATTTTCCATCACTCACCACCTTTATACTTGAAGAGGAAAATCACGCCTTAGAAAATTTTCACACTTTATAACTTTAGGCGCCCAGCACACTTGATGGAGGAAAATTTAAAAATAACGCCCAATATTCATCACTTTTCACCATGCCTAGCAAAAATCTTCAAACACTCTCAACTTTAGGCGCATTTTGTGGATGAAGGAGGATAACGCCTAGTATTTACCAAGCATTGACCACGCCTTGAGGCATTTTCAACCACATTTCACCTTACTTACCACCACCACTTGCTTTTTACACCTCAACATGGGCGCATTTCAGCTTGGCAAGAGGATAACTCTTCGTATTCCAATTTTTGTCTTGACTTGGGCTAGTTTGGGCGCATTTAGGAGGGTGAGGAGGACGAGTATCTTTGACTTGTTGACCCTCTTCCAACTTTGGCGCATTTTCATGTAGGTGGAGGATGAAACTTCTCAAATGTCTTCATGTGACTTTTCAGCTTCCATTTTTTTGTCTTCACTTGCATGCATTTGGGCGCATTTTGGCCCTTGAGGAGGATAAGAATCGTTGACTTCTTTGACCAGCTTATGACTTGGGCGCATTTCACCATAGGAGGAGGATGAACTTCTTACTTAGAAAAATTTTGAGCTCCAGCTTTTCCTTGAGGGCGCATTTTAGCATGTGTGGAGGATGAAACATGTTGACTCCTTTGACCTCTCCTTTTTTGGGCGCATTTTGGCCTTGCTTGTGGATGAAAAGCTTTGACCACTTTGACCATTTGCCTTTTGGGCGCATTTTGGCCTAGGAGGCGGATGAAACTTTGCCTTAGAAGATTTTTATGCTTCCATCCCACCAGCTTGGGCGCATTTTGGGGTGGCAGGAGGATAAACTCATACTTAAAAAAAAAAATTTTATGCCTCCCTACTAGCTGGGCGCATTTCCTTATGCCTGCTGGATGAAGTTCCAGACTTAGAAAAATTTTCATCATCTTTCGCCAGCTTACGTGCATGCTATTTATAGTAAGTCCTCTCAATTTTGCACTTCGGAAGCTCAGAACGACTTGAAATTTTGCACACTGCATCCTCATAACCCTATCAACCTGTCGACACTGCCACTTTTAGTCACCCTGCTATTTATAGCCTGTTTCTGAAGGTGGCTTACTATAAATAGTAAGCTCATGTTTCTGATAGCTCCCAAGCTCCGATCGAGTTGAAATTTTAATGAGGCGACCCTCACCACGTGACCTTACTGCTGATACTGACGCGTGCAACTGATTTACTATTTTTAGCATGTTTCCAATTTGGCTTACTATAAATAGTAAGTGCTCCGATCGACTTGAAATTTCACCAGCAGATAGCCTGAAGAACGCTGATCGCAGTGGTTTACATCGGATTTTGAAGATTTTGACTTTTGATGCCTATTTTTAGGCTCCGAAGCTGGAAACCCTAACTTGCACTGCATGCGTATCAAAAGATCTCCGTTTGCCTTCGTTTCTGCGGCATTGCGATCAGCTCGTGAATCTGAACTGCTAGGAGGCGGCTGCCGGGACACACCTGCTAAAAATAGCAAGTTCCTTACTGAGTGGGAATCTCCGTTTGCATTGTCACACCATCGTAAGCCTTTTGAAAACCCATCGTGAATCACTTGACATGCAAAAGAAACCTCGACATGCAAACCTCTAAAAATAGCCCTAAGGTCGAACTCAAAGTAGTCGCCTCGCCTTGCATGTTATACCAATATGGAAGGTCTCAAAACCCGTATGAACATGCGTGCATATGCAGAAAACTCTCGTGATTCAAGACTCGGAATTTGTTCTAAGCTAGACTGCTAAAAATAGTAAGTTATCTGTTTTTGCTCAAATTTGGCATGCAAGCAGTCTGATATACTCTGAGTGTGGTGCGATTGTCGGAATCTCAAAAATGTTGACAAATTGCCTGTAATTTCACACTTACCAAAAATAGTAAGTACCTTAGAATCGGATGAAAATTTGCTGAGAGCCTGCTGGAAACATGCTGACAACAATGTTAAGCTCAATTTTCAATGTATTCACCTCGTTTGACTTCAAATTGGTTGGAAAGGCTCAAAACCCTAATTTCAAACTTGGCCAGAATTTTCGCATTTTAAGCTCAACGGCGGAGGAATCCTAGAAAGTAGACCATAGAAAAGAGACAGATAGAGAGAGAGACCAAAAACCAAAGCCAAAACGACCAGAATGGAGCAAAAATTAGGGGGTCCCCATCTGAATGGGGCGATGTGTGAAAAGGTCACAACAAGTTCCTCAAATAGTCAAACACACAAAAAAAAGCATGCTAACGAATCATAACTGTTTATTCTTCAAAAGCTTCTCTTTGAAGAAGTTTTTGAACTAGGTAGAACTCCATCAAGCTACCTTGTAACACTCATAAAGGTGTAGCTCCCAAGTTGAATTCTTGAGTTCTCGGATTACCTGTTGTGACGTTTTTCACACATCGCCCCATTGCAAATGGGGACCCCCTAATTTTGGCTTTGCTTTTGGTTTGGTGTTGATTTGTTTTTGCTGTTGTCTCTCTCTCGTTCTGTCTGTCTTTTCGGGATTGAGCCCACCATTGAGCTTGAATTGAAGTTTTGGCCAAGTCTGCGAATTAGGGTTTTGAGCTTTTCAGCGAATTTGAAGTCCAACGAGGTGAATAAATTGGGTTTTGAGATTAACATTGATGATCACCACACTTCTGACAGGCTTCTACTAAAATTTCATCAGATTCTGACTACTTACTATTTTTAGTAAGTGTGCAATTACAGGCGATCCTTCAACATTTTTGAAGTTCTGACAGTCACACTGCGTTCAGAGCACATCAGGCTACTCACAGGTTAAATTTGAACTAAAACGGACAACCTGCTATTTTTAGCAGTCTAGCTTCCAGAGCAGATTTCAAGGTCTTGATTCCTTCTGGGTTTTTCGAGACCTTCGCGACGATATGACATGCAAGACGAGACGATGACTTTCAGCATTCGGCCTTCGGAGGCCGATATTAGGGTTTGCATGCAGACGTTTTCGGCGCATGTCGGCATTTTCTTTCTGGGTTTTCCAAGAGCTTCGCGACAGTGTAACATGCAAATGGAATCGACCACTTTTCGAAAACTTACTATTTTTAGCCAGTGCTTGCATGTTGGAGATTTTTCTGGGTTTTTCTGGGTTTTTCAAGATTTTTTAGGCAATATGACATGCAAGATCATCCGACAGCCGGTCGGTCACTTTTTCGGCCGTTTTCTATTTTTAGCAGGTATCATTTGGGCAGCCGCTCAGCACTTCAGAACTGCAAACTGACCATCATGCAACTGAAACGAGGTCAAACGGAGCTCATCTGAGCAACATGCACAAAATTAGGGTTTCGAGCTTCAGCGCTGAAAATGAGGAGGCAGAGGTCAAAATGTTCAAAACTGAAGTACCCATCACGATCAGCATCCTTTCGAAAAGCTGTTGGCAAAATTTGAAGGCAATCAGAGTACCTGCTATTTTTAGTAAGGCGCTTTGGACGAGGGCTATAAATAGAAAGTTGATCTCGGCATCAGCATACACAGGCAAGTTCACCAACGACGGGCACGCTGTCCAAATTTCAAAGCAAACGGAGCAAAGGAAGCCTTAGAAACGAGCACTTACTATAAATAGTAAGTCACTTCAGCAGCGGTTATAATTGGCAGGTTGGCACCAGATCTCAGCGAGCACAGGTCAAGCATGTGACAAGTAATCTGTGGCGCGAATTTCGAGATAAACAGAGTTACAGGGAGTGAAGAATCAGACAGTTGCTATTTTTAGCAAGAAATTAGGGTTTCCTAAAATCAAGGGCAGAACCAGACATTCACGCAGAAGCAGCATCCAGTCGCAATCACCATGTTTCGGGCATTCAACACGCAAAATTTGAAGACTTTCTGAACAGTTTCTATTTTTAGCAGGTTGCTAAAAATAGTGAGTACAAACAGGCATCGGGCATCGACAGCACTAAGTCAGTCAAAATTCAGAGCAAAGTGAAAATCAGGCTTTCTGGAGTCAGGATCCAGTCAACGGCGCAAAATTCAAAGAACTTTCTAAAAATAGAAAGTCAGGGCGAGTTAGGGTTGACCACGGAAAATCAACAGCAGGCGTAAAATTTGCTAAAATGGATAAAATTTCGAGTCCGGTAGTGAAACTCACTTTCAAGGCAGAACAGAGACTGAAAAAATGACTAAGTCTGGAAAACTTGACGTTGCAAGGTCAAAGTGCGCCCAAGGTCATGGAGGAGGAAGTAAAAAATTTTCTAAGGCATTTAAATTGAACGTAGACATGCTAAAATGCGCCCAGTGTTGAAAATGAAACCTTGGTGGGTAAAATGCGCCTAAGTGACAAAATGAACACTGGGTGGGTGATTTGCGCCTAAGGCATGGATTAAAAGTTTGATAGAAAGACGAGTCTCCAAATGTGCTAAGGCGTGAAAACCAAAATGGATGCTACCCTGGTGATATGCGCCCCAAGTCAAAAAATTGAAGGTGTATCATATAAAATGCGCCTAAATCATTAAAATGAAAGGAAGAGGGGAAATTTGCGCCCTTGAAGTTCAAGACTTGGATTTTGAATAAGTAATGAAACTTGATGCTCCCTAGGCTATTTGCGCCCTAAGTCAAATTGAAAGTACCATGATCAATATGCGCCTATGACAAAAATAAAAGTGGCAAGTTCTATGATATGCGCCCAAAGCAAAAACATGAAAGTGTCTAGTGCATTAAACTAAAAGTGCAACCCATCATATGCGCCCCTCCTCAAGCTTGAAGTTCACTCCCTAATATGCGCCCCAAGTGATGACTTTGAGAGTTAAATGCGCCTTAACTATAAATTGAAAGCTCTGGTATATCAAAATACGCCCAGGAGGATATTGGAGATTTGAAAATTTCTCTAAACTGAAAGCACTATGTGGCATATGCGCCCAGGCAAGTGGAAAGGATAAAAGACGTCTAAGTCTTGGAGAATGGAAGTAAGGGAGTCTAAATGCGCCCTTCTTAAGACTAAAAGCTCCTTGTGCAGAATGCGCCATCAATTGAAGATGGACCCACCCAAATGCGCCCATATGGTTAGAATTCGAAGTTTTGCTAATTAACCAAGACTCAACGTACAGGGGTAGATTTGCGCCAGGAAATGTGAGGATGCAAGATTTGAAATTCACTAAGGCACGAAATCAAAAGCTTGACATGGGTTTTGCGCCTTGCAGCTGGTATCTCCATTTGCGCCCACTTAAAACTAAAGACACTATGGCTTATATGCGCCTAAGTAAAAAAACGGAGGCACCACATGTCATGTGCGCCCAGGGATGATAAGCCTTAAAATTCAAGTTTGACTAAATCCTCAGATTGGCAGCCCGTACTCTTGTATGCGCCCTTGTATGTAAGTGATAAAATAGAGGCTCAACTTGATATTTGCGCCCATGGCCAAAACTGGAAGTAGCAACAGGCAAATGCGCTTAAGCCAGAATGGAACCTCAGCACATCATTTGCGCCTGGAGGAGTTCTATGAAATGCGCCCACCTTTAAAAAAATTGGAAGGGGTTGAATTTTAAACGTGGCATTTGAAATTGGGATGCTGCCTAGGTGTAAATTTAATTTCAAACCTCAACGTGGTATATGCGCCCTTGGGGTGTAAGGTGGATTTCAAAGTTTACAATATGCGCCTTGGAGGCCTAAAATGTTTTAAAATTGAGAGCAACCCCATTCATTTGCGCCCATGTCAGGAGGAAGAGTCAAAGCAAAGACAAGGCGTGTGCATGAAGAAATAGACAAGTGGCATTGAAATCTTTTTGAATGCGCCAAATAAAGACAAAAGGAGCTTCCAACGCCTTGGGAGTGGGCCCATCTCAGCAGGTATGTGTCCAAAAAGGTTGGAAGAAGAATGCGCGCCCATGCTGGAAGGGAGTCAAAAGGGAGGTCAAAGATGAAAGGGTGTTTATTCTTTAGCAAGTATAAAATGCGCCCAAGCTAAGGTCAAAAGGTCAAAGGCGTTTGAATCCTTCATCATAGGCTGAATGCGCCCAAGACACAGGGGTGGCGCTGGGAGTTTTATCTTCTTCCTAGTATGAAGTGCGCCCAAATGAGGGCATTTGAAGACAAAACAAAGGAGCTCATGGGTCACATGTTGGGCGTAGTAAAGATTATTCCTCCTACACATGCTAAAAGCGCTGGGTAAAGAGTGAATGTTGAGTTGAAAAATATAAATGAAGGATAGTTAAATATGTTGGGCGTGGAAATTTAAAAATATATCCCTCATGAATTATCAAAAGCGCCCAAGACATTAGGTGGTGAATAAAATGTTCTCCATGATATGTGCTTTCAGGAAATTTCCTAAGTGAAGTCAATGAAATTTTTCTCGCCACGATAAATTGGATGAAGTCGAATAAAATTCCTAAGGCAAAATTTTCAAAATGATTTAAAATTTATCTAAGACACAAAATATTTTCTTCCTTAAGAAAATATGCCTAGACGTAAAAGATGATAAAAATTTTCAGAAGCACGGATGAATTTGCCAGTGAAGAAGTCAGATGATGCTAGCTTCACAGGGTTGATAAATATTTTCAAGTCAGAGCAACAAGAAATGTTCACAGATGAAGAAATGGATTAAATTTGATGAAAATTATTTTTCTAAGGTCCAAAATTCAAAAATTAAATGAACCCGTTCGTTGGGTACCCATGGATTTGACGCGTTCTGAAGGAAATTTTCTTCTGGGTATTGGACGTCTGCGATGAGGAATGGATTTTAAGGTCTTCCACAGCTTGTCAGGGATTTCAAGGTAAAGATTTTAACCGGGCACCAGGTTGATGAATTTCCTAAGGGAAATTTGAAATTTTTTCTAAGGCAAGGAATAAATGATGTTGTTGAAGATAAAATGCCTTGGCGGATGGATTTGAGAGAGGTCGCCTAGGTGATTTTTGATCAAATTCCTGATGAAAGAATTTCTTCTCGATTCTGAGTTGGATGAAATATCAGAGCAGAGTATGCCCAGGCAGAATGCAAGATGGATTGGAAATTTGGCTAAGGCATGAAGAAATTAAACGCGACGTTGGCTAAGGAAAAATGATGAACGCTTGGAGCTCAAAGCGTGAAAATCCGGTAAGTAAGGTGAATTTATATTATGATGTGTTCTAATGCTCTTCTCGTTGCTTGTTTTGCAGGAGGAACGTCGAGGCCAAAGCACGATGACTTGAGGTGGTGAAGCACGATGATATTACGACCTTCGGAGGAAGACAAAGTATGAGTTTCACATGAAGGAAGAAAAGTTGCAAAAGTTGGCTAAGTGACAAAGATGAAATGTTTTCAAAACTCAGGATGGAGAAAAGAATGGAAGCTCGAGCAAATCAAGAGCGGTTGAACTCCAGATTCTATCAAATCTTATTATTTGAGGAGGCGATCCTAAACTCTTTTGCCCTCCTCTAAGCGATCAACAAAATTGGCTAAACATGAAGATCGAGAACAGTGTGAACATGTCTGCAAAAGGGAATCTTCTAGAAGGAATAATGGACATTATGGCTCATTTATTACCCCACTCTCTTTTGTGGCGGTTTTTAGGGCAAATCATGTTTAGGGCTGAGATGGCACGATCTGGGCCATCCAGCCGATTGTAATCTGAGCCGTCCGTTGGACTTGGCCAGCTATATAAAGGGGGAGTCCCCCTCATTTGTACCTGATTAGCTTAGAGTTAGACAGTAGACATAGAATAGAGGGACAACTTAGAAGTAGATTGATAGTGTAGTTGGAGGAGAAGGAAAGTTTTCCTTTGAAAACTTTTGTAAGAAATTGTCATGTAAAGCTTTCATAATAAAAGATCTTTCATTGATGGTGAAATTCATCTTTGTTGTGGATAGCTAGCGAGGTTTCTTCATCCCTTCTACTTCAAGTAGCGTAGAGTAGCGTAAATTTCATTTTCATGCAAGTAGATGTTAACTGTGGAATGTGGTGTTTGTTCTAAGCAACTTCGTCTATCCATACCACTAGTGTGTTTACTGATGGTGAATGCGCCTTGTGTGGTCAACTGGAATATCATGTACTTAACTTCAATCACAGTTTGAATAATGGTATGCATCGTTGTGATGGTATCTTTATGTCAAGTGGTGGTTTGAACATCTCTAGTCATCTCCCTTGAAGATTGCACCGACTCCGTGGAAGCTGTCCGATGCGAGGCAAAGCGAAGTCCGGTTTGAAGCTTGCGAAGATTGATTGCCATATCCCATACCTTAGAATAGATTTAACTTCTTAAACCTACCCCATTTCATTCAGTATTTTCTGGTTAGAATAGGAAACAAGAACTTCATAGACAAATCTTTCAAGCATTTGAATTCCTTTCTCTGCTGCCGAACAATTCCGTAAGTCCCCTTGAAATACCAGCAAATCACATCGAGCCAAACTGAGCCTATTCGCACTTAAAGAACCTTGGAGTTGAACGCATGAACTTTCTTTGCAATCTTAGCATGCGGAATACTTTGATCAAGAGAGAATAGGGAAGCCGTTGGCAACTTTATTCTGCGTTGGTGCGGTCACGAAAAACACATCAACATTACCACCTTCTCAAACTCCTAAATCACAAATCTCCTGAATTATTGGACAACAATCCATAACAAGCTACATCCACAATGCTCCATCAGTTGTCTCATAATTTTTGTAAGGGTATAATTCCCAAGATCCACGGACTCCCAAACTAATTGGGCAATAATCCATGTTGAGTTTTATCTACACTAAATCCCTTCTTGTCTTCAAAAAGTAGATTTCTTAAGATGTAAATTCTTCAACACTATCAGCTTCTGGAAAAAAGAAAAAAAACAAAAACAGATGCTTCACATACAAACTACCGTCTCTAAGTGAGAAGCTAGCTTGAGATGATGAGTTTCCTCTAGCCTCTAGTGTTCACTAGCCTCTGTGACCCTATTACACAAGCCTCTGGTTTCACTAGCCTTTGTGACCCTATTACACTTTATCCATTTGATGTTTCATTTGACTCTTCAATAGCACAGGCATGTGAGATTGAAATCTGTGTCAGCTGTAATATGGATGGCATCAAGAATACAAACATTATGTGAAGTAACCATATAAAGTTTGGCCATATGCGAAAGTGAAAATTTGAGTAATTGTTTCTAGTATTCTACTAATAATACACCCTTACAATAATTTTAACTCAAATTTAAATATCTCTGCTCTTATAAACTTTGCACTTCCAAAATAAATGTGCCTTAAGACATATACTTCTCTAACTTATCATACAACACTTCCAATATGGAACAAGTGACGTTATAACTGATATCAAACCAATTCAACTAATTGTTCTCTACACCATATTGACTCACTCATAGTTGGAAAACTCGCCCCAACAAAAAACTCGCCAAGGGAAAAATTGGAGAGTTTTTGAAAACTCGGCAAAAACTCGGCAAAAAACTCGGCAAATTGAAAAATTGCTTAAATTTCATTAGAAACACATTTGTTTTGCAAAATTCACTAACAAGATGAATCCAATGAATCCATAAATGAGTACAAAAGTGTTTTCTATTAATTTTCATTGACTTTAATGTAAATTGATTACAAAATCGCATTCTCATGCTTAATCCCGATGGCTAAAAGCCTGAAAGTTTGATACATGAAAACAGTAAAACTAGAACTAGAAGCAAATACTAAATAGTAGTTAAATACAACATGCTAGGCTTTCCTCTTCCCTAGTCTGGCAACAGCTAGGGAAGAAGGGGTGGGTCCTCTAGTCCTGCTGCGTGTGCGTGGTGGTGGTGGCGGTGGCCGTGGTGCTACTGTTGCTGGCTCCTCAACTGGCATGGAAGGCTATGTCTGTGGCTCTAGCTTAATAGCATCCATATCCTCAGGAATGTCCTCCAAACCTACATCTCTTGATGCACCCATATCCTCCATTGCCTGTCTCTTGAAGTCCAGAATCTCGTCCACGCTAAACAATGGAGGCTGCTCATCTCGCCCTGTCTAATCACTAGAAGGATCTATCTCATCTAAATCAATAGGCTCCAGTGATTTTTCTTCTACTCTCTTTGTGCGTAACTGAAGGTTGTATTGCACAAAGACTAGGTCATTAAGGCGCTTTTGTGCTAACTTGTTCCTCTTCTTTGTGTGAATGGACTCAAACAAGCTCCAATTGCGCTCACAATTGGATGCACTACAAGGCTGACATAGAATGCGGAGGGCAATTTTTTGTAGATTTGGGGTTTTTCCATCCCAGTTTTTCCACCAAACCTCGGCAAAAAGAAAAAAATATTGAAGAGTTAGAAAACAAAGTCAAAGACTCAAAAGTCAAAACACATTTTATCAAATTATAAGATTGTTGGCGTTTAAATTAGCACCTCTGGAGTGCTGATTGTAAATGTTCAGCTATTTCAAATGTTTTGCAACACTTCTTCGTTATTTAAAGAGGAGAAGTCCCTCTCTGCTGGGAGCAATGCATAAGGAAGGGAAATGTAAACTAAAGTTCCTATCTTTTTATGCTTCAGCGGTAGGACACAAGGGTGCACAAACACAATGCGCCATAGCTATGCTTTTTCTATGGTTTCTGCAGATCTTAACTACGACTATTCTAGCTTCTATCTATCCAATACCTTCAAGGTAAACAGAGCATGAGGGTAAAGGAGTGGGAATGGGTTGGTTGGATCACCTGAATTTGCTGTCTCCAGGGAATATGACTAGGGCTCTGAACTCTCAGGTATACACCGGGATAAGGTTGGTACAAGCAAACACTCTTTATGGTAAACTAGATCTGAGACCTGCCAAGGAGGAGGGACTCCAATCCGAGGTATGGGCTAGGAAATAGTTTACGAGAAACAACAAATTACGATGCCTTGGCCAGTGAGCTTGCTAAGGAGGAGGGACTCCTATCTGAAGTATAGCTTGGAAGTCAATACATTAAACAACAACGAACGATAACTGTTAATAACAAATATCCAAGGAGGAGGGACTCCTATCCGAGGAGGGAAATGAAACAAAGAGCTATTAGATACAAGACGTGGACATAACTCAAATAGATTGACCAAAATGCAAGTGCCTTCTGATATTCTCCTTCAAAGCTTTATCAACGAATTACAAAGGTTGGGAAAGCAAAGGCACGAAATCATGCACAATTACGATCGACCAACGAACTCTCATCCAAGAGTGAACAAATATCCACTTTCAAAGCTGTTGGCAACAATGGCGCAACAATTTTGCATAGCAAGTAAAAGTTAAATAAACAATGAGCCCAAGGCTCTTATTTATAGAACTCAAAGGAGTGGGTGGCAACCCCAAAATCTCCTTGAGTTAACAATGAGTTCTTGCCAATCAATTAGCAAGATTTATTCCTAAAAAGGGGGAACAAGCAGTTAACTGGAAACTACTTCATTAACTTAAGTTAACTGAAAGTAAACAAAGAGTCAACTGGAAACTACTTCAGTAGACTGAAAGTAAACAAAAGGTGAACTTTAATGAAAGTATCCCTCCAAAATAGACATCCACATTTAGTGGAGATCTAAGATCCACAAATCATGGAAGCCAATTAGACATCCTTAATCAGTGGGATCTGACAATGCATGATTTAAGGGATATGGAGTTAAACTTGGAAAGAGACATCAAGTTAACTCCAATTACATTTAATGCCTTCTTGAGTTGACTTGGAATGAGGCATCAAGTCAACTTCAAGTATCATAAATGCCAATTGGAAAGTAGGACGTCCTTCCTAGGTGTCTTTTCACACTTCACCATTTCTGGTCAACAACTCCTTGATCCATGTGTTGACTTCTTCCGTTTCCGGATAGTCAATGCTTTGATGACACGACATCTCTTCTTGCGCAAGCTATTGCTCTTGGTAACTTTGGCGGCTCTGCTTTGTAGTGTGATGGGAATGGATGCAGCCTGTAGCAACCCAGATTCTTCAATATTCTGCAATGTGATCTGATTCATGCCCTCCCAGCTGTCCATCAACCATTGGATTTCCTGATGTGTTTGTGTCAACTGTTTTTCGGCAATCATGGAATAGGGCCGCCTTGGTCCCGTGATTGTTCCAAGAGTACTGCATCTTGAAAAACTTAAAGATTGACTGTAAACTTGACCTTGTTCTGAGGATTTCGGAAACCCTTGAAAATAGCGCCCTGCCGAGAAGTATTTTTCCGGAAAAATCACATGGGTTTTGTTCGTGCTTCAATGCTAAACAAACCCAGTTCCTCAGAATTTTGATTAAAACTTTTTGGTAAAAACCCCAAAAATAGGGGTAGCAAGTTTGCTGATTTTTGGAAAATTTGTCGAGATGGGTTTCTCTAGAAAATTATGTTGAATCTACCCAGTTGATCTGATTTGATGTAGCCTGTTGCTTTTTCTGTAAAATGCAAGAAAACCTAAGAGAAGAAGAGAGGAAGTAGACAGAAGATGGATTGGAAGTTTTTATCTGATTTCCTGAGAAAATCTGTCTCTGAATCCAACCTCAAATTAGCAATCCTCTTCTGCTTCAGATCTGCAAGAAATATTGAAGAACGGATGAAAACCTTGTTCAGATCTGTCAATGGCATCCTTGAGAGCTTATGGTTGTTCTTGATCATCAACCTGCAATGAAATAATGAAATGGGATGCCTATACCTTGATTACATAGACTCAAGCCTTAAATCCACAAGTTTAGGGACCTAACTCATGATCAAAAGTGATTTTGGCTTGATCTGAAGTTCAAAAAGGTGATTTCCACTGATCGTGGAGTGTTTTAGCCAAGTTTAACTCAAAATATCTTGACTTTAGTCAACAACTTGTGTAGAAACCCCTTGTTTCCCCTAATACTGATTCTGACTGAAGTTTAATGTTTTTCTGACGTTTTTGGGTTTTGTGCCATTTTTGAGTTTTTGGAGCAAAGATGAAAAGGTACGATTTTGACAATAAATGGAAATAAATTTACTAAAAATCAAATAGCTCTGGAAATGCAACAATATCAATGCCAGTATCCTTTATTCAACTTCTCTATTGATTACAATGATACCCAGATGCATGCAATGAAAGAAATTTAGAATTTCAAGATTTTAAAGGAACCTGGTATTTTGCTGGTACAAAAGTACAGATCTGTACGGCCCAATTAATGAATGCTCTTCTCCTTCAAAATGATGATCTCTGAAGACTCCCAGCAAGTTAGCGCCTCCAAGGAAGGTATTCTGGAACCAAAGGTGATAGTATTTCAAATCTGTGATGAATGAAACATCGGTTTAGAAGAGAAGTACGGCCTCATCAGGCAAGCATGTACCGTCGTAATCGCCAATCAATTTGTACCGGCCTTCACCCACTCCCAATGTATAACCCTATAAATGGTACCAAGGTAATAGATGATATCCGATAAACAACCGGATAATAACCTAAGATATAAATTCCTCCTCAAGCTCAGAAGTTTTCTCCTCAATAAGAAAATCCCACGACCGGCAATAAATCGATGTTATTTCACATCCTCCAACTCCGTCAAGGAGATGGCTCGCTCTCCGACGATTTCTAGATGAAACCCTAAGGTCTCGTTGTTCGCAAAAACTTGACTAATTTCTAATTCTCAAATGTCATAATGGCTCAAACCACGTAAAACCCTTCTGTCGAAGTACATCTCCCCCTTGAAAATAGGGTTTTAATTAATATTTGACTTTTAATTTTCTTATTTCTCCATAGTTCTCCGTCAAATATTTAAATCATAAATTAAATGTCAAACTGGCCCCCTTTTAATGATGGCGCACCCCTCAGTGAGAAATCACTTAAGTTATAATCTTAAATTATAACTTTATATTATAAACATTAAATAATTAATATTTAATTAATGTCATTAAATATTAATATCTTCCTTTGTTTCTAACCCGAAGGACTCCATCCGTCTGGACAGTCGACACGAACTCAAGTGATTCCTCGATGTCGCCAAAGCTAAATCAAAAATAGTAAAGTTGGTCCCACTACCGCCAGAACTACTAAAATAGTACTCGCAAATGTCTCCGAATGAGCCCGGAACGAAAAGCCAATTGATCAAACGCTTAACTGGACAGCTATTCAAACGCACTTCTAACCACTCTGTCAGCCTACGAGGGTCTCATGATAGGCCAATCTCACGATCACTGATGCTCGCCAAAAACGGGGACATGACAGTCCGCCCTCCCTAAAATTGCTTGACCCCAAGCAATCTCCTCTGCAAACAAACTCCAATCCTCGGAAGGCCCCAAAAGGAAAACTGTGTAATGTCCCACACATCTCGAACTATCTCCTGTAGCATCATCAATCTCAACTGCGCAATCAATGCCTGGATCCCAAACCCAGAGTGAAAATCTGTCGTGACGGTCCTCCTCAGGCTGCCACTGCGCTCTACGGCCTCCAACTTCACCATGCTGAGAATAGTGAAGTGACCCATTGGGACCCATCCCATACTCGAGGCCAAAGCTATCGCCACCGGGATCCCAATACAATCTGAATCCACATCCATCCGTCATGCAGAGATAAAAGCTTCTAGAAGCATCTACTATCCTGAATCTCTCTCTGTCCTCTGCTAAACCCTCATGGATGTGATAACTGTCCAAACCAGCATGCCAACTAACACCATAGTCGCCATGTAACCATGTACCCGTATGAAAAATCTGCGACATAGAAGTATCAAGCCCTGTCAGCATATCGGCATGATGGGTAACGGACTGCTGTCCCTGCAAGTAATACCTCACAAACTGCTGGGTCAAGTACCTGCATCCGCTAACCCCATCTTGTGAAGATGGTAACTCTGCACACCGTAATGAATTACTCCTCTCGACTGCACCGAGAGAATCACCCTGTGTACGAGAATGGTGCATCGAATCATGTACAGGTGGATCAAAGACAAAACTGTAAGCACTCCTCACCGTGTACACCTCATTGAACTCCTCTGTGAGTTTGGTTTGGAATTGCGATGCACTGGAACAATCCCAAACACTACGATCATCACCCAACTCAGAACTAACATCAAAAGTACGATCAGCATCCAACTCGAAGAGTGGGTTATCATAGATTACCCCACCATCAAATTCAAACAATGGATTGTTTACAAACTGCACAATGACTTCCTTCTGATCGGAATCATCCATCTCTGAATCGCTGGAATAATAAACTGAGTTGTACTCCTGACTAGGCTCAAACAGCTGCTGGTCATAGTCAACTGTATCGGATGAAAAGATTGATTTGCTTCCAGAAGAGGGAAACAAATCAACACAAGTACCAATCTCCCAACTGGATGAGACTCTGAACATCTGCTGTGAAGATAGGCAAGTATCGAGGGTTGTCACACAACTCTCGAGTGAATCAACAACCATGTCACAGGAACTAACAATAATGTGCCCTGCATCACCTATCACGGGACTAATCTCATACGAACCTGGTGCAATGCGTGGCTCACTGCAACTCTCATCTAGAGCACTCATCCTATCTGTATCAACTGCTCCTGTGTCCATGCTGGATGTAACCACATCCCCAACATCTCCCTCTCGGCTATGAACCATGGGTGTATACTCCTCACCAACCGCTACCATGCAAGACTGAACGATACCCAAAGGTGGTGAAGACTGTGCTAACCTCAATGCCACGGTAAGCCTCTCAATCTGTAACTGTGACTCACGAAGAGCCAACTGGGTGCTCTGCAATGAATCCATAGTCACCTCACGCTCATGAGTGAGCTCATCGATCCGCTCCTCTTTTCCCTTCCATGCATCATAACAAATGTGTTGTCCCTCATTTTTGACTTGTTAAAAATTGGGACAACCTATCAAAATTTTGATAAAATTTGAAGATTTTCTCTTCTAAGGCACATTTTACGAGGTGCAAAGGTTAGAAAATTTCAATTTTAGGTCTATAGTCCTTTGGGTTAGCACTTTTTACTCACCCTCGTCCGTTTTCGTGAAATTCTGAGTCATTTTTAGTGTGTTTTTGGTCAATTTCGGGTTTTTGGGGCATCACTGCAAGTAGGGGTTTTGGTTTCCTATTGCAATTACTTTTTGTTTTAATTTTAAGTTGTAGGAACTTTTTGCTCCTATTGCAAGTTACTTTTTGTTTTAATTTTAAGTTGTAGGAACTTTTTGCTCCTATTGCAATTACTTTTTGTTTTAATTTTAAGTTGTAGGAACTTTTTGGCAAAAAAGCAAAATTGCTAAATGTCCAAAAAATCCCGAAATTGCTAAAGCTCCAAAAAATCCCGAAATTGCTAAATGTCCAAAAAATCCCGAAATTGCTAAAGCTCCAAAAAATCCCGAAATTGCTAAATGTCCAAAAAATCCCGAAATTGCTAAAGCTCCAAAAAATCCCGAAATTGCAAAAAAGCAAAATTGCTAAAACTTTCAAAAGTTCCGAAATTGCTTAAGTGACTCAAAAACCCGAATTTGTTTGAAGTCTTCATTTTTGACAAAAAGCAAAATTGTCATATGGCTTTAAAAACCCGAAATGCAAGTAAAAGGCATTTTTGAAGTTTTACAAGTCATTTTTCAATTGCAATGAGTCTCTAAAAACCCGAAATGCAAGTAAAAGGCATTTTTGAAGTTTTACAAGTCATTTTTCAATTGCAATGAGTCTCTAAAAACCCGAAATGCAAGTAAAAGGCATTTTTGAAGTTTTACAAGTCATTTTTCAATTGCAATAAGCATCTAAAAACCCGAAATGAGTTTTGCAAGTGTTTTTGTGAATTTTGTAGCTTGCTTTTGCTCATATGTACCCCGATTGAAGAGATTTTGGCATGAAGAACACTTGGCAAGGTCTGCAACTTTATTAAATTTCCCATTTTTGCTCTACCATTTCCACGTTTTTGCAGATTTAAGTTTGTTCAAGGCACCTAGGGTTTTATTTATTTATTTATTTTCCTTTATTTTGGTTTGTAAACTCTTGTTACGGGTATGTTCTTTGTTTCTTTTTATTTTTCTGTTTTTGTTGCTTTAAATCTTTTGTTCTTGGGTTGCCTTTCTATGGAGATTGAGATTGCATATTATTTAAAAAATGTATGGCTGAAAATGCGTTTTTCCATTTCACAAACCCTTCATTCATGTCTCTTTCATACACCATCATACTTCATTCGCCCTTCATTCACAAAAACGTTTTTCTTTCTCTTTCATTCGCCTTTCCATTTCACTTTTCATTCACTTGCCGTTACCATTTTTCTTCATCATCATTATCATTTTCTACAAAAATGATGCCCTTGGCTGAAAATCGGGTTTTCATAATCTGATTACAAGTAGGAGATTTTGACCAAGGTTACAAGTTAAAATGATAAACTAGCAAAGACCTCTTATTTTTCCTACCTTGCACTTTTAAATTGCAATGGCTTCCCAAAATCCCGATTATACCTTACTTGCTGTCAGCCTTCCAAAACCCGAAATTCACTTGTGAGCCCATTTTTGCATCAAATTATCCCTTCCCTTGTCAGTCTTGTTTACACACATGATTTATCAAACCAATAAATCAAGGCATGGGCATTGTTTTAGAACAATTTCATCTTGAATAAGGTGTTGTGGGTTCTTCATCAGTGAACAAAAGAAGAAGAGATACAATAGTAATTCATGGAGCACCTCGAAGGTTAATAATCCTCATGAAACCATCTAGGGACAAAGTGAATCAAGCATGGAAAAAGGACGCAACGAAGAGAAGAACTTCCTAAAGAAATGGCACTACTCCAAGCCTGTGATAAGGTTGAAGTTCGCCAAGGATACAAAGATCATTAAGAATGCAAATTCTCGTTCCAAGTTCGAGATCTCTTCACCA
The DNA here is from genome assembly GCA_007258455.2 of Sequoia sempervirens. Lineage (NCBI taxonomy): Eukaryota > Viridiplantae > Streptophyta > Pinopsida > Cupressales > Cupressaceae > Sequoia > Sequoia sempervirens. The sequence goes on from VDFB02162662.1 coordinate 18,303, forward strand.
ATCCTGAATACTTCAAGTTCTAAAATCCTGAAGCAGCATGAAGATCATCATAGATGAAGGATGATGTAGTTAGAGTCGTGTCTTGGACACTTAAAATAATTTCAATTATGTATTTTACTTTCGACAAAGTATATGTAAAACCAAGTTTTGCAATTGCAAGTGTTATTTCCTTGCATTTTTGTAAAATGTAATTACATGTAATCAAATTACAATAAGATTGTAATTTTGAATAAGTCAATTGCAATTAGTTATCGGTTGAGAGATTTTCTCAAGTTTGTTGAGATCCTCCCACCTTTTTCTCCAGACCTCCCTCCTATAAATACTTGAGGGGGTCTATTGTAATTTTGTATCTTTTTAGCAAGCAAGAAAACTCTGCAGAATTTTATACTCATAAAGTCTTTGAGCTTTATAGTGAAATATTGTAAATTTTCAAGTGATATCAAGAAGCTGGAATTTCAGACTTTGAGCTGAATTCTTGTTTTGCATCCTAAATGTTCTTATGTCATTTTGGGTCATTCTTATATTGTGATTACTTGAGAATTGTTGAAGATTGCTGAAGAGAGATTCAATTTAAATATCTGCAGTCTTTGTGCTGTAAATCTGAGAATTGAATTCTTAGTTAGTGTTAGAAATAGAGAAGAATTATAAGTCTTTACGCTCATTGTATTTCTCATTTAGAATAGTTGAAAGCATACATTATAATTTCAGTCTTTGAGCTGTTTTATTTTGTATATTTCCATAAAGTAATCGTTCTAAAAAAGGGTTGATAGGATTTCATTCTTTAAGACTTTGTGCTTATCGAATTGTTTTCCCGTCCCGGAGGAAATAACGGAAGTCTTTGCGCTTTCAGGAAACTTTATTTCCTTTCTCTTAATTTCACTGTGTAGCTGTTGTAACAAGTTTTAGTAACATTTACTGTGTCTTTTCTGTGAAGAGAGAAGAACGTAATCTTTCCTGAAACAAGAGGAACGATTGCTGTCCTACCCTTAATTTTATTTAGTTAAAGGGGGAGCCTTCCCTTAATTAGGAGAGTTTAACTCACGTGCTGTGGTTGAAATCTCAATTTTGTACGCTTTCACGAGAATACAAAATTTCCAACCAACAAAATGCAATCCCACTCGAGAAGGAAATCTCTGTCCGCAAGTAGCTTAAGGTAGTTTTGTTTCATCGTTCCAATTGCTTCTCGGAGTGCATGTATCACTGCAAGGGAAAAACCACTATCACTGTGCTCATCTGTCAAAGAAGGACTCCAACTGTAGGTAGTCAACATCCGACGAGCAACGTCGAAATGCTCAAGGGCGGTGGAAATCATAGTGTCGCCTTACATGAAGTTGCCCAACCAAATGATGAGGACTCAAACTTACGACCATACAAGATTTCCGGTTCACCATATGCACTATGATATGACGCTGATCCGCCATCGCCACCTCATAATCGCAGCATCGAGGTGTTCAAACCACGCACACCTCAACATCTAAGGTACCGCCACTGTACTTCTGAGGATGGCTCAACCGGTACGGTAGAAGTTGCTGGTCTGACAGTATCCTCACACGCTTCTACTCCAACAGTGACTGCATGCTCATCCAACGCATGATCCTGGGATTCCGTGTCAACATACGAATCCTCTAGCTGGTTTTCAAAGGTCTGATCCGGAAAATCAGACTCATCATAACATAAGTCCTCAATACCAACTGCATCCGAAATTCCAACTCGAGTCTTGTTGACGGTTTTTGAGACCGCACTAACATTAATAAAGTTCTAACGGACGCTTATCCTCTCTTGAACAAAGTATTCAGTATGCTAAGATTATGTAGTAAGACTATGCTAATAACCTGTTCCTTGAGTGCGTAATAGGTCAGCTTTGGCTCGGCGATATTGCCGGTATGTCAAGGGGACTTACAATAAATTGTTCGCATCGGCTAACAACAAACAAGACTAAGGGCTTTCGTGGTGATTCAAATGGATTTGCTGTGTGAGCTAAGTTTCCTAATTCTAACCGGAAATGAACCGAATTTAAAAGGGTGTAGGGCCCTAAGAAGTTTATGTTCTATTCTAAAATGCAGGATATGAGCTTTGTTTCATTAGACTTCAACCGATTTCACCTAGCCTGGAAGAATCGGCAATTTCAAGTTATAATTTAACATACATACACCATCAAACGACGCATATAAGTATGTAAACCACAACCGAAGTTAAACACAAAATAATGTCCAGTTGACCACGCAAGGCGAACTTATCATCAACAAGCCGCTAGTGGTATGGAATAAAGCGAAGCTATCTCAATAAAACACCACACACCAAAGTAAGCTACTTGCATGAATTTAAACTACTTGGATACGAAAGGAAGAAGAAACCTTGCTAGCATTTCATGACAAGACGAATTCCATCATCAATGAAAAGATCTATTATCATAAAATGTGTTACACAACAATCTCCTCAAAAGTTTTCAAAGGGAAAACTTTCTCTCTTCTCCAAATTATGCAAAAATGCTCTACAATGCTACACTATCTAGCTCTAATGCTCTCTCAATGTCTACTCTAATTCTAATCTTCTAATTTTCTAATGTCTTACAAATGAGGGGGACTCCCCCTTTTATAGCTAGCCAAGTCCCAAAAGACGGCTAGGGTTACAATCAATAGAGTGGCCAGAATCGTGCCACCTCAGCCCTAAATAATATTGCCCTAAAAACTGCCAAGGTGGGGTAATAAATGCCCATAATGTCCACCATCATCCTTCTAGAAGATTCCATTTGTAGAGCCGTTCACAATTCTCGATCTTCTTTCTTGGGTTGTTCTTTGATTTCTTCCACTTGAGGGTCTTCATCTTCGTCACTTCGAATTATACTAAGTCTTAACACTTAGCCATTTTCTTGCAAATTTTCCTCCTTCGAGATTGTAACTCATCTTCATCGTGCTTCCACTTCAAGTCATCACACTAAGTCATCATTGTTTGGCCTCGACGTTCCTCCTGCAAAACAAGCAAGGAGAAGGGGTATTAGAATACTTCATGATATAAACTTAACTCACTTACCTGATTTTCATGCTTTGATCTCCAAGCGTTTGTCGCCAACTTTGTGTTCAAGTTCATGCCTTAGCCAAATTTTAATCCATCTTCTTCAAAGGCGTATCATCCTTTTGACAGTATCAACTTCAAGAAAGAAATTCGTTTCACCTGCTAGAGCTCTGACAACCTTGGTTTTATTCACCTCTGGCTCAAGAAAACTATCTTCACGAAGAATTTGAGCAAATTCACCTAGGCAGTTTCTTTCAACTCATCGTCTGGAGAATTTTACCTTGAAAACCACTTTTTCTTCATTTTGCCTTAGAAATTTTAAAATTTCCCTTAGGAAATTCATCAACCTGGTGCCCATTCAACATCTTCATCCCAAAATCCTCGACAAGCTGTGGAAGACCTTAAAATCAACTCCTCATCGATAAACTTCGATACCCAGAAGAAAATTTCCTCCAGAACGCATCGAATTCATGGGTACCCAACGAACGGGTTCATTTTATTTTTCAATTTTGAACCTTAGAAAAAAAATATTATTTTCACCATTTTAAATTGATTCTTCGCCTGCGATCTTCCTGTGTTGCTCCAATTTGGAAAACTTAAATTCATCCTGCATTCCTGACTTCATCACCGAGAAAATTGCTCGTGCTTCGGAAAACTTCATCACTCTGAACTCTAGGCGTATTTTCCAAGGGAAAATCATCTTGCATTTTGAAAAATTTCCCTTAGAAAATAATTTGATCACTTGCCGGCGAAAGAAATATCATCCTCACTTAGAGAAAAAAATTTATCCGTGCCTAGCACACTGTCATTGCTCACTTCGCACTTCACACTTGAAAATATTTATTTAAAAACCCAACACCTAGGCAAGTCCCTCAATACTTAGAAAATCTTTTATTTTTTACTTGAGGCGCCTAGCACTTGCCATTTTACTTTCACACCTCACATGTCTAGAAAAAAAATTCTAACACTTTACCACTTAGGCGCATTTGAGGCTAGGAGAGGAAAGAAAAATCACGCCCAACACACTTTATTCACCCTCTTGGCATGGCGCATAGCATTTGGAGAATAGTATTAGCACGTCTAGCACTTGAGAGAAAATCACGCCTAGAAAATATTTTCAACACCCTTTAGCATTCACCACTCCTGGCGCATACACAACTTGAAGAGGGACATTCAACACGCCTAGCATACTTTATTTTCCATTCATCAACGCCTAGGATTAACTTCAACGTCTTGGGATATTTCTTCATCGCCTTACCTTCAATGCTTAGCAATGTTTACCACTATCTTGAGCGCGTTTCACATTGAGGAGAGGATGTTACCATGCCACGGTGACTTTTATCAATTTTCACTCCCAATTTTCACTTCAAAATTACTCTTTATTGGGAGCATTCAACACAGAGAGAGGAAAGTCAACACACTTCAATCACTTCCAAGCTTATATGGCGCATTTAGAGGTTGAGGAGAATCTTTTCCAACGCCTAGTATGTGACTCTTGGACTTCCTCATTTTGTCCTCACATGGCTGCTTTTGGGCGCATTTAGGCATGCAAGGAGGATGAAAACTGTTGACCATGTTGACCCACTTCCTTCAGGCGCATTTCAGACTTGCTGATGGATGAAACTTTTTTCCAACGCCTTACTCTTTTGTCTTTACATGCCCTGTTTTGGGCGCATTTCTTATAAGCTGAAGGATGGGCGCATATTGCATGGGGTAAAGGATGAATTTATAACGCCATCTACTTGCCTTTGCATCATGGGCGCATATGAAGATAGGAGGAGGATGGGCGCATTTAGGGGGGGCAAGTGGATATCAAACACTTAGAAAATTTTTCAACTTCCATGAGCTTCCCCTTGGGCGCATTTCACCATGGGAGGAGGATAAACCTCTTACTTAGAAAAATTTTGAGCTCCAGCTTTTCCTTGAGGGCGCATTTTGAGGTGGCAGGAGGATAAAGCTCCAGACTTAGAAATTTTTAAAACTTTCTCCTGAGTTCCCTTGGGCGCATTTTGCTATGCCAACAGGATAAACCTTGTTGACTTTCATTGACCACTTGTGCCTTGGACGCATTTGGAGGTGGCAGGCAGATTTTTAATGCCTTAGAAAAATTTCAAACATCTGAAGGCAAGCTGGGCGCATTTTCAAGGTGGTGGAAGATAAAGCTCCAGACTTAGCTATTTTTCTCGTCTTTGCCAGTTTCTTCATGCCTTACTATAAATAGTAAGCCTCTTAATTTTTACACCTCCAAAGCTCAGATTGATTTGAAATTTTGCACACAGCATCCTCATAACCTTGTTGCCCTGTCGACACTGCCACTTTTAGCCGCCCTGCTATTTTTAGCCCGCTTCTGAAGGTGGCTTACTATAAATAGTAACCTCATGTTTCTGATAGCTCCCAAGCTCCGATCGGGTTGAAATTTGAATGAGGCGACCCTCACCACGTGACCTTACTGCCGACACTGACGCATGCACTTGATTTACTATTTTTAGCATGTTTCCAATTTGACTTACTATAAATAGTAAGTGCTCCGTTTCACCGACCTGATAATGCTTGAAGGAGACCCGGTACGATGTGATGGTTTACATCGGTTTTCGAAGATTTTGACTTTTGATGCCTATTTTTTAGGCTCATTTGGAAACCTAATTTACCTACGCATGCGTATCAAGATCTCAGTTTACCGCCGTTTATTCTGATCGGCTTCGTGAATCTGGCCTTCGGTGGTGGTAGGGACACGCACTAAAATGGCAAGTTCCTTACTGAGTGAGAATCCTCGTTTGCATGTCACACCATCGCGAAGCTCTCGGAAAACCCATCAGGAATCACCTGACATGCAAAAAAAACCTCGACATGCAAACCCTAAAAATAGCCTCGGAAGGCTGAATCTTGAAAGTGGTCATCTCGACTTGCATGTTACGTCATCGCGAAGGTCTTGAAAAACCCAGAAGGAATATCCAGACATGCAAAGAAAAACTCTGCATCTGGACCCTGAAATCTGCCCTGGAAGCCGGACTGCTAAAAATAGTAAGTTGTCCGTTTTTGCTCAAATTTTGCATGCGAGCTGCCTGATACGCTCTGAATGCTGTGTGATGATCAGAATTTCAAAAATGCTGACAAATTGCCCTGAATTCCACACTTACTAAAGATAGTAAGTACCTCAGAATCTGATAAATTTTTGCTGAGAGCCTGCTGGAAGCGTACTGACAAGAACGTTAAGCTCAAATTTCAAGTTATCCACCTTGTTTGACTTCAAATTGGCTGAACCCTAATTTCAGACTTGGCCAAATTCATGTTGAAGCTTGCAGACGGGAACGTCCCCAGGAAGTAGACCATCAGAAAAGAGACAGACAGAGAGAGACCAAAAACCAAAGCCAAAAAGACGAGAATGGAGCAAAAATTAGGGGTCCCCATCTTGAATGGGGCGATGTGTGAAAAAGGTCACAACAAGTCTCTTCACGTGACGACTCAATAGGGTTACTTTGCACCTCTGAAACAGCTGTTGTATCATGCTCACGCAAAGTTTCACCATCGCTGTTATAAAAATCAGAAGTGGCCTTCAGGGCAGAAATTTCTCGGGTAATCTCATGCAAGGACGATGTAGGTAAGCCATTACCCGAAGCTGTGCTAGTGTGTTCTCGAATTAAATCAGCACTTCTGTCAAACTCAGCACCTAAATTTCTGCCTACTTCATAGGGGTTTGAAGATACCAAATCACTCTCATGAAGAATTGTATAATCATCAGATGTAGATTCTTTATCCTTTCCAGGTGTAAACAACTCACGAGCGGTAGTGAGATAGTTCTGTTTTGCGAACTCCGTCTTATGGCAAAGACTCGGGTGCACATCCAGGTAACTCTCGAAAGGAAGTTTTTCTCTAATCTTCTGTGGTAGAATACTATACTCCTGGTACATGCTAAACACTTCTCTTTCTATGCTTTGCGGTGTTCTGTCAATAGAGATCCTTTCACTAGTCTCAGGTGATTCTAATTGCCATTCGTTGTTTGCTGCCCTAAGTGTGCCGACGAACAAACCCTCATACCTTTCACCTGGTATATCCTCAACGGGCTCCTGTCTCGTGAAGGTGGGCCTCGTAGGCCTATCCACTGTCTGTGACACTGACCTAGGAGCTCTCCGCGAACCTGTAACACTTCTGTCATCGTCACGAGGTGGTGGCGATCTCCTCGGAGTATCCAGTCTCTGAAGTGCAACTGCCACCTGCTGTAATACACCATTTGACCGCCGTTGACCTGCACTAAGTTCTCTGAGTGCATGCAAGACCTCTGCACGGTTCTGACCTCTGTTATTGTAAGGAGTCTCTGTTCTAAGATCAACTGTTCTATCAGCCTGTAATACACATGGGTTAAATGCGATATTTTCGGTGCCAGTCGAGACCCTGTTTACAGCCAACCAAAGCTACGCCTGAATGAATAAAAACGATAAGACTCAAAGCTGTCCGTTTTGAAGACGGCTAAACCCTCAGGATGGCGGATTGCTCTGATACCACTGTAGAAACCCCTTGTTTCCCCTATCTTCTGACTGAAGTTTAATGTTTTCTGGCGTTTTTGGGTTTTGTGCCATTTTTGAGTTTTTGGAGCAAAGATGAAAAGGTACGATTTTGACAATAAATGGAAATAAATTTACTAAAAATCAAATAGCTCTGGAAATGCAACAATATCAATGCCAGTATCCTTTATTCAACTTCTCTATTGATTACAATGATACCCAGATGCATGCAATGAAAGAAATTTAGAATTTCAAGATTTTAAAGGAACCTAGTATTTTGCTGGTACAGAAGTACAGATCTGTACGGCCCAATTAATGAATGCTCTTCTCCTTCAAAATGATGATCTCTGAAGACTCCCAGCAAGTTAGCGCCTCCAAGGAAGGTATTCTGGAACCAGTGTGATAGGCGTTTCACCCAGATGAATGAAACACGTGTTTAGAAGAGAAGTACGGCCTGCTGTGCAAGTACGACCTGTCAGACCAGCAATCAATTTGTACGGCCTTCACCAATTTCAATGTATAACCCTCTGTAAATGGTGCGCCCAAGGTAATAGATGATATCTGGATGCAAACAACTGATAATAACTGAAGATATAAATTCCTCTGAAGCTCTGTAGTTTTCTCTGAATAAGAAAATCCCACGACTGGCAATAAATCAGATGTTATTTCACATCCTCTGAACTGCTTCGAAGGAGATGGCTTGTTCTCCGACGATTTCGAGATGAAACCCTAAGGTCTCAGTGCTCTGGCAAAAACTTGATCAATTTCTGATTCTCAAATGTCATAATGGCTCAGAAACCAATGCAAAACCCTTCTTAAGTTGAAAAGTGCGATTCCCTTAAGAATAGGGTTTTAATTAAATATTCACATTTTAATCTTTTAATTATTCCATAGTCTCTGTGAAATATTTAATAATAATTATTAATTACCAAACTGGCCCCTTTAATGATGGCGCACCCCTCAGTGAGAAATCACTTAAGTTATAATTTTAAATTATAACTTTATATTATAATCATTAAATAATTAATATTTAATTAATGTCATTAAATATTAATATCTCCCTCGTTTCTAACCCGATGACTGATCCGTCTGATGCTGACGAACTCTGAAGTGATTCTTGATGCCGCCAAAGCCAAACTGCTAAAAATAGCAGTGGTCCCACTCTGCCTGCCAGGAACTGCTAAAAATAGCAATTCTGCAAAATGTCTCTGAATGAGCCCGAACGAAAGCCAATTGATCAAAACTGCCAATCTGACGCTGAGCCAAGCTCCGAAACGACCCTCTAACCACTCTGTCAGCCTACGAGGGTCTCATGATAGGCCAATCTCACGATCATTGATGCTCGCCAAAAATGGGGACATGACAACTTGACCTTTGACTTCTTCTAGGCGTCCCTTTTGAGTTTTGCAAGTTTTTTTTTATTATTTTCTCTCTTGAATGACCTCAGTTTGATCTTGAATCTGGCTTGATCTGTCGATCCTGAGTTGTTGCTAACACATTCATTGCTGAGCTGGATTTGACTTGAAGAGAAGTGCCTGGGAGGCATGATGGTAAAAAGCTGAGTTTAGAGCTTCAAAAGAGAGGGCGCCTTTTCCAAGAAAAGGCTCTTTTGCCTGTGCCTTGGTGAATTTTCATTCTTCGTTCTTCAGCCTTTTGGAATGACCTCTCATGTTTCGATTTGGATTTCTCGTTGATCGGAGAATCAGATGCTTTCGCTTGATATCTTGCCAGGTAGCCAACTCCATTTCGCCGAAGATGAATGAATTCAGAAAACTTGGAATTCATTTTAGGGCTCCTTTATTCAAGGGCGCCCCTCATTGAAAAGAGCTCTTTTGTCTTTCAGCATGGTTATCTTTGTCTGAAAAGTTGCCTACTTTGATCTCAATTATCCGTTGACTGCACTGTCAGATGTTTACGCTTTCAGTTGCGTTTCCGAGATCTACTTGGGCTGAGAAGGTTATCCTGGGAAGCCTTTTGTTGTTTATCAGCATCTGGAGGTCCAAAAAAAAGGGAGCCTTTCCTTTGAAAAGGCTCTTTTTTGCTTTGATCTTCACTTTCGACAACCGTTTCTTGATACTTTGTCAATTGCCTCTTTTTGCTTCGTTGACAACTGCTTATGATCAATTCATCAGATGACCTAGCTGTTTGTTTCGTTGTCAAGCCAACAGGTGAACGCCGAGGATGACTGCCTTGGATGATTCATCAGGCTGCATCTGACCCTTAAGAATCAAGGGCGCCCCTGCTTGAAAAAGGCTCTTTTTGTCTCGTGAAATGATTTCTCCTTCGTAGCATTTCCAGAGTTAGTCAAATCTTGACCTTTTTCAATTTTAGAAAACTCCTCCGTCAAAGATCACCATTTCTTCATGTCTCACGTTCATCGTGTATGGATGTTTGGGAAAATGACTAAGGCATTTGACTGCATAGCCTCCTCTTGGCAGCAAGGTGTGCATTCTCCAGACTTAGTCAATTTTCAGCATTTTTCATTTTTGAAAATCCCAGACTTAGTCAATTTTCAGCATTTTTCATTTTTGAAAATCCCCTTCATCAAACAGTGTCATTTTAGACCTTTTCCACCATGGTTGCGTCGTTGAAGCCTTCGAAGGTTAGCTTTCAGCACCTGGTACTGGCCAATCTGCCATTAATGGCTGCGGAGCTCCTAACTTTATTCCTGAAAAATAGAAATAGACCCACTAGAGTAAAACATGCCTTTTGATGATTCTGACTTGACCAATGTGATCGTGAAGCCTTTTAATCCTATCAAAATCCTTTTCAATCACTTCTGGGAAGGTCCTATTTTCGGGGGTTTCCCTGAAAATACGGGCAAAAAACCCTAATTTTCAAAATTTCAGAAATTTGCACATGTGTTCCTTGACAGAAACCCACCAAGATTCTATGATTGAATTGACCTAAAACAGACTTTACATGGCATTTTAACAATATTTAGCTCAATTTATACAAGATGCCAAAAAATTTATTTTGGGTACAACAAAGATGCATGTGAAAATTGAAATAAACTTAAAAGTTAAAGACTCCCAATTTTATACTTGGTGGTACAGTGGTTCTTCCTCTTACAGCCAGCTTCAAAGAAAAGAGATTACCAGATGCTTCACTGTACATATCCAACTCCTTGACGATGAGGTCTCTCACTGCAACGTTGGATTCCATCCTCTAAATGCATGCTATGAGCCCCTCCATAACCTCTCCATTAGGATCGGAGAAGCTCTTTGAGAAGAGATAAGAAGGGTTGAGGTAGTACCCTACTGCGTGGATGGGTTGGTGGAGTTGATTGTTCCACCTCCTATCAACAATCTCCCATATGGGAGGGATCAAATTTGAGGCTGCCCTCCATGTAGTAACTTTTGATAGCCTCCTTGGCCCTATCCATGGCCTCATAAATGTATCCCATTGGGTTTTCATCCCCATCTACCAAGTGGAGAACTCTAACCAAGGGCTCCGACACCTAGATTAAAAATACAAAAAGATCAAAGTTAGAAATTTATAATGAAAGGCTTAAAGTTAAATTAAAAAATATATATATTTATATTCAACTTGAGTTTAAAATTAAAATCAAAGTTTTGAAGTTACCTTCACGATCTTTGTAGCTTTTTGTGCAAACAAGGGGTCGAAGACTATTGCAGAAACTCTCTCCTTCGGCCTTCTTTGAATATGAGGAGTCATTCCATGCTTGACTCACAAACATTTGTTTTAGAGAGCCCAAAGAATCCAAAATGCTTTGCAACGTTAGGAAAATCGTTGCAAACCTTGTGGCACCCGATGTCACCAACTCCTTCCCTTATGTATGCTCTCTCATCAAATTAAGAACCCAAGGGCGATTGTAGATATATTTTGTGATGCTCCTTGCATCTTCCACAATCGGTGCCACCCAAACAAGTTTTCCTATGTCCTCCAAAAGAAGGTCAAGGCAATGGGCCGCACAAGGTGACCAAAAGAGTGATGGATGTCTACTTTCAAGCATTCTTCTAGCTGCCACATATGCTGCTGCATTATCTGTGATGATTTGCACCACATTAGCAATCCCCACCTCCATCACAACTTCTTCCAACAACGTACACAATGTATTTGTAGTTTTTATTTTGTTGGAAGCATCCACCGACTTCCAAAACACTTCACCTTTGGAAGCAACCAAAAAATTAAGGATGGTGCGGTTTCTTCCATTCGTCCACCCATCAGAAAGAATGGAGCAGCCATATTTCTTCCATTTATTTTTTTGCTCTTCCACCACATGCATTGCCCTTTCGGTTGCATTTGTGAGCAACTTGCAAGTACAAAGTAAAATAATTAAATAAGTACAAAACTGTAAGTTTTAAACAATAACTAGCTTGAGCCTTGAATTCAACATAAATAATAAATTAATTTCAATTTTAAATTAAAAAACATAAACTTAGAATAAAAATTAAGTTGACTTACCTCCCACTCAAATCTTTGCGAGAAGGTGACTTGTAGCCTTTTCCCGCAACTGTGAATGCAGTGACCATATTGTGCCAATAGGGACTACTCGCCACATTGAATGGTATGTTATTGAAATACCAAAAATCAGCACATGCCATGTCGGCATGTTGATGCACCTCCTTGTTCCACCCTGTAGCCTCCAACGATGTCTGTGCTCCTGGTGTGTTTCTTGGCACAAAAAAACTCTATGGGTTGCGTGAAGATGAAAGTGGTGGTGGCACTAGCACTCTACTCGAACTACAGGAAACGGGGGGCCTAGAGGATGGTGTGGTTGTGGCTGTGGCACTGGCAGTGGCGGCTGTGCTATGATGGCGAATCCGTGGACCATGAAGAGAGCCCACAATGCCAATAATAGCTGCATCCTCATCTAACTCTATCTCTATGTGCTTGGCCCTGTGCTCTTGAGTCTGACCATGGGCAAAAGCATGTCCACTGGCTATGGTTGCTGCTATGGCTTTTTTTGCCCTCTCCCTTTGCATTTTTTTTTCCTCAGCAAGTGAAAGTATGGCAAGCATCTCTCTTCTAATCTCTTCTTTGGGCTGCCCACAAGCCTTGGCATCACACTGAGGAATGCCTGCTAGATGGTATTTGAGGTGATTTATGCCTCCATGACATGTAATTCTGCACTCACTGCAAACAACTGTTCCAGGTATGGGCCCTTTGACAACATATTTCCATGTAGGGTCTCTAGCCCCTGGAGGATGAATGCCTGGAACCCATGATGATGGTGTGGGAGGGGAGGAACTTGGTGCGGTGGGGGTGAAACCTGATGCTGAAGCAGAGCTAGAAGCCATTATAGTGTGTATTCAATGATCAATGATCAATCTACACATTCAAAAAATATGTACAACATATTAGTTTTTTAATACAAAAAAAATTAAAAAACAACCTAAATCATTAAAACTTAAAAAATCTAGAGCTAAATTTGATTTTAATTGATAAAAATGTGTTTAAATCAATTACAAATTAACATTATTAACTAATCTTATCATTCTACACAAAAAATGAACCTAGGTCTGAAAATTTCAAAAAACAGTGAAAAAAATGGAAAAAATCAGCAAAAATCAACAAAAGATTGTGATGAATCTTGTTTTTTGGATTCTAAATGCAAAAAAATTGTTTCTTTGTGCTCTATCATGTCTTTTTTTCAATTTGGAATGAGTATTTTGCAAGAAGAATGAAAGAAAATTATTAATCAAAACCAAAAACCCTACCTGTGAATCGAATTTCCCTTTAAAATCCACACAAAATGTCATTTGAATGCGCTCTCCTTGATGGTAGATCATTGGAAATGATATCTCCTTGCTTGGGGGGCGGTTTTAGCTCTCCACACAAACTTTCAGATGCTTTAGAAATGAAATAAAACATGAAAAAGACATTTTCAGCCTTTAACACTGCGCAACCGAGTTTTTTGCACGAACTCGCGAGTTTTTGGCGAGTACTCGCCACTAAAAACTTGCGAGTTTTTTCAAAAACTCGGAAAAACTCGTTTTTCCTGGCCTGGCGAGTTAACTTCGAAAAAACTTGCGAGTTTTCGAAAACTCGGCGAGTTCTCTACGAGTGTGCCAACTATGGACTCACTTATCTCTCACATCGTTTAATGCCCAAAACAAGATAAATAATTAGAATTTTAGCGGATTTTAGCATTAATCAGATCTTACCACGATTATCTTGTTCCAGAATAAATGCCACCAAGTACAAAGCTTGCACAATAAGTAAACTGATCTAGATCACCACTAATTTACCAAAGTGAGCTTGCCACCTCTTATATTAATCTTCATGCAAGAATTTAAACAAATGTATGGCGCAATCAGCAACAGAAAATTGAAGAACAAACACAGTGCATTAAGGTTTTAGACTTTGGACTGCAATCAAGGAGGATGCAATGCAGTCTTCGTCAATGCCTTGGAGATGCTGCCACTCATCATTATCTAACTATCATGAAGCAAAAACACAAGGCTTTTCACACTTGGTCAATGTATTGAGATTTCCCTTTATGCACTTTCATTCACACAGGTCTCTCAATAAAAACTGTAAACAAGTGTTAAAAGCTCCCTTCCAGGCTCTATCTTCTACAGCAGCAAATCACCAATGGAGTTGTGTTGAGTGGCATTTGCATATATTCATGGCTTGTATACAATCTCCTCTGCAATGTTTAAATCTTTATCTGCCAGCATTCTGGAATATTGATATATCTTTTGTATGTTGCTGGCCGTGCTCTACCCTCCTTTGGCACTACTTATAACTTATGTCAAGAAATAATGTTTCCTTTTCGACTGCTGCCTCTGCTTCCAGGTTTGCAATGTAGCCTGCACCTTGCTTCAGACATGACTTCAAAGTTTGGCATTCACCATTACCTAAATCACATTTCCTCACCATAGCATCCATAGCTTGTTCCAAAGCACTTGTTTTAGGCTTTTAGCCATAGCAGCAAGGCAGCGAACTGTTTGATAAAATGCTTTGGTAGACATTTATGAAAAATGTGGTAGCAAAGACAAGGTAGTGAACTGTTTGAAAAAATGCCTCAAAGAAATGTGGTCTCATGGTGATGGAATGCCATGGCAAGTAAATTGCTATGGATTGTCATGGCGTTCCATCACCATAAGACCACATTTCTTTGAGGCAATTTTTCAGCCAGTTCACTGTCTTGTCTATGCTATTGCTTACTATTATGCTTTGATATATTTTTTCCAAGCATCCATACCTTGTTTGAAATCACCTGTTTTAGGCTTTTAGCCATAGCAGCAAGTCAGTGAACTGTTTGATAAAATGTTTTGTTAGACATGTATGAAAAATGTGTTAGCATAGACAATGCAGTGAACTTTTGAAAAAATGCCTCAAAGAAATGAGGTCTGATGGTGATGGAATGCTATGACAATCCATAGCAATTCTATGAGGTCTCATGGTAAGCAATAGCATGGATTGTCATGGTATTCCATCTCCATGAGACCTCATTTCTTTGAGGCATTTTTTTAACCAGTTCACTGCCTTGTCTATGCTATTGCTTACCATTATGCTTTGATAGATTTTTTCCAAGCATCCATAGCTTGTTCGAAAGCACCTGTTTTAGGCTTTTAGCCATAGCAGCAAGACAATGAACTGTTTAATAAAATACTTTGGTAGACATGTATGAAAAATGTGGTAGCATAGACAAGGTAGTAAATTGTTTGAAAAAATGCCTCAAAGAAATGTGGTCTCATGGTGATGGAAACGCCATGACAATCCATAGCAATTTGCTTGTCATGGCATTCCATCACTATCACAGCATTCCATCACCATGAGACCACATTTCTTTGAGGCATTTTTTCAAACAATTCACTCCCTTGTTTATGCTATTGCTTACTATGCGCTTTGATAGATTTTTCCAAGCATCCATTGCTTGTTCGAAAGCACCTGTTTTAGGCTTTTAACCATATCAGCAACGCAGTGAACTGTTTGATAAAATGCTTTGATAGACATTAATGAAAAATGTGGTAGCATAGACAAGGCAGTGAATTGTTTGATTAAATGCCTCAAAGAAATCTGGTCTCATGATGATGGAATGCCCATGACAAGCACATTGAGACCACACTTCTTTGAGGCATTTTTTCGAACAGCTCACTGCCTTGTCTATGCTATTGCTTACTATTATGCTTTGATAGATTTTTTTCAAGCATCCATAGCTTGTTTGAAAGCACCTGTTTTAGGCTTTTAGCTTGTTGTACCCAAAATTAAAATTTTTGCTTCAATAAGGCATTTTGGTAAAAATGGTCAAAATCTTGTAAAATTTGTCGGCAAAAGTCAAAAAAGTCAAAATGTGTAAAAATAACAATTTTCTATTTTTATAAATTTTTGAACAACAAACGGATCATAAGGTTTTTCTAGGTTTATGGTCAAAAGGATGCTCGTAAAATTTTGGAAAATTTTGAAATTAGGGTTTTAGGCCCCTATTTTTAGGGAAAAGGGCTAAAAATAGAATCTTTGTAGAAAGGGCTCAAACTGATTTCGATTGGTTGATTTTACATCACGATCATGTTGGTCCAGTTAGAATTGTCAAAAAGTCAATTTTTCTCTGGTGGGTCTATTTTTCTTTTTCAGAAGAAAACCTAGGACCTCCGAGGTCATCAATGAAGGATGGCCAGCTACCAGATGTCAGAATCTAAGTCTCAAATGCTGCACAGATCAATCTACGGCGAAAAATGCTTGAAAAACAGTGAACAGAGGAGGGGAATTCAAAAAGTTGAAAATTGAAAATTGCAAAAACTAAACTAAGTATGGAAATGTTGGACACCTTATTTCAAGGGAGGCGCTTGGTAGTCAATGCCTTAGTCAAATTTTCAGTCTTCATAGGTCATGCATGTGCAACAGTGAACACACCCAACGCGTCAACAACAGTTGATGCAGTCGATGTAATGTCCCCATTTTGGCCATACGCTCTTCATTTGAATTTAGCCTATTTTTGAGAATCCGTAGGCTACTCAGTTATGCTAAATCTAGGGTTTCCATTTTCAGTAAGTCTTGCTTCCAGCTCAGTTCAGTTTTCTGTGAGTTTTGTTGGGGATTTACTATTTATAGCAGTTGGCTATTTTTAGTAAGTCATTTTGTGGCAGTGGCATCGGCATCAGTTCAACTCAAGTCATCTTGTCCTTCTTCAGTTTCAGTTTGGTTTGGTTATCTCCATGGATTAAGTTTTATACTAAGTCATTTTTATGTTTCTCAGTGGTACCCCCACACTTAGGAATGATCACTTCATGTTGTTTTTAAAAGGGGGTCATTAAGGGGTCAATGGTGCATTTAATAAATTAGTAAATGCTTTATTGTTGCAAAGTGAAGTTGGACGCCTAAAAGAGGTTGATTAATATTTTATTATTTCAAAAAGTGAATGCTTAAAGTGGCGTCCCTTTTGGAAGTTGAAGTGATTCAACTTCTTGGAATTTGAAAAGTCTTTTGTTGCTTCATTTGCCAACTGAAGCCTATATATTGATGTTTTATGATGAGCTGATTATGCATATTTTTGAAGAGCAAAGTTACGCTGCTGGAATGAATCTAGAACTTGGCTAAGGGGAAGCTTAGCAAATTGACTCCATTCTTCGGGCCTGAAACTATGGTTCCCTAGATGGTAGATTGAGAGTGTGCTTCATTCAGAGGTGCACATTGAACTTCATTGTTGAGATTTTGATGTATTTATCAGTTTTTGAGCTTGCTGGTTCGTTCATGGCTGAAGGTGATTTTCATATGCAGCTCTTTGTATGATTTTTAATTGCACAGGGGTATTGATTCTTTCAGTTTGTATGCTTGAGGCGTCCCTATTTGTGCAAGATCATAATTTATAATGAAGTGGATGAATTTTTAAAGAGAGGTTGACCCTCTCCTAGGGCCGTACCATTTATCTTTGCCTTGGAACACATGCTAGGTGTATTTGCTGAGTTTGAATTGCTTGTTACAACGTCGCCTAGCTCTAGAGGTGATGCACTTTCAGTTTGGTTCAAGTTTGTGAAGTTGGGTAGGAGAAATAAGCAAATTTTGGTGATGTTTTCAGTATTCTGTGTTGCTGGTTGTCATACAACTGAAGATGATTTTTGTATACAGCTCTTTGAATAAATTTATTTTGCTTGTGGGTACTTTACCAATCTTTCTCCATACCCAAGGCGACCCTTTGGCTGCAATCTTAGGATTTAAGGTGAAGTTGCTGATTTTATCTAAGAAAATCGCCCTTCAAAAGGGCTGTACCATGTTTCCTGTGCTTTGGAATTCGTGCTAAATATTTGAGGACCTTTTGATGCTGAGTTTTCATTGCACTTGAAGCGCCAATCTCCTAGGAAGCTATTGCATTCAGTTTCAGCCAATTTGGAGGTAAATTGAAGGAGCTATGATTATTTCATTGAATTCACAGTTGCTGGTTATTCAATTTCAGTTTGCTGATTATTATTATCAGACTTTTAGAAATTCAGATTTTGATTCATGTTCAACATTTTGAGAGATAATTAATTATGTCGGATCATCCAATCTTTATGTGCTTTGAAACTATTGTAATTCTCTTGTAATTTGCAGCTATTTCTATTCATTGTAAAGCTAGTTAGTAGTACTAACGGCTATGTCATTTTATTGCTGCAATTTATACTTGATTACACTCCCACAATTGAGTGGTTGAGTTTTAGAATAAACATCTTTCTTGTTTGTAAATTCCCCCCACAAAATAAGTGGTTGTAGACTATTTTCCCCCCACGAAATAAGTGGAAGAGAGGATTTAATGGCTGGCTTGCCACCTTAATAATGTAATAATCTCACCCACTGCTTGTGGATGCCTGCATCAGCAGATGAAATGTAATTTCAGTTCAGTTTATACCTAATGATCCTCTGACCGCCATCGCACATCACCTTGCCCACATTGGGATCTTGGTGAACATCTTAGTTGGGGTTACTTTTCGATATCACCCGAATCTAGCGGCTTCGTTCCACCGGATAACCCCTCACGAAACTTGTCCGTTTCCTAGGATTAAATTGTGAAGTTTAAATCGCATAATGGGTGATTTTCAAGCCACCCGCAATCGTTCCCAAGTCCGAATAGTCGAATTAATTCCCCCCGCGTTACTTCGCAAAGACAGCCAGCTTGAGATCTTTTCGCGTGACATTTTCAATACGTTCATACTTTTGCAAATTGCCGAAAAATGCATTGCTTAGCGAAAAAGAGATGATGCTCTGCGAGGAAATTCAAAGGCGTTAAGAATGCGAAATGTAATGGTAAAATTCATACACCTTACATTTTTGGAAATTCCCTTTGCATGTAGAGGCTTTAAGGCTACGCGCCAGCTACATGGGCAATCCATTACCGAGTCTGGCTGATGCTGACCGACTGAAACGTCGCCGCCATTCGAAAATGTCAGGCTAATGATAACGTATCCCGTATTTTATCTCCTGCTGGGGATCTTCCTTCGGTTGTTCTTTAGAAAAGAACGAAGGGAGAAGAAATCCAGATTTCAAGTGCCTTTATCCATCCATTGGGCTTGGAGTCAGGCGACGACGACGATAAAACAAAAGCAAAGACTCAAAAGGACTTAAAAATAAAAAGTATTTACATACCAATGCCGACTTCTTTACTGCGTAAAGTGCTTGAGATGTTGCCCACTGTGAGGAAGGGCAAATGGCGTCCCATCTCCGTATGCTAACAAGAAACTGTTTTCACCATGCAACTGATGTATTTGGAAAGGTCCAGTCCATAGTGAATCAAATTTCCCGTGCATACCTTTTGGCTCTCTTCGTTTGTCCCATAGGAGGACGAGGTCACCAACTTGAAATTCTCGAGACTTGGCCTTCTTGTCGAACAGCTTCTTCACTTGATCCTGGTGTTCCGCAATGCGGTCAGCCACCTGAACTCGATTCTCTTCCAATTCGGAGAGATACATGATGCGCTTGTCGACAGAATTGTCAAACGTCTCATCCTCAATGGCCTTAGCCAACTTGAGGGCTGGTAGTTCCAAAGTTATAGGAATCTCGGCATTCAAACCATACAAAAGTTGAAAAGGAGACATGCCGATTGCTCGCTTCGGAGTTATTCTGTCTGCCCACAAAGCGTCAAACAAAGCCTTGTGCCACAAACGTTGATTCTCGTCCACCAGCTTGCGGATTATAGTTACCAGATTCTTGTTACTAGATTCCGCTTGACCATTACCCTGCGGATAATAGTCGGAAGAATGTGACAAAGTGATACCATGCTCGAAACAAAATTCCGTGATCTCGTTTGACGAGAAAGCAGAAGCGTTGTCCGCAACAATCTTGTTCGGCACACCGAACCTGGAAATAATATTCTCTTTTAAGAAATTGCACACTACTTCTGAAGTAGCACGCTTGGTAGGTATTGCTTCCACCCATTTGGTGAAATAGTCTGTAGCCGTCAAAACATAGACGTGTCCAGCACTTGACGATGGATTCACTGCACCTATGAAATCAATGCCCCATTGTTGGAAAGGTTCATCAATCACGACAGGTTTTAACGGCAAAGATGCCAATTTTGGACGGCCAACAAACTGTTGGCACAATTCACACTTACGCACCCAAGAGTACGTGTCCTGAAAGAGTGTAGGCCAGTAATACTTTGCTCTCAGGATTTTGTGAGCGGTTACTGGCGCTGAGAAATGCCCACCACATGCCAAATCATGGTAAGATTTCAGCAACTTTTGCTGTTGCTCTTTATCAACACACCTGAGAAATGTTCCATCCATCGCATGCTTATACAAGCCGCTATCCCACAAGACAAAATTAGCTGACTTTAGCTTGACGGTCCTCTTTTCTTTCGGAGTTAAGTGGTTAGGACATTCTCCATATGTCAGGAAGTGAGCTATGTTGGAAAACCATTCATCAGTGGTGCTAACGAATAGTACCATAGGAAGTGTACTGGGATCAACCTCTTCATCTGAGACCTCCTCATCCTCTGAAATTTCCTCACCTGGATTGTTTTCTGCAATGAGCTGACAAAGGCCACATCCACGTATCAGCTTAGTAGGCTTTATCTCTAGATCATATTCCTGAATCTTGGCAATCCAGTTTCCTCTTTTCGTTCCAAATTCCTGTTGTGTGAGGATAGACTTGACAGTCAAATCTGGAACAAGGACTTTGACATGACTACCCAGAATGTAGAACCGGAAATGCTTGACGGCTTTTACAATTGCAAAAGCATGCTTTTCCATTTGAGAATATTTCAACTCGTAATTCTTTAGAGGGCAACTCATGAATGCAATAGGGGATTCAAAACCCTCATCATTTTCCTGCACCAAGATTGCTGATAGCGTATGCTCGGAAGCATAACTGTACATCACAAACTCCTTGGTGTAATTAGGGCAAACCAATACAGGCGCATGAGCAATGGCCTCCTTGATGTCATTGAACGCTGCTTTGCCTTCTGCCGTCCAATGAAACGTGGCGTTACCCTTCATCATGTTCACAATGTGACGGGTCTTTTCAGCAAAGTCTGGAAGGAACCTTCTCAAGAAGTTTACCTTGCCGAAAAAGGAATGAATGGCTTTCTTGCTTGACGGCAAAGCGAGGGACTTGATTCCATTGACTCTTTCTGAGTCAATCTTGATTCCTTCAGCAGATACTACGTGACCAAGAAGTTTACCTTCTGTCACCCCAAAAGTTGACTTTTTGGGATTGAGGGAAATGCCGTGTTGACGGCATCTCTCTAGAGTTTGTCTCAAATGATAGAAATGCTCATGGCGTTGCTTGGAGAACACCGTAAGATCGTCAAGGTACACCACAATGAACTTACCCATTACGTCACGGAAAGCAAGATCCATGGCATATTGGAATGTAGCGCCGGCGTTGATCAAACCAAATGGCATCCTACGATATGCAAAGGTTCCCCAAGGCGTTGTGAAAGCGGTTTTGTGTTGATCGCTTGAATTCACTTCAATTTGATTGTAACCGGAAAATCCGTCTAGCATAGAGAGCATCTCGGATCCAGTTACATTTTGTAGAACTTGATCCATCACTAGGAGTGGGTAATTGTCTTTGAGAGACAATTGATTTAGATTTCTGAAATCTACACAAATGCGGATTTCACCGTTCTTTTTACGAACGGGGACGATATTGGCTATCCATGTTGAATGATGGATAGGGAATATTATCCGCGCAGTCAGCATCTTTTGAACTTCAGCTAAGATCGTTCCAGAAATCTTGGGATTGTACTGCCTCTGCTTTTGTTTGTAAGGTAAAGCACCAACCTTGAGAGGAATGTCATGTTGCACTTCCTTGGGCCGAAATGACTTTAGATCGTCATATGAATACGCCAAGACGTCAATGTACTCCTGTAGTAGCTGAGCAAAACGTCTTCTTTCTTCGGCCGTGCAACATTTGCCAATGTTGACCATCTTAGGATCGGCCTCAGTTCCCAAATTTATCTGTTCAACCTCATTAGATGAGTCAGAATCTGAGAGTTGTTTCTTGACGTGGCGATCATGCTTATCAAAAAGTTTCTCCAAGGATACCAATCCTTTAGGGATCTTATTCCCTTTGAGTTACAGATATTCCTCGCCCGTAACAGGGTCTAAATCGGACACGGATTCTCGAAGTGGAGAATCACTGCCCTCAAAGTACAACTCATCAAAATTCTCTGCTTTCTCAAGAAAGGCGATAATTTGATGGTCGTCGTTGAAAATCTGCCAGTTTTCTGAATTGTCAGGTACACTTGGGCGAAAAACCAATTCTATGGTGTAAGTAGAACCTTGAAAGTCTTTGTGTGGTACCAAGAGCGTGGCAGAGATCGCAAGGGAATCGGCTCTAGTATTGTATTCTCTGGGAACAACGGAGATATCAAAAGCCTCGAATTCCTCAATGGAATCCCATACGAGATTACGGTAATGCCTGAGTCTCTCATTCTTTGTTTGATAGAGATTTCTCACTTGACATACTATCACCTCGGCATCACCTTGCGCATGAAGATTTTTTATACCCTTCTTCAATGCAACTTGCATTCCCAGTAACAGGGCTTCATACTCGGCGGTGTTATTGGTGTTATCAAACTGCAGCTTGAAGGAGAAAGGGAAAAAATT
This sequence comes from Sequoia sempervirens, assembly GCA_007258455.2. Taxonomy (NCBI): domain Eukaryota; kingdom Viridiplantae; phylum Streptophyta; class Pinopsida; order Cupressales; family Cupressaceae; genus Sequoia; species Sequoia sempervirens. The sequence goes on from VDFB02162662.1 coordinate 40,810, forward strand.
CCCTGATGGCGAAATGAAAACCATTCCTGCTCCAGAACCGGTCGAAGAGCAGCTACCATCGAACTCGAGTAGCCAGACACCGTTGGAATCACCAATTGGAACAGTGTCAAAATCCAAGACTTCATCCTCTGATGAAGATTCATGGTCGGAGATGGACAAATCTCTTGATGACGTTTCATCTGAAGTTGACGAAGTATCATCTTTTTCTAGCTCATTTTGAGTTGAGGATTCTCCTACCTCATCTGTTTGTAGGTAGTAAGTTCCCACGCCTGATGATTCGAACAAAATCTGAGCTCTGGGATCATTGGACTCAACAACTGAAAACTTTGATTCCTTTTCGGGAATCAGCTTTTGCATCACACCTTTTACTGGTATTCTTGCTTCAGACATATCCATACTTAGCTCTCCTCCAACATCTTTGCAGAAATTGCGTCTGAGGAGTATACCGTAGGAAGCTGGTACATCGGCCACGAGGACCGTCATTTTTATCTTCTTCTCCGGGTATGCGGCGAATGCATATTGGGCATCTTTGATCTGACCGATCAATGGCACTTGCTTATTCTCCATGGAAAAGCAACGGCTGAAAGTTTTGGTCATTT
>VDFB02162663.1:0-12797 GCA_007258455.2 Sequoia sempervirens
TTTGTTTTATCTATACATTATAGATTCTCATAGGTGTTGCTGAGTCGTTCTCATTTTTTAGAATATTTGAGGCTCTATTCATGCTCCTACAATAACAGTTTTGGATGATTTTTTTTAAAGTGCAGAATTTTTCATTTAATTTCTAGTGGTGATCATATTGATCCCATTCTATGTAAAAAAATTACTTTGATATTGTGGCCAAATTTTGCAATCTATATGCACTAAGATCAAGTACACTTTGTTTTTTTTGGCAAGTGGCACTTGTAATCACAATAAGTATAAAGTGCCAACCTCATATCTTGCTTGTGGGTTTCATGATTGAGTAATTAGGGGGGTAATCTTTTCATGATTGATTTCTTTCTTTTGCTTGGTTTATGTTCTTGCAATGGGGAAATCTCAAATTGAACTTCTAACTCCATATAATTATGCTACAAGGAGAAAATTAGTATGGAAATATCTCATGGGGAAGGGTCTTATAGGCTATCTAAAGGAGACTATTTCTCAACCTATCGATGCTAAAGAATTGTAAAAATAGGAGATTTAGTGTGAGAGAACACTTGGATGCATGTGCTCATTAGTCTCATTTGGTTTACAATTTCATGTTGAATCATGCAAAACACCTAAAGAGGCTTGGGAGGCTTTTGAGAAATTTTATGGTAAAAACAATAAGATTAGGGGATATCAGATTGATAATGATTTGATAAATCTTGATCCTAAAATTTTTGACCACATCCAAGACTACATCTCCAAGGATAAGAAACTAAGAACACAAGTTCTGACAGATTGCAATATTGATAAGGAGGATTTAAAAGTGATTTTAAATGTGTTATCCAAGCTTGGTCATGTGTATTCAGTGTTTGTTTTTGGCTTTCATACCCATCAACTTTCTATGGAAGCATCATATATTGATTCTAAGTTTGATTAATTTTCACATCTCCTTATCCAAGAGGAAGCTATGTTAACAAATATTGATCTAATCAAGTATTCCAAGTCACAATCATTGTTGGCTAATGAGTCTAAGGTATAGAAAAAATTAGAGAATATTGATAAGAAGCAAAAGAAGAAAAAGATCAAGCCACATAAGGAATCAGAAACCGCTCCCTCAAAAGGGGAATCATTTAATGAGAGGATTACTTGTGCATATTACAAGAAATTAGGGCATGATGAACATCATTGTTGTTCAAAATAGATTGATAAGTTGAAGCATCTTCTTAAGAAGCATCAAATAAATGATTCATCATCATCAAAGGGTTCATAATCTTATTCTTCATCAAAGTATAATAGAAATAAGGGAAAAGCACTTGTTGTAGTTGCAGGTTCTAAGTCAGAGAGGTGGGTACTCAATTTAGGAGCCTCCCATCACATGGCTTCATCAGAGAGTATGTTCTCTTCATTTGAGACTTTTTCATCACCATACATCCTAATAGCTAACAACACACACACACATATATATATATATATACATATTTATGGGAAGGGATATATTGACATGGATGATGAAGCATTCATTGATGTTCTTTGTGTGCCTTTATTTTCAATCAATATCCTTTCTATCTATTAGATCACACATAGTGGAGCAATAAAGAGTATTGATTTCACACTATATTCTATCATAATCCGATATTTGTATAGTAGAGATATAGTTGCAGTTGGGGAGGTTGATCACCAAATATTGAGTCTACACCTTCTCACATTTTTCTCTTAATGGTTCAGTAGATGTTCACATTGAGGCATCTTGTGTGGATACTTTTGAGGAGATTCAATACGGTCATTTGAAAATTGGTATTGTTTCATCTATTGAGGGTCTAATGATAGGTATTGATATTCCATCTCCTTCATCTACTATTGTATCTGAGGATGCTTGTGTTGCCACAACTTTGGTTCCTTGTGATTTAGTGCAACAAGCCATTCATCATCTTCTATAGATGGCTACTTGGGATGAGTACTTGACAGACATTGTTGGTTTGTTTTGTGAGTCCCATGTTTTAGATTTGGGAGACATGATTGATTTCATTCATGTTCTCTTTGATTGAGATGCTCTTTCTTCAACTATTGTGAGGGAACACTCTAACCCTTTTGTTCATTCTCTACATGATAATTCTTTTCCATTTGACATGAGTGTGGATTCTTTTGGGAAATATTTTGATGAGGATTCTTTGTCTTTAGATGAGGTATCTTTATCTTTGGATTGTGTTCTATAATCATTTCTAGGATATTTTAGATTATCTTCTTTAGTAGGAACCACCTGTTTGGAGTATGACACCTTGCAACATTGACATGGAGACACTTGATCATAATTTAGAGATATCATAGATTATCTATCTTCTTACATCTTCCTTTTAGGAATGGGAAGACATCTTGCATACCATCTTGGTTTTATTTCTTCCTAGGGGGGGGGGTGTTCAACACTTTTGGATCATCTTCAACATTCAATGTCAAGATTATACCATCATTGTAGGAGGCTTGACATTGGGGGGGATGCATGGTCTCTCTTCTTCTTCTCTCTTATGGGGGGACTTTTACCTCACATGGGGTTTTGTCCTTCTCATTATTTAGTGAGAGTATTTTGTTTTTATCTATCTTTTGGGGAGGAGTTTTGTCCCACTTGGTTTTCTCCTTTTTTCCATTTGTGAGAGATTGTATTTGCATTTGTACATGGGTACCTAACATGGCCTCATAGTCAGGACCCATCTTTATGTCATTTTCTTAATAATCATCTACTCCGTAAGTTGCTCTTAAAGTGGGGTGTTGGTGTAAATAGTTGTTTTACCTATCTAGTCATTAGGTCATATTTACATGTTTAGTTAACTTAGTACTTGGAAAGGAATATTTCTAAAAGATTTTAGTTTTCATCTTATATTTTTAATTTTAACACATGTTTCCTTGGTAGTTATGATAATTTCTCACATGACATAGGATTAAGACATTTTTCATAATCCTGTTTAATCCTATGTCTCACCTTGGCTATATAACCAAGGGCTCTCCTACATTATATATTGAATTCTTGGATTTAATTCCATTACAATATTGAGTATTACATATTATCTCTCTTATTCTTTAATTAAGTTCTAGATCTTAGGTAGCTACAATATTCAACCAAATCTTGCATGGTGTAGAGTTATTCTATACCTACTCTTACAACAAGATCATGACATGTGTCTTAATAATGTAAAATTAGATAACTACCTCAATAATTATTAAATTGCCTAGGAGAAAAAACTTAAATGACATGATAAGATAAGATAAGATCATAGGACACCTAATACTTCTAGGGTGGTTCCCTAGGACCTATTAGTAAACTAGTTAGGTACAAAACCTAACTCACACCAAAACCCCCCTAAGTGCAATTTATGGAGAAGGAAACAAATTAAAATTATGCAAAGATATGATTATTATGGGTCCCAAATAGTATGCCATGTTATGTACCCATTTACAATGAAATCTCTCACAAATGGAGAAAAAGAGAAAATCTAGTTGGACAAAAATCCTCTCCAAAAGAGAGAAAATATACAATCAATTTCTCCTCCATAGGAAGGAGAGAAGAGAGACTATATAGGACCCCCATAATGAGATAACCCACTACAAAGAAACACTAAAATAACCTTATAGATTAAAATTTGGAACCTTAATCAAATAAACAAAGGACAAGATGAGTTTGATGCCAAAAATACTAGAAATTCTTTGGAGAAATTTTAGAATCATGATAAAGAAATATAAAAAAAGATTGGCTATCTTGATGCCAAGGATGACTAAAAAATATTGATATGGATCAATCCTAGAATTTTATTAAAGAAACAAGAGATAGAAACATGTTCTAGAACTAAAATAAAGTGCATAGATCAAAATAAAACCTCCCCAAGTAATAGGATGTCCAAGTGATCAACCAAAATGCAAACACACTCAAAGCTAAATGAAAATACCTTGGGTTCAATCTAGAAAAAGTGCATGGATGGCATGATAGAAATCCCCAATACCATTCCAATGCTGTAAGAATTAAAAAATAAGAGATTTTGGAAAAACGTTATGAGTTTAAGAGAAATAAAATGATTTGACTTCAAATAGAAAATATTGGTACTAAATAAAAAAAAGAAAAGAAAAATAAATGCGTCCAATACAAATTACACAGCCAAATTTTTTATGATGTCTCATTTTCAAAAGTTTGATACCATAGAAAAAGTATATGGCGATTTGAAAATATTTACCCAATTTGGGCATTATAGTCCTAATTTTGGGCCCTTGGCCCATTAGACCTTAGGCACCCATATGACTGACTTGGTGCAATTTCAAAAAATATTACTACTACCAACAACAAAAACTCTACTAGGATAGAGTATATGGGGGAAATGGGCCAAAATCTACACCACTTGAGGCTTTAAGGCCCCTCACTAGGTGAGAGTGCAAATGGAACTATCCTTGATGCTTAAATAGCAATCAAGGGATACATTATACCAACCAATAATAAAAAAAATTATTTTAATTTTTTTATTAATAAAGAAATCCTTCAAATTTGTACTACTAATGACCATGCAACACATATAGTATTGTGAATCTACAGAGGAATACTCTGCCAAATAATTAATAATATTTGCTTGATTGTAGACTAATGTTGATGCTTACAAATGATGGCATATGGTTTGGATGATTATAGATCCATATGAATGTACAAAAAATGGTGACAGATGAAAAAAATTTGATGCCATTTAGAAAAAAGTGTCCAATTTCAATGATTTTAAAAGTGATCTTTAGGTTTTCGGTCCTTCCAAACACATTGGCAAGGTCTATTTTGGCCCAAAGTGCTCCAAACATCTAGCTACATATTGGACCTAAAAAGCTTCACCCTACTTGAAACCCTTATAGATTTGGCTCTATATGTCCTAGATTTCAATGAAATAAATGTCAATTCTGATTTCTCTAACACCCTAGATTCAACCATAAGGTCCTTGAAGCCCAAAATGCACCCAACTTGTTTTCAAGACAAACTATGTATCTCAAATCTAGAAAGGATTTTGCAACACTAGATCTTTGATGTTATGTAGGAGTTCAATGTGAACTCCCAACACCATAGGATCTTCTATTATGGTGTAGTAAAAAGAGATCTAGGACCTAGATCACACTTTTAACCTACAACATTGAGGGACACAAAAATGATCAGAAAAGACCACTTGGCTACTATCCTCAAGGAAGAGCTAAAATGGTTGATTAAGGTTTTGGTCCCTTTTGGGGTTGTTGATTAGGAGTGATGTGAATGGATTTGATGTGTATGATATTGTAAATGTGAACTAGGTCAACTATGAAACTACAACAAATTGATGAAAATTTAGAATAACACAAAACTATTAGATAGAAAATGAGAACAAAAAGGAAAAAAGACAAAGATAAAGGAACTTGGCATTCAAAACTAAAAAAAAAACTTACTGGTCAAGGGAACGGATACCCTAGAATGAGAATTAGGATTTTTGGAATCTTAGAGCAGACCTATAGATGGATTATAGTTTGTAGGTGCTTCCTTGTTGGATTCAACTTTGAAACTTTGTTTGTTGATGAATACTTGATCTTGCCTTAATTTGATGAATGAATTTGCTTGAATGTGTGATCTTGATATTATGTCTTCATTCTTCTTTCAATATAGTTCAAATATCCCATCTACAAGAAATAGAGGAGAGAAAGGTTTGTACCATATAGGGGCTCTCCTAAGTCAAACCCTATTTTTGTGTTTTTGCCTCCACAATAGATATCATGATATTGAATAAAGAGTTCTTAACCTAGGTCAGTTAGAGGCTAATGGATAAAACAAATGATAAATAAAAAGTTCTTGAACTTACCACTCAAATCTTCTTTCCTTGATGGACTGAGGTCATGTCACACATCTCATGCAAGGAGAAATTGGTACTTGATTGAAGATCTCATGTGTTAGTACTCACAAAATAATAAACATAAAACATAATATAATCTTACTTGATGATGCATTACTAACATGAATCATGTGTTAGTACTCACAACATAATGAACATAAAACATAATATAATCTTACTTAATGATGCATTACTAACATGAATCTTGATTGATGAAAAGAATTGTAAATTTTTTCCTATTCTTCTCTTGAATTGTCTTGAGTGCTTTTTAGGATGCTCAACTACTCAAAATTTCAATTGTTGTTCAAATGGATAAAAAGACTTATATTTATATGCATTTCTTTATTCCTTGTAATAATTATTTCAAGAAGTCAAAAAATGAATCTAAATTTGCAAACATATTAGTGTTGACAATAAAACATTAAAAATTGGGCCAAAATAGGGTGGTGAAGGGTGATGGGACCCTAGACTAGGCCTTTTTTTTATTTCTTTATTTTTTTAAATAAATAATTAAATTTGATTCTCAATTTTATCTTGATTTTTTGAAAAAAATAATTAAATGGGAAAATAATAAGCACAATTAGGTCTAAGCACTTAAGGGGGAGTCAAACATATTGTGAAATTGTTAGGGTTGACAATTTACAATGCTACATTTATCCCCCACTTTAGTGAGAGTATGAACTTATGCTCATGCTCACACTAAAGTAAGGAAAAGTCAAGAAGATTTATTTCATAAAAACATTGGATAAGTAAGATGAAATCGAATCTAGGGGATGCTTTATCCCCCATGTTCAAGATCCTAGTATTAAAAAACAATGTAAAAATAAGGGAACACACATACATGAGGTGTAGTTCAACAAAAGAAACATGACAAACATGAAGCATGCACTATGTAGACATAGAAAATATACAACAAATATAATGCCAAACAATTATGAAAACATGATACAAAAATAATGTCAAAATGGCGCAAAAGCAATACAATCACAATGTAAACAAAAAAAGAGAGGGTATAACATCACAGACTAGCAACATGGAAATATTCCTACCAGGATCCATAACCAAGACATCCATATTTATCACAAGCTAGAAAAGTATGATATTTTCTAGGTGATCCATGAATATATAAAAGCATCACAAACTAGTGAAGTCTAGATTTAATTAGATGATCTTGATAAGAAACAACATGGTCTAGTGAGGTCTAATGTTCACTAGGTGAGTTTTAGAAATGGTAGCAGATGAAAACACAGAAGGGCTAGTGAAGTTTGATATTCACTAGGTGATTTTTCATGTCAACCATACTGAGAATTATAATCCCAATAATTTTGATAAGGCACTATAAAATATGATCAATAATCCATAGAAGCATCAAAAAGTTCTAATTGTGTGAATAAATTGAAGCAAATAATGGAATTTATTCCCCCGCCATAAAGTAATTGCTAATTTCAATCAAGAGAAATTTCCTTTATGGTAGAATACAAAGGATTTTTGTAAAATGATAGGGCATGAGAAATTGTTGGAAAACCCTATAATAAGTGATATGTTCCCAAAAATTTCACTCATGATAAGGGTTTTCACCCCAAAAAAAGTCATATATAATTGAAAAATTAAGTAGCACATGAGGGATCCAAAGATCTGGGGTCAATATAGATGAGAGATAATGCATAATTTGAGCATGCTTTGAATCAACATCATTCCCTGCATACTTCTAGAACTAGGAACACCAAGGAGGAATGTAACATGAAGATAATATAAAATATTTTGGGTCAACATGGAGGAGACCTCAGTGTCTCAACACTTTGCATCATTCCCAAAAAGAACACAAGAAAGATGTTTACAACATAAAGAGGACTGAATATACAAATAGAAGAATGCTACAACATATTCATTCTCTTTGTATCCTTGTGTCAACAGGATCATCAAGGTTCATTCAAAGAAAAATAAAATACATCCTAAGAAACAAATTATGAGGAGATCACATTATGTGAAAGTAAAAATACAAAGACATAAAGGGTATTGCACATACAATTTGGTCTATAGAAAATTATTTGCATCCCAATCTTTCTCATCATAAATAGAAGACTAGTAATAAGATAAAGGAACTAAAACAAGTGTGGTACAAGGGGAAGTACTAGGTTTAACACGTGTTGGGTCTCTCCCATTAGGAAGATCATCAAGGTTTCCCCCATCAAGATTCATTGATTTTGCAAACATAAGAGATAATTCATTATAATCTTATTTTGTTCTTTCATTTTATCTATAGAATCAATGTTAGAATATATCACAATGGTTACTAGCATATTACTTCTATCAACATTATCATGAGAACTATAACCAATGTGATTATCTTTTATAGTAGGTGATAGGGAAGGAAGTGAACTTCTTATTCTATTTTTTGGTTGGGAAAGATAAGGTTCAACTTCATGATTTGGTGAGGGAGGTGAAGTAGATTCAAGTGATGATGAAGATGAGTGGGTGGGAGTTATCGCATTTGAATTTGGTTGTATATATATAGGATGAAACAAAGAAAATAGGTGTTCCACCTTTTGGGAGGTGGAACACAAACTAGGTGTTTAAGGGACCTAGACCAATTTTCCTCAAGTTTCATTCAAGGAAACCCTAGAGATCTCAATCCAAAGATGGAATGAGGAAATATATCTGCAATGGGGATTTCCTAGGGTATGATTAATGACTAATGATGGATTCACCACCAAGCAAGGGCTTGCAAAGGAAAGAGATGTAAATGACATGCAAAGTACTATGCAAAACCTAACTAAATGACCTAGGAAATGAAATTGAAACTCAGGATAACAAACCAAGAATGAACAGAGGTGCACCTGGAAGAATGATGGGGTCAAAAAAAGCACCAAAACCATGAAAACATACTATTTGGTACACACTAGGACTCATATGCCAATCTGGGTGATTTAGTCCTAGACTAGGGTTTCTGTGCCAAAACTGGAATCTCACATTTGTTTATCTGAACTCACTAAAATTTGGAAAATGTGTTGTACTGCGACTCATATGCCACAAGTGGTGTATCAATCCCACTCTACTTTTTTAGAGGGTTAAGACCCGAATCTTCTCTCCTATCTCTGCTCTTCCTTCCAAGCTTTATTTTTGGGTCTAAAACTCTAAATCACAACCTGTAGGTGACTTTCTGTGAGGATAGAAACCTTGTGATGGCTTGATGATTTTCTTCAATCCTGCAACTTAGTCTTCAAAGATATTTCAAGCTCCAATCACCTAGATCTACAATCACACATGTAGAGAGAGAAAATATTGTTGATTGTTAGGAAATAGGGGTTTTCCTTGGTCAAACCTTGTTTAGGTAATTAAACCTTGTGATGAAACAATGAAATATGAGCATGGAACATGAAATATGAAACATGAAATAATGCTACCTTGAATGTTGTATTTAGATGTAAATCAGCAATCTAACATGAAGTGGCCATGTAGAATGTATATTTTGATATTGAGTTAGGTGTATAATAATTCTTAATCTTGGATCTTGAATGCTACATCACAACAATAGCTCAACAAAATGCTTGATGCTTTATGTTCTTGACATGATGATGGATCTTGAATTTATATAACAAATGATGAAGAATCTACCCTTGAATTCCTTAGAAATTCTCTTGTAAACTCCCTTGACACTCTTCTAGAGTCTTAGAATGCTTAAATCTTGATTTCTTAAGTTGATATCATGAATGCTTAGTGAAATAATGATTTGAAACCTTGTTTATATAGATAATCCATCCAAATTACTATTTATGAGATCCCAAATGCTAGCATATAGGAAATTTGAATTAAAAACCCTAATTTCCTACTCAAAATCCTAAAAAGGGGTCAAATGGGACTCATATTCCACTTATGGAATATGGGTCCTATCTAGGTGGGAGTCATATTCCCAAGGTAGCATATGGGTCCCACAAGGCCGTTTTGGGGAGAGGAAATGTCGGGGAGTTTAGATTTTAAGTGTATTTATTGATTATTTTGGGATCTCAATTGAAATAAGCCTCATGATGCATAATACAGGGTCTTAGGGGCCTATAAATGATGATATGAAGGCCATAAATGCAAGAGGGCCCAAAACCTAATGTGAAGGTGTAAATAAATACGCTTTACAACACTAAATTAAGGAAAAATTAGGTCTATTTAGCTTGAAAGGGCCCTAAATCTAATGTGAATGTGTAAAAAACATTACAACACTAGATCAAGGAAACATTAGGTCCATTTTAATGTTAATAATTCTCAAATTAAGTGTGAAAATGTAAAGGGATACATTTTTCAAGACTACATTTAGCCCTCACTTTAGTGAGAGGAGGAACTTGCTTCAAAATCACACTAAAGTAGACATTCAAGAGGGGTCATCATGTACCAATGTGGATGGTCTAGGATGAAAAATTTCAAGGGGGTGATCAAGCCCCCAAGATCCAATATCCTATGTCAAACCAACATAAGCACAAAGGGGCACACATAAGGTGTATGATATGCAAGACATAGATACACAATCATGCAATCTCAAAGGCATAAAGAAGAAAGGAAAAACAAAATAAAAAGAGGTGGATCAAGACTCGACTGTATTTCCAATTTGATGTGGATTAGATCTAAGTTGTTTTTCCAAAAATGCATGCAACTGGTATTTTCTCACAAGAAAGTGGCTATGGGAAAGTCACATTTGAGTTCGACTCCCATACGTACAACCAAACCAAAGCTATACCTCTTGATAACTTTGAGATTCATGAGGCAAGAAAAGCTTTGTATGCTTGATACTCATGAACAAATAGGATGGCACCACAAGCAAGCAAAGTGTGTTATGCAAGGTGGCCATATGATAGCTATTGCAAATACAAAGTAGTGTAAGATACATTCAAAGGGATTTTTCTTAGTTCATGTAAGGTCTCTTCTTAGGGAACATCATGCTTAATGTATCCAAGAGAGGAAAAGTCAAAGAAATATCATGCTCTTAGATGAAATAAAACCCAATGAAACCCTCAAGAAAAGGACACATTGCAAGAAGAAAGAAAATTGCACATTGAAATATGAGTGTCCATGTATGCCCCCACTTTAAAGTAGTTGCTAACACCATTGCTATGAGAAATTTCTTTAAAGTAGAAGAAGATAACTCAATATAACACATGCGGTCCAACTTAAGGCATGTCATTAAGCTATTATATGTACATGAAAGTTGATCAACTAGCCAAAAGAGACAATGGCAAGTGACATATGAGGACAAGGCTACTTAACCCCTTGCCCCCACTTACTGCAGGACAAGGATGAGCCAAAATTAAGTATCAATTAGATGATCTAGGTTTTTCAACCTAAGAGAGAGCACCAAACTCCTTAAGATATTGAATTTTATTACACGAAGTCTTATGTTCATTAGTAGAATGACCATGAACTCTATGATATGCACAAAATGAACTCTTGTACTAAAATTTCTTTCCTATTCTTAGAGGGATGGATATCAAATGATCTTGGATGAGTCTCTACAAGATACTCTCTTGATCGATAGTAGAAGATGGTTCTTTATTTTGTGACAAATATATGTCTTGCTTAGTACAAGGTGTCATACTTACATAAGACTCTTTATATTGTGAGATTGTATACTCTTCCTTAAAGGAAGGTGTAAAATCTAATGAATTCAAATCATTAGTGTTTTACATGATGACATTGATATAAAGTGAGGATTTCTTTGTTTCTTTCATTTTTTTCAAAGGATAATAATCAAGACCACTAGTTTCTATTAGTTCAAAATACGGGTATGTGCAGGATCATGGTATGCCAAAAAGTGGCAATGGAGAAAAAATTACGTGTTTCATCGACTCAAAAACGCGAAAATGCCGAGTTGACTTTATGTGGCTTGGGTGTCAGTACACACTACCAAAGCAAAGCCCAAACCTAGATTTCCATATCGGATATGATGATCCAAATTGATATCCGATCCAAATCAGATATCCGATTTGCGACACACATATATATTTCATTTCGGCCTGATTAAAACTCATTTCACATTTGTTTAACTGCGGGCGCATAGTGAAAACTTCATTCCGCAAATCAGATATCCGATTTCGCAAATCCATCTTCAAAAGGTTAGATTCTTGGTTTTTCTTTGCTCTAATCAAATTTTCAATTAGATTTGTGTAATTTTAGTTAATTTTTTATAGATTTTTTTCAAAATAGGGTTTTTGATAGATTTTTTATGAAAAAATTGAGTTTAGTATGGATTTTGATGAAAATTGAATGTTTGTAATGGATTTTGATTTAAAAATAGTGTTTTTTATGTATTTGGATTAAAAATTAGAGAATTTTATAGATTTTTGTTAAAAACTAGGGTTTTTGTTGGATTTTTTTTAAAAACTAGGGTATTTTTATAATATTTTCATTTATATTGTCTAATTTTAATTAGATTAATTTATTTTTAACTTTAATCAGGCATTATGGCTGCTGAAAATGAAAATGCACAAATGCCAAATGCTCCACCACCTCCATAGCCATCAATTGAAGAATTAATTTGTGAAAAATTGCAACAATTAAGGGGCATTTCTGAAGTTTATACGAGAGTCCCTCGATTATCTGAGATGTCAAACACAATGAAAGAAATAATTAAAAACATAGAAACCCTCTCCTCGCAACATAATGCCTTTCATTCGTGGCGAGAAGACATGAGAGAATATTATGCATGTGGATTGTCCTATGATGATGTGAAAGATCTCGAATAACCAAAGCCCAAATAGCCTCTTTATTTGTTAACCCCCACACTGGTTTTCCGGTTAATGTTAATAAAACAAAACTTTCTATAAAATGAATTTGCACTCGCATAGAGACATTGTAACTTTTGGGATAGTTGGTGTGGTTTTTAAAACCGAGACAACAATTGTGATATACCATTTTACTTTATAAAAATTATATGCTAAGTTTGTGTTAGGGCATCATGTGTCA
>VDFB02162664.1:0-11734 GCA_007258455.2 Sequoia sempervirens
AAAAACTTGTAATTTTTTTTTCTAAATATTTGCCAAGCATAACAGAATGGTTCGACCTCAAGAGGGGCGATTTTCACTGGATAAAATCATAATCTTCATTGAAAAATCTGCAAACTGGCACAAATGGTCGCCCCTAGCAAAGAAATAGATTGGTGAAATGCCCAGAACAATTTTGTTTTTATATCATAAAATATGAGCAAAAACTACAATCAGCTATGCTAAACCAGCAACTCCAAAATGTGACTAAAATGCAAGAACTCTACTACAATATGCAAGAAAATCAACTACAATGTGCAATAAACTCAACTAGATTAATATCTCAACTAGTTGCTATCTTTCAAGTAAGAAGTTGAGCCCAAGCTAGGAGGTATGCATTCCTCAAAGCAATCTCTCACCATTCCAACAACATAACATTGTAAATTTAACGGATACCAAATGAAGAACCAAAGCCTTCTTTTATAAGTTTGAGAAGATCTTCTAGACGTCTCTGGAAGGTATGCCCAACATAAGAAGACAAACCATTTTCAAATTTAAGTTGACTTTTTTTCCCTCCACAAGATGGCGTCCCTTTTTTCAAGAGCAAAATAAATCTTTTAATAAAATAATATCTCCCTCAAAGTTGGTGTGATGTCCCCATCCTGATGCGTGGTAGTGACGAGATTAGCCCTAGATCCTCGTGGGGTACGGCAGTGTGAGGATCATCACAGGAGTTACTCGTTTAGTAATTCGATTTAGGTTAGTGGTTGGGCCTTTTGCGGAAGTCTTCGAGTGCATTTTGAGGAACTTTTCTATTTTTAAGTTAAGTCGGTATATTTTAGGCGGGCTTTGGTTCAACTATTGGCTGACCCGATTCGGCGATTTGATGATCAGGCCGGAGAAATAAGGAGTTTTCCAGCAGTTTATTAAATATTTAATATTTTGACTTTATATTAAAGTCACTTTATTGAAATATTTAAATATTTAATTAAATTGGCCTGTTATAAAGTATTTATTATACTTTATAATAAAGTATTAAATTTTGACTTAATGAATATTTATTATTCATTAAAATAAGGCGCCATTTAATTATTAAATATTTCTCCTAAGTATTAAGGCGAATTAAATCATTTAATTAAATGATTATTTTTAAAGGAGATTTGGGTCGAACTTTTCAAAGGAGAATATATATTCTTTCAAGGCAAAATCGAACCATTATGAGATTATTATTCGACTTTTGTCATTTTGCTCTGAGCATTGGAGTTTGCAAACCCTAGGGTTTCTGGCAGACAAACGTTTCTGGAGAACGAAAACTCTTCAGGAATCAGGCAGACTGAGACTGTGAAATACCAGTTTAAGCTTGCACTTGGTGATTTCACACAGAGATCACAGATTGGATTTATTGAGCTATTCATTCAGAGATTTACAGAGGTATTCATCTGGCAGTAAAGGCGACTTTACCAGGGAACTTAGTTCAGAGATCAGGCATTTATTCTTTGAGGCCGTACCACTTATTTGGCTGCTGCAATCAGGCCGTACATTCCTGTACTTGCAGGCCGTACCATCATTACTTGAGAGATTCGCCTCCTGTCTTCAGATTCTTGCACTGAGATCTAGGCGCCTTGGTTTACTGTGGAACTTGCATTGGATTTCGAGCCTGGAGATTCATCTGTCAATCTAGCCGTACCATTTCATCAGTCAGGCAACTTGCTGCAGCCGCCATCAGGTTTTTAGAAAATAAAATCATTTCTCATTCTTTTGTCAATTTACATCATTGTAAAAGCTCTAAAAAAATAATAGAATGGTGCGCCCATGTTCTCTGAGCATTTTTGTGCTTATTTCATGAAGTTTAGAATTTTATTGAATTTATTAGCAATTTAGAAGAAAATCGCAGCTTTTCCATTTTGTCTAAAAATCCATCAAAAACACAAAAAAACCAAAAATCTGCAAAACACAAATTACAATTGGGGTTTCGGGGTTGAGAACCACCAGGGTTCTTACAGTTGGTGTCCAAATCCTCCAGCTATATTTTGGCCTTTAGAAAAATTTTAATCAGCCACCTGATGAGGCGTCCACCCTTCAAGTCCCCTTTTTAAAAACAACTTAAAGTTGTAATGTTAGGCCAAGGGGTCATAATATCAAAATATAACCTTAGCAACATAAATAATTCAATATCCATCAGAAATTTCACCACAAGGCCAAAATCAACATTACCAACTTAACCGCCTGAAGAGGAAAACCTACTGAGTTGATGCCAACTGGACCACTGCCAAAAATAGAATTTAATAAAAATAGTAAATTCAGAAAGTTGCTCAAATCAAAGTGCGTGCGATACCATTGCGAAGCTTTCCGAAAACCCAGAAAGAATCTGCAATCCAAAATCCAAAACTCCAAGTGCAAACCCCAAAAAATGCAGAAACATCCTCCTAGAAGATGGGAAACACTAATTTCAGCTTATGCTTAGCCTACGAGTTTCCGGAAATAGGCTTAATCCAAATGAAGAGCGTAGGGCTAAATTGGGGACATTACAGGCGGCCAATCAAGAACAAGGTCTGCAAATCATCTCAATCACACAAAATCTCAAGCAACTACTAACCATACCAAAATAACACCTCAAACTACCTCATATATTTTCATCTTTGAATAATCCTGGAAACCCCAAAAACTCCTTGAAAACAATTATGATTCCTAAGGAAAAATCACTCCAAACTAGCTAGGAATTGTCTCTCAAATCCAAAACCAACAATTTGATGAGGGTTTTCGTCCTCGATCAATCCTTGGAAGAACTTCTCTGTTCACTCTAGCAGTATTCCATTATGTGTGATTTCAAATGAATGAAATGAGAGCCCAAAAATAAATAGATTTTGGAGGGAAAAAGGGCCCATTTAAAAATTCAAATATTTTATTTTTCACACAAAGGCCCCTTTTTAATTTTAAAACATTTGAAGGCCCCCAAACACTTTTCCGTAGGCATCCAACTTAGGGGAAAAAACATTCCACTTTATAATATTTAACACTAAAGTAATATTAAAACATTGCTTTATACTTATAGTGTAAATATTAAAATATTTCCAACCGCCTTACACAAAGCACTGATGAGGCATTCGAAATGGAAACTGATCACATCAAGAAGCTACCGATAACGAGGGAAGATGTCAAGTGCCAAAACAAGCACTTACTAAAAATGGCAATGGTCTCCAAGAAATGTGGAGAACAACCCAGATGGTTAAAAATGCAACAAATAAGCACTTACTAAAAATGGCATCAAATGGCAATGGTCTCCAAAACAAGCACTTACTAAAAATGGCAATGGTCTCCAAGAAATGTGGAGAACAACCCAGATGGTTAAAAATGCAACAAATAACATCACCATCATGCCAAGTGCCAACAAAATGGCAAAACACCACTAAACACTGAGAAAAGCTGCCACTGAGCTTTCCAAGAACCTTGGAGTCCCCTAACCACCTCCAATTAGCCTATGGGAACTCTGGAATAGGCTAACTACTGCAACAGCTAACTAGGCTTGAGAAGGGGACATTACAGTCTCCCTATTTTACCTTATGCTAATGCCTCATTTGAATAGAGTACTAGAGGAATTGCTTAGCCAATTGTTGAGGTTTAATAATTTAGGCCCAAGCCTTTACCATTTCTTTCTCTTTCTTCTCCCTACATGAGCTTCTATCAGTCAAGAACTTCATCTTTCAATTAGCATAGTGAAACCTTGAACAATCTACAAAACTAGTTGAAACACTAAACCATAACTAAACATCTATACAACTTGAGTAGAGAATAACTCAGATAACATTAAAACATGACATTTATGACGTGATGTAGGACTATCAACATGACTGTATGCAAAGTTTTGTAGGGGTACATTACTCTTTGTTAAATTTTGCACTTTAGTTTCAATTGTCTTGTGTTAAGTATAGTTTGATAATCTTTGTAAACTTTGTATTGCAATCTTTGTCAAAACAAGACATGTAGCTTTCTATACAACCCTTTTGTGCTTAATTCATAGTAATCTTAGTTTGTGTTCATTTCAATTTCAATTATGTTCAACTTGTGATTTTCAATATTCGTATTTAAACTATGTTCCAAGCGTTTCAGGGACCAGGACAGCAGGGGATGGCAGGGGAGGCGTTTCCAGGAAGTTTCCTAGGGGGGCATTTTTAGGGAATGGTAGGGGACAGCAATATATATATATATAGATATATGAATTTTCCAAAATTTATTGATATATTATAGAGAGAGAGGGAAAGAGAGAGATATGTCAATAATTGATAACAACAATATTAGTACGTAAATAAAGTGCGAGAGCAGTAGTATAACAGCTTAATAAATGTCAGTAAAGCATTATAAAATTTATAACAGCAGTCTCAAACATCAATAAAACCATGGTCTATCAATATCCAAATGTCTCAAACATGTATCCAAAAGTCTCAATGTTCAAACATGAAAATCAAAATACTAAATAACTTATATACAATTTCAAACTAAGATAATATAGTACATATCCAATTTTGCTTGTGCACTTGGCCTAGTTTTGCATAAGTTATGCAAACGACTGTAAATTGCTGCATTGATTAGTCTATAACATAGCATCACCAAAGGTGCAATTACCTAGTATGTAATCAGCAATCACCCATGGTGTATTTACATATTAAAAAAATAAAGTCGTGCAATTAAAACATTGCCAAGATATTAATGTAATGTGTCATTTGTAATTAGTGTTTAACATATGGTTAGATTACTTATGTACACAATTTTTCTCCAACCATTCAATAATCATGTTGAATCAAATAGGACTATATCAAGCCTACCTTTCGATTTTTGTTGTTTATGGTCAAGTAGTGGATGAGACATTGTGCAAAGAGAAAACATCTAGGGATGTCATCCCATAAGGTACTCAAACGGACCTGGTATTTTATAATGTTCCATGGGCGTTGGGGATGTGGGGACAACGGGACGCGTTTCGGGGACGGGGGGAACAAAGGGCCTAAGTTTGGGGACAGCTGAGGGATGGCAACGGGGCGGTGGGGGGGTGGTGGTGCTAATATAGTTATACATATACTTATAGTACTTGAAAAACTAGTTTTGAAAAGATGTATAACAATATAACAGTATAAGAAATTACATTTCAAATGAAACTATAGGAAATTAGTAAAATTATAACATAGCAAAATTTGAAATACTAAATCTAAATACGAAGATTTCTTAAATGCTAATTGCTAAATAAAATTTGACAAATGAAATTGTCAAATTGGAGATTTCTATTATATCGAAAATATGAATATCTCATGTCATATGAGATATCACAAAGTCTATAAAGATGATTACATGATTCATCATTACAATGACTAGCAAATGCCAAATAGTAAATACAGCTACTAATAGCAATAGCATTACAAAAGACAAAATGTCAAAACTCAAAATGTAGTGAAGGGAGGCCTCTAATCATCTGCAAACTCCTCATCACTGGAACTGCTAGACTCCACAAGGTCAAGATCCCTCAAGCTCACACCAACCAGCCCTGCATCTGAAGTGGTAGGATCATCCTCATCAATCTTTGAAGGCTCCTTTGGCTCCACATCCCATTGTGCCGTTGGACTCTCCTTGTACCCAAGTGTCTTGCAGTCCATGAGACGCAAAGCACTATGTACAGCCACAAGCTAGCTTCTCCGCTCTCTTAGAGGTAAGTCTGTTTCTCTTAAGAGAGTGGATGAAGCTATATGTAGACCAATTCCTCTTAGTAGCTGAAGAACTAGAAACCTGGGATAGCAGACAGATAGCTAGAGTGGTGGTCAAAGATTTCGGACCATTACAATTCGACCACAAAAGTGGGTCCTCCTGTGCCATAGATTCTATATCCATCTTTGTTGCATTTGAATAGCCTTTAAGAGTGGAAAATCTTCCCCACTTAGTGCGAATTATGTTGGCATCTCTAGAATCATACATCTTCTTTATGCACCTAAAGAAACCCGCCTTCACCTCATCATCCTGAATTGGTGTCACTCTACTTGGTCTAGCCTTGTACCACTTAGGATTCAAGGAAAAGGCAGCCATATGCAAAGGAGTGTTCAACTTGTCCCATCTGCGTTGAATGATTGGCCGGATGTGCTCATTGTAGAATGCTAGAGAGGGGTCATTCACTCGCACAACAACCCTCATGCGGTGAGCGTAGGCCATGATGGAGACAGTATGTTGCATGTTCAAAACACACATCCTCTTCCTCTCCTTCACCCTTCTCCCTGCTGACTGTCTTGGCTGTTACCTATTCCTGGTGGTGACCCAACACTTAGGTTTCCGTACTCAATCATTCTCGAGAATGAAATTACCATATTTGGTCACCATTTGGTTTCAGAACTCCTTCCAAGGTCTGAAGGTGCATGTGAAGTGTGGTGAAGTTTAGAGATAAACATTTGCATCTCTCTTACATCCAGTGATATACATAATCCAATCAATCTTCCCCATGTCTTGAGGTGCATTGTTCACGTATGCACAACATGAGTTTCCTGCATCTTCTCTATGGGCTGCCTCAGTAGGTCTCCACTGGCATCTACACATGGGATCTTTGTCATGTCCCCTTCAATTGAGCATCTCTCAAAACGCAATTGGCCTATTATCGACCTCGTAAGTTTGATAGGATGGATGATTTTGATGGAGCAGCGGCCGGATTGTCAAAATTTTCGGTTGGCTTTGTTCGGGCTCATTCGGGGCGTCTTTTGCTGTTTTTTGCTATTTTTAGCGGTATTTGGCATTGACTGACACCCACACTTTATTTTAGCGATATGGACAGTCATGTGCAGGGGAATCACTCACTTATTCTCTGACTTAGAATAGGCTCGTGGTGGACATATTTTGAGGGAGATATTAATATTTTAATTGTTAAATTAAATATTAATTATCTGGAGCTTATATTATAAAGTTATAATATTATTTAATATTATAACTTAAGTGAATTTTTAAAGGGGTCAACCATCATTGGGAAGGGGACCATTTTTAATTAATCTTTTAATTAAAAAGAGGCGTCCAATTTTGGAATAATTAAAAGTGAAAATCCAATTTTATTTAAATGATTGCTTTTTTGGAGAGAAGTCGACTTCTTGAGAAATATAAAGAATTTGCATTGGAAAGAGCTCATTATGTTATGAAATCGATTTTTGATAAGTCTTCTTCCGGAGAACGAAGCCAAGGGTTTCAGTTGTCTACAGGCATTGGAGAACGAGCCATCTTCAGTGTTGCAGTTCAGAGGCTGTGAAATATCAGCTGATCTATTGCTTTCAGAGAGATCTTCATTCAGAAGTTATCACAGAACATTCACAGTTAAAAATATATTCAGGGTTTTCAGTGTGGGATTCATCCAGCAAAGATTCTTCAATTAATGCGCTTATTTCTTGAGATCTGGAGACTTCAATAAGGGCCGTACTTTATTATTTGCTTGTTGCTGCTACAAAGCCGTACATCTCTTGCTATAGGCCGTACCATCTCAAAAAGGCCGTACTTTTTTGTTTAGGGCAAATCGCCTTCCTTTTTGATCTTCTGGCTTCAACCCATTTGGCGCCTACACCTCTGGATCATTCTTCTTGCATCTGACAGAGGAAGAAGTTGAAATCCATGAAGGCTGTACCATTTCTATGATGTTTCAGCTTGCTGCAAATCAGGTTTTTAATCTAATATTTTTTTGTCTTCTCTTATCTACATGTCAGAGATTTATCATTGTAATAGCTGTGAAAAATAATACAATCATTAGCTGTGGTTTTCAGAGTCTTTTATGTTAGATCTGGACTCATTATATTTGTTAGAGATTCTATATCATTTTTCTTCCAAATTCGCATCTTTCATTTATTCATGCCAAAAACACCAAAAAACCAAAAAAACGTCAAAACAAGCAAAAAAACAAACAGTTTCAGAAGTTAGCAGGAACAGGGGTTTCTACAGATGCATCTGTGACTACTTGGACCACATTTTGTGGCCCAACCTCCTCAATAGCCTCCTTGAGGACCTAAAACTGAAAATCAGCATCTTTGTGATGCCCTGTATAATCAACTGCTCTAAGTATGGGCCCTCTGCACATGTGGAACGCGTTTCCCCCCTTTTTGGCCAAGTTTCGGAGACGAGGACGTTTCTGATACAGTGAAAAAGGTAGGTGACATCTCCCACCATCCCACCACTGCCACCAATGCTCTACCGGAGACTGGGAAACGTCTCTACGTCTCCGAAGGAGATGTGGGGATGTCTCCAAGTCTCCTTGAGAAACGTCTCCATGTCTCCACACCTCCTTGGGAGATGCCTAGGCATTTCTCGAGAGGCGGGGAGATGTCTAGCCGTCTCCCATCACCCCACATCAAATGCATGAGAAAAACTTAAAATTAAAAAAAAATGTTCGATTTTTGGGGGTTGGGGGGTAACCCTAATTTGATGTGGGCCCCACCCCTTCCCCCAAAACAATACAAAACCATCTTATTTGATGATTTCATTCACATTTTGAAAGACTGATTATTTTTGCAACAAGCTGAAGAGGAGGAAAAACTTGTAGAAGTTTGATTGAAGGAGTGAAAAAAGTGATTGCAAGTGTGATAGGAGTGAGAAGGAGCAAGAAGAAGAGGAGGAAGACGATTCTACTGCATTTTGGAGAGACTTTTCAAGCACAAAGTAGGGTTTTTCACTTTTTTTTTTTGGTTTTATTTTCTGATTTTCATTTTTCAATTCTTTGTTTGTTTAACTTTAAACTTGTTTTTTTTTCTTATTCATCTCAAAATCAGATTTGATGTTGAATCTTGAGGGGAAAATGATGAATGAATCATTCATCATAATTTTCCCTCAAAATTCAACATCAAATTTTATTATTTTTATTTTTATTTTTAAGTAATATAAAATTATAAATTGTAAATTTTCTTTTCAAAATTAAAATTTCAAATTTGTATTTCAATTTGTTAAATTAGGCTGATTTTATTTTTATTTTTATTTTGTGAAATGTAGTGTCACTTTCACAATGAGCTCCCAAGACATGAGTGAGGATGACATGGAAATCCATTCTCATAGTGAACATGATTTAGATTTTGAACCTGAGGATGAGGGGGGTGACCATGGGGCTAATCCTGGAGCCCAATCTAGTTCCATGGCGAGTGCACCAGCTAGTACAGGTTGCCCTTCAAAATTGTTGGCAAAGTATGTTAGGGGTGTTTTTGATCCTAAGTCTCCTCTCAAAACTGTTTGCTTCAAGAATACAAGTGTAAGAATCCAGGTGATTCTCAACCCCGAAACCCTAACCGTAAATACTGTTTTTTGAGAGTTTTGTGTGTTTTGTATTTTTTTCTGTTTTTGAGGTTTTTGCAAACAAACTTGAAAGCTGCGATTTTGATCTAAAATTGCTTAAAAATTCATAATAAATTCTAAGGCAATGAATATGCTTGGAAAATGCTCAGAATATATGGGCGCATCAATTTATTGAATTTCCAGAGCTTTTACAATATCAAAAATTGAACATATGAATGAAATACTACTTTATTTTAAAGGAACCTGATTGCTGTTGCAGCCATGAAAATGAATGAAGAAGATAGTACGGCTAGCATGAATCTCCAAGCACAGAACAAGAGAAATCTCCAGAAACCCAAGGCGCACTGGATCCCTCTGCCAAAACTAAAAGATGAAGGCGTTTCTTTCTGAAAAGAAAAGTACGGCCCTGCAAGTATAGATCTGTACGGCCCAGCAGCAAGAATAAATATGGTACGACTTTATTGGAAATGGTGCCAGATCTCTGTGAAAAGAACTCTAAAAGGTTCGCCCCAAATGATTGATGAATACTCTCTGCAAACCCTGCCTGAATCGATCAATAAGCCCAAACTGTAACCTCTGTATGAAGCTACCAAGTAGACAATCTTCAACTGGTATTGCACAGTCTCAGTATGCCAGATTCTGAAGAGGTATCGTTCTCCAAAATCGTTCGTCTGCTGAAACCCTAGGTTTTGCAAACTTCAATGCTCAGAGCAAATAGAAGACAAATTGAATAATCAAATCATAAGCATTCGATTTGTCTTTGGCAGTCAATATATAAGCCTCTTGAGAAATTCGACCAAACCCTTCCTTTTAATAATCATTTAAATAAATGATTTAATTTGCCTGTTTGGACTTAGGAAAAATATTTAATAATAGGCGCCTTCTTCATTAATGAATAAATACTCATTCATTAAATTAATTATGCCACTTTATTATAAAGTATTAGAATACTTTATAATACGCCTTAATTATAATATTTAAATACATTAATAAAGTGACTTTATAATATAAAGTCAAAATATTAATTATTTAATAAATCATTAAATACTCCGTTATTCTTCCATCTGACCAACAAACTGATGCACTGGGTCGAATCTGAGCAGACCAGCTGAACCAGGTGCCCTGCCAAAAATAGCAGCTTCCGCCTGCCTGACTTACTAAAAATAGCAAAGTCTCCCCGTAGGCTCCCATGAGGATTCTGCGAAGGCCCAACTTTACAAGTAACTACAAAAAATGAAGCTTGGTGCAGGTGGCCTCGGTGGAGTCACTCACACATATGCGTCAACCTACGAGGACCGAGTAGTAGACTCGCACTCACTCAACAAACAGCGTCAGTAAAACTGGGGACATTACGATCAAGCCTCACAAATTGCTTGTCACAGAAGCAATCTCACGCAAATATCGGATACCTTTGCACCACACAGGTCCAAGGATAGTGGCGGACAATGTTGATCGCGTACAACTGACTCATATCTCCCACAACTGATCAACTGGAATAGAATACCAATCCCAATCAACCTCAGTGCTGTCTGTCATAGGATCAAGAAACTCAGGAGGAAGCAAGTCAAACTGCAAGCAACACTTACTCCCTAAAACTGCACGAGATATACTGTCATCCAACATATCAAGCACGTGCATACCAGAACTGGGCACCTGAAACAAATCGTGTACGTGTGGATCAAACATGAAACCGTATACACTCTGCACCGTGTACTCACTGTGAAACTCCTCCAAAAGCTGAGTTTGAAATCCCAGTGCACAAGTGGGATCCCAAACACTATCATCACTCTTCCCACTAACGAGAGAGATAGAGCGTAGACTCCCATCTGTAATCCCCCTCAACACATATTTCTTGCCCTATACCTCGAATCTCATCTCCATTTTAGGGAAGTTGAGGGTGAATACACTAATGTCCTGAAGCCACCTCATACCCAACACTAAATCCATCCCACCCAAGTTGACCACGTAAAAGTCTGCCTGCAACTCATAATCATTCAACATGAGGGTGAGGGCCACAGATGCGATAGGGTGCAAGTGAGGTATAACCATCTGTCACCCTAACTGCGAGATAGCGAGTCAGCTTTTAAGATGCGCCACGTTGACAAAACTCTCATCAATAAAGTTGTGTGTGGCTCCAGTGTCAAGCATGGAAATACATCATTGTCCATCCACTAATCCCCTGAACATGAATGAATCATCCGTACACTAGAGGATAATACCAACGGGGATAAGTTGGCATCGGGCCTAAACTCCATAGAGGCATTCCCGGCCTCCGTATGTTCTGAAACAACCTGCTGGTCTGAATCCTCAAACTCAACATCTTCATAGTAAACCCACATGGCGCGGTTGGCTCTGCCCTTTGGTCTCAAAGGACAATCATGCTCCTTGCTGTAAGGTTCTTTGCACCAATAACAAAGTTGTTTCCTCCTCAATTCATCACGAGTTGCATCATCAATTCTTGTTGCTGTTTTCTTCTTTGGTT
>VDFB02162666.1:0-14303 GCA_007258455.2 Sequoia sempervirens
AACTTAAGGAAAATATTATAATGCAAATGATGCAAATAAAGATGCAATGATGGGTCCTGACTACATGGCCATTTTAGATACCCATGTAAAAATGCAAATGAAATCTCTCACAAATGAAGAAAAGGAGAAAACCTAGTGGGACAAAACTCCTCTCCAAAAGAGAGATGAAAGAAAATAAAGTGAGGAAGGATGGAGGACTCCATGATTCCCCCTTTGTACACCATTTGTCACATATATACATTACAATCCATATCCAGCCCCATAAGAGGAAAGAGAGAGACTATGTAGCCCCCATAGTGTGTGATCACCTGTGAAAATGGTAAGTGCCTGAAGAAAAAACATGATCCAATGTTGACAAACAACTTGTATCCCTTTTGGAAGAAACAAAACCAAGTACAAATGAAGGGATGCTTCCCATTCCAGATGGGAATTGAAGGAAGGAAGGATGACTATGGATGATGATGTCTCTGAAATCTACTCATGTGTCTCCTTTGACACTGAAGATGAAGATGCCACTATCAAATCAGGTACATGCCCAATCAATAAATAAGGTGACAAATCAGGAATATGTGGAAACTAATGTTGAACAATATCCAAAGACAAAGATGTGTTGACAATAGTTGTGCAATGACTATCATCAAAGAGGAGAGATAACTCCTCAAATATGTCCTCCAAATCTAAAATGTGAGACTCCACTAACATGGATGCAATGTTTGATAGATAGGAATCCCAATCAGGAAGGCAATGAGATACTGGTTGTGATGAATCACTAGACATGCTCAATGAATCACCAACATAAGATGAATGGTCCTAATAAATAGGAATGATGGAAGCCTCAAAAAATGACTCTACACAAGGAATCATTGAAGGTGAAGGCACATCAACTATCTCTGATGGAGAAGTATGTGAATAACCCTTGTCAACCTATTCAGAAGATTCTAAGTGTTCCAAATATTCAAACTCCTACATAGTAGCATGATCATAGGGTATCTTGTTTGAAAAATGAAGAGGCACAAGACAATCTAAAATAGAATCATTTGGGAATGGTTGAGTATCAAGATCTCCATGTATCTCCGAAATTTTAGTCCAAAGAGTATGAGGACACTCAAAATGATCAATAGCATTCAAAGTGGCAACATCAATATGCATTGCAATAACTCCTAAGATATGATCCCTTTTGCAATTCCAAGAAATTTTATTAGTATTAGTACCAAGAGGGGGAACATGATTATACAAATATAACAACAAATGAAGCCATATGAGATGTGTGATGATGTCATCTCTCCATTGTTTATAGTTTCCCCTTTTCAACATAATTAGAGAAGGATGAAATGAAAACCCCATAATGAACTATGATTGATCTCCAAGATTACAAAGACATTGAACTTCAATATGAATTAGAAACTCTCAAATATGATGTATATTGCAAATGAAGTCTTCCCAAATTGATAGAACCTCTCCAAGAGTCAGGATGTCCAAGTAATCAATCAAAATGCCAAATATGCAAAATACTAAATAAATAATACCTGGGGCTAAATCTGGAAAAAAAGTGCATGTGCACAATGAAAGAGCTCCTGAATACCTTCCAAATGCAACTTCAATCACCAAAATTAGAGAAACTGGCAGAAATTTATGAGCTTAGAGGTTTGAAGGGGAGGTTTAATTTCAATTGGCTATAATTTGTACCTATAGAAAAATCTAGCAAAATGGCCTATACCACTACGAAGTACTCGAAACCAGTTTTTTGATGATATCTTGTTTGTAAAATTTTGATATCATGGTTAAAATTTATGGCAAAATGAAAAAACAATTGTATTAGGACACTTGAGGGTACAAATAAGGCTAAATAGGGGAGAAAGTACAAGGCTAAGAAGGCACAAAAATGTAGCACCAGGGCACGCATATTACCTCCTTGGGCATTGAGGAAAAAAAATTAAGGTCCCGTCAAGAGTTAAGCATGTATACAACATAATACATGGTCAAAATAATACATGGTTGGCTTTAAAAGTTTGTCAAAGCAAATTTTTTAGTACATATAAAAAACTTTTAAAACACGATATTTAAAACAAAGTTTTTGTATTATAAAACCTTGCGACCATGAGAAAATCGACAAGGTCTGGATGAAGTGACCGAAGGAGACTTTGACTGTAGGGGAATGTACATAGCAGGGGCCAACCACGATGTGATTGGTAGGATCTTGATGAGAATGAATGCCGATAGAGACAATACAGACCCTACAGAAAAAAAATGCTTGATAGATTGTAGGAAGAATCTATTAGGTGAGGAAATAAAAAGCCGATAAGAGGTTTAATGCGGTCAATGAAGAAGGATAGAGCCCGACGGTGAAGTACACAGGCCGACAATAGTGATGACCGGTGGGCGGGAGAAGATAGTCGACGAGTCAATAGAAAAGCAACCGATAATGATGTGATGGTAGGTACTATGCCTACCAAGACAAAATTAATTTTGACCAAAACAAAAAATTCCGCAAACAAATAATTTCCTTCAAATATTAATCAACAGGCCCAATAAAATATATGTCGATTAAATGCCCAATAAAATATTTTTTTATAGCCCAATAGATTTATAAAAAATCCTAATAAATATAATGCAAAACATTAGAAAATAATTTTATTTTTTAATTTTGCAAATATTGTACCCATACCTGGGTGGGTCATATGGCCACCCAGGTAAAAAAAATTGTCTCAGAAACAATTGATGCTGAATATAGGCATATTTTATGTCGATCTTTGTCTCTCAGGCTCTTTGAAGATGATGGCTAGGTTTGATCGAGGTGAAAATTCACCAAAAGCTCTACAATATCCATATCTTGCAAATCTTCAAACCCTCACATAAAGACCACCTCAAATCTAGTAATTTTTGAAGTTTTTATGATTCTCCAAGTCATTATATGATGCAAGAGAAGAGCATACTCAACCTTGCTAAAAATAACCAAGATCTCTCACTAACAATAGCTCAACCCTCATATTTGAGAAGGGTTTTGCAAGGCTTGGCTCTGATGCCATGTAAGAGCTAAAGATTAGCTCAATACCCAAGACCACCTGCAATAACAATGAAAAACCTTCTACAAGAGAGTATGCAAGAATATGAGGTTGCTTGATATTAAGACCTATCAAAATGATGAGGTATGAAGTATAACGCAATTGAGTACAATGAACTTCCTTATATAGGCAAGGTGAGAGAGTAAAATGTAATAGGATTGTGACATGTGTCTTAATCCTATGACATGTGACAACTAACTAACTACCTACCTAGGAAAATGTGAAGTCTAGATAAGACTTCTAGAAGGAATCTTATATCCTAAGAAAACATGTGAATAAGGTTCAAGGCCCCATTATAACCTATCACCTAGTAAATGATACCTAGGAATATAATTAAATGCCTAAGTAAACTTATGTAAGTGTAATTAAATAATTAATTACACCAACATAATTGAGTGCATTATAGAGAACCCATAAATCAAGGAGAGAACCAATGAAATAAAAATAGTTGTGTAAATGAAATTTTGAGCATGCAAAAACAAGGTAAAATGATGTTAACCTATTATACCCGAAATAAAAGAAAAACTAATATTAAGCATGAGAGTTAGCAAAACATATAAAAATCATGAAATATCTCACCAAATTAACCCTTGTTGAACTAAAATGAGGTGGTTGCACTTATGGATGGTTGGATGTGAGTTTTCTTTCCTATAGCATGGACCATGGATGGTTGTGATTCTATAAGGTTTTTCCAAGTACATTTAGTCATTTACCTTGTTGAAGATAATATTTATCCAACCTTGTTCCTTTGAAAGGTTTAAAAAGTCTTTTCATGCATCCAAGTTCCACTCTACAACTTATCAATATTATGGCTGTATATGCATAAAATTGGTCATGTTTAAATAATCCTGACATTTAATTAAATATTTATTATTTAATTAATTCCTCTAAAAGTCTTCTACATGTAATTAAATTTAATCAATTTAATTATAGTGTTCATTCATTTTATTCTCCCACCATAATTAAATAAATTTATTTTATTTAATTATTCCACATATCTACTTGATTAAATTAAATAAATACATTTTATTTATTTAAGTTAATTATCATCTTTTGAATTTAATTAAATCTTTTTAATTAAATTTAAATATCTCTTTTCCTTCTATTTTAAAACTTTCCTCTAATTAATTAAATACTTTATTTAATTAATTTCATTCTTTCAAATTTAATTTCTTCAAATATTTCATTTAACAAGCATCTTTTCTTCAACTATACTATATTCTCACCATGAGATCTTTCCATTTCAAAATCTTAATTAAATATTTATTTAGTTAAGAAAAATCAACATCCACTCATAAATAAATAATTGAATTAGATAATTCATTATTTATCTTATCATAATCTTTCCATTTTTCTTCTAAAAAGATGATTTTAAATCATCTCATCTTATCTCTTCCATTAAAATGGAAAATTCGCTTTATTCGCTTTCTTTCTATTTTCTTCAATTCATCTATTCCCAACCGTCGGACTATTGTGAATTATCACAGCCATTGACCAAACCAGCCAATTGAAATCTTCGAAAAACTCTATAAATGCACGTGCAAATCTAAGCATTGGTTACACAACACATGGCGAACATACATTACGCTTGCATTCTTGCATTTTTAGTATTTCAGCAATATCCTCATATTAGCATAATCTTGCATTTAGCATAATATGCATTTTAATCTCATTCTTCAGTAGCCTACTTTGTTGAGCTTGGCATTCCAAATCTGAGAGCAACTTGAGTAAAGACGAAACGCTGGAGATAGAGAACAATAGAACGACTTCGGAGAAGCTGCAATGAGAGTTTGATTTGTTTATTTAATCTTCTTTTAGCTTCTTTGATTTAATGTTTTATTGATTGTGTTGTTATTGATTTAGATTGATCACATATTTTAATACACACATAAAATACCACCATGGGCCTATGTCTCGATTTTCTTAATATTCTTGTGAGTTTTCTCTCGTGTTTCCGTGATTCTCAGTTCGGCATCTTAAAAATTTCGTGTTTTAGCACATCCCAGGTGACTTTCTACATGGGACTTCTATTTTTTTTTGTTTTCACAGGTATTCTAGCGCATCTGGGGACTGTTTCGGCGCTTCTGAGAGTTATTTTAGCGCATCCGACAGACATAATAGCGCATTTAGTTCATTTCATTTTAGAGTTAAATTTGG
Organism: Sequoia sempervirens; assembly: GCA_007258455.2. Lineage (NCBI taxonomy): Eukaryota > Viridiplantae > Streptophyta > Pinopsida > Cupressales > Cupressaceae > Sequoia > Sequoia sempervirens. The sequence continues at coordinate 5,220 of VDFB02162666.1, forward strand.
GCAAGCCGAAACGCAATTAACGGCGCCATGTTTTGAGCACATCGATTGCCTATTTCCGCGATCTCAGTCCATTTGTTCCAGAAGTTCTCGCGGTTTTTAGTGCATTGCATCATTTTGGCTCATTTAGAGCCCCTGCATGATCTAAGGCCTCTGCTGTCCGCTTCGTTTTAAGGTCCGTTTCGCCATGATTTGGCTGTCCGCTTTCTCAAGGCGATCCGGTTGTAACAAAACATAATTCCGAGTCCGACTTTCCTCGGCAGACATAGAATTTTCTCAAGTTAAAAAAGAAGCAACCCTAGGATAGTCACATCTGGATAAAATTGATCAATCCTAGGATAGACATGGCATTTAAAAACAAGCAATCTAGGATAGTCACCACACAATGATCTTGCAGATAAAATTGGACAAACTTGTTTTTTTGTGAAGCAATATCTTCACTTAGATTAGATCATCGTGATTTGGGTCTTAAAAAGAATATTTGTTTGCTTTGTCTATGGCAATAGGTCTATGCTCTCCCCTTAACTGGGTGATCAAAATACGATACTTTCCTTTTCAATTTCATGCAAATTTACTGCTTTGATTACATCCTTTAGAGAGTTTTCCGTAGTGGGAAAAAGTACTCAATTCCCACGAGAATCCACTCAAGTGGGTTCAAGCCAAAGCCGTGCCATTCCACCCCACTATAAAATTTAAAGTAAATTTGGGGAACCCTCTTTACCTGTAGGTAAGATAACCATCCCTTTGTTCTGCAAGGTTGGGAGGTCTCCCGAGGGAGTTTATTATTGCCGCGATCAATCCAAACCCTCTTACTAATTTTAACCTAGTGTAGTAACCAACCGAGTCAATTTCCAAACATTTTAATAATCACAGTGCAAGGGGAGGGAAGAATCTGCCCCCAAGATACTCACCATATAACTGCCAAGGATTGTTTGCTCAGGGGATCCGGTATCCACTTCCGTCACTCTGAGTACGCACCTGGAAAAGACAAAAACACGGGTGCCCTTTTGGGGGTGACATGGTTGTGTGAGTCGATGCAGTTCTAAGATGTGGGCTGTTGATTACTAGAATGACCTACTTGAGTACTAAGAGTGAGTCTGTTTGAATTGTCTTTCATGTGCTAAACCTGTGAAAACACTTGTTGAAAAAGATTTTCTTGATCATACACTTGATGTTAGTATAGGGTTTTAAAAACAACTATTTTTTAGAATGTTTGTTGTGTCTTCCATTACATTAACTCAGATAAAAGATCATCTGAAATGAAAGTGAAGAAAAACAGCTGAAATCATCCACATCTTTTGGTCCAATAACATCCTTGATATTTTCTCTCATGCTTAGGAAGTGGAAATCAACAAAATTCGTCAAGAAATCAATTTCCACTAGAATCAAGAAACCCAAGAAACAATTAGGGTACAAGAAGTCATTGCAAAGAAGAAATTTTTTGTACAAGAGTCGACACGTCTTGTTTCATTACCGTGGATTTCTTCATAGATACCAAGACTTTGTTAGGGGATTCACCGACGAGTATGCTGTAGATCCATTGGATTCTCGAGCTCATTATCAGAGATTAGCTCTATCTCAACGACATAATCTTAATCGACCTCTTGAGTTTGATAACATACCTCAACCTTCTATTGAGTATCCCTCACATCCTAGTCAAATCCTCCAGTGATCTTGAATTCCTCCTTCAAAGACAAAGATCAAATCTTTAAGAGTGTGTCTTCCAAAAACAAATTTTCTGATTATTTGATTTACCTTCTCCAACAGGATTCTAACATCCTTCATCATCGGAAGCCATAATAAAAAATTAGGAAACATCATTGATCATACCATAAGATCCCCATCTTATTAGATCAAGATATCCCCATTTTCACACTCATCGAAACTACGATCTAAGTTTAGAAGATTTCTTCAAAATCACATGCCTATCTTTACAAGATCCCAATACATCAAATCAAGGGAAGAAATCCAACAAGAAGGTCCTACTCAAAACACTCAAGAAGAAGGTGAAAACAGTAATCCTCTCTACAGTGTGAGTCGTAATCCACTTTTCAACAACGACATGGATAACAGAGAAGAAAATCCCTTCCACAAGTACAAAGACATAAACAATACTCCTGTCGATAGCGATGATGAACATGAGGATGAACACCACCTTAGAGAAGCTGAGCAAGATCCCAAATTTTACAAAGCCATAGAAAAAATCTTACAATGCGATAAAGAGAAATATTTTCTCTATCTAGCTGATCAAGGAGCTAAATTACCGCATGACTTTGATACTAAGATCTTGAAGAGCAAACCTGAGGAAAAACCCCCATCTGATCTTAGTGCTTTGACTCAAGAAATTAAAGCACTTCAAGGACAAGTTAAAGAGTTACAAGGGGGAACCACTGCAAAGAAATATACTCTTGAGGACATTTTCCCTTATCCTTTCGATCGAAGTCTCAACATGATTCCATTTCCCAAACATTGTGAAATTCCAAAATTTGATCGCTATAATGGGAAATCGGATCCAATCGATCATGTTAGAGATTTCCGAAATATGACATTAGAATTCACTCACGAAGTTACTTACTTGATGCGGTTGTTTCCTAGGAGTCTTGGAGTTCATTCTATGGAATGGCTATCAAAGACTACACCTCCCGTCAAAACATTTGAGGAATTGATCAACCTGTTCATATCACAATATACTTACAACATCCAACACCAAATCACCATGATCGATCTCTGCAAAGTTGCACAAAAACTTGGTGAATCTTTCATTACATTTCTTCAAAGATGGAGAAGAATGTTCGCTAGATATCCATGTCATGTTCTTGAAAAGGAAAAGATGGTTACCTTCATTAACAACTTAAATTCAGAAATGAGCTACCATTTGAACTTACATTGTCCTCCTTTTGAGAAATTGATCGAAGATGCAATAACCATTGAAGGTGCTTTGGTCAAAAGAGGAGTAATCAAACATGACAATCTTAGCTCATCTAATCATCACAACAATCAGGACAAGTCTAAATTTTGGACTCGCAACAAGAATGTAGTGAATGACGGTGTTGTTGATGCGAATCATGCCTCAACCAAACCATTTGTTCTTAGTGCTCCAAGCACTCGCCACAAAAATGTCAACTCAGTTACAAATCAAGGGAACAATCCTCATCCTTTGAGGAACAATGTAAATCAACATTTTACTCCCAATCAAGGGACTACCAATGATCAAGGTTACCGAGGAACCAATAACAATCATAACTCCTTAGGGAATACCTCGAACACAAATCCACAGTGATTTTCATTCTTCTCTCGTAGAAGAAATTATACTTCTATAGGGAAATCTTTAGAATCTGCACTCAAAGAATTGATGGCCAAAAATGTCATTACCTTGCCACCACAACGAAACTATGAACCCAGTATAAAGCCTCCTTCATGGAATGAGGCATACTATTGTGACTATCATCAGTGCAAAGGTCATCACACAAATAACTGTCAAGCCTTGAAAAATACTATTCAAGACTTAATCGACAATGACATTGTCACGATAGAAGGACATCAAAAATCAAATGAAGAACACAAAGCTTTTCGAGATCCTTTGCCTAACTATCAAAAAGGTGAGTCTTCTGAAAAAAATGTGAATCATATTAAGGATCTGATAATTAATGATATCTACACTGATGATGAATGGATCAATGTCATAAAAGTCAAATAAAAGATGGAATATAGGGAGGTTAACGCAACAACAAGGGCGCAAGCCAAGGTTGTCTTAAAGGGTGTCCCCTCAAAATCCACTGGACCTACACCTCAACATCAATATGACTTAGTTAACCAACTTCAGAAGACTCCTGCTCAGATTTCTATTTTTGAACTCTTGAAGATTTCCCCAGCACATAAAGAAATTCTCGAAAAAGCTCTCTTTGAAACAACTGTATCCACTTATTTGGATGTGAACCACTTTCAAGCCATGGTAGGACATTTATCCTCACCCACATGCCTTTCATTCTCCGAAAAAGATGATGTTTCCATAACTCATCCTCATAATTCATCATTATATTTAGAGGTCATGGTTCACAAGTTTCGTGTTAGACGAGTTCTAATAGATGGAGGTGCTGGTTTAAACATATGTACTATGAAGTTGGTCAAAGCTTTGGGAATTTCTGAAGACTCCATTGATTTTAGAAGAAAGATTACCATAAAATCTTATGATGATGAAGAAAGAGCATCCAAAGGTCTAATAATGTTGCCAATCAGAGTGGGTCCTGTTATCAAAAATACTTTCTGTCAGGTATTAGATCATGATCTTGCATACAACATTTTGTTGGGTCGTCCTTGGATCCACGAAATGCAAGCTGTCCCATCTACGTATCATCAATGTCTCAAGTTTCCTTATGATGGACAGGAAATCACAATACCGGCTGATAATTCAAAGGCTCAAACTTGTGCAAATCTCAAAACCAGTCAGGATACTTTGGTTCCTAATAATCGAGAAGCTCATAATAGTACTTCTCTAAAAATTGACACACAAATCAGTAAGTTCAAAGATCATGGAGTCGGGGAATACTCTCTTTGTTTGGCTAATTTACCTGCATCACCTCGGTCACATGGACAACCTTCCATCACTCAACATCAAATATCAACAGCATCGACGTCAACACAACCACCAACAGAGCCAATCACAAAGTTTAATGGGCAATTCATCAAGGAAAAATTCCCCATGGAAGATCCTGAGGATAGGGAAATTCTAAACTGGCTATATAAGGATGATGATGAAGTAGTTTTTAATGCCAAATTACCAACAGAGAAATATGGGAAAGGATATTTTATCATGCAGAAGATGGGCTATGATAAGGGTCCCATCGGGAAAAGAAAAGGAGTAGTTGAACCTATTAATCCTCCGGGACTTGCTGCAAAGGAGAAAACTAGATTAGGTTATGACGCTACCTCGAAAGAAAGAACATCTAAAAAGCTGCAAGGCACTATTTTCACATTGCAAGAAGGTTTAGATTCAAGAGAAGCATGTTTGGCCACAGTTCAAAATTTCATGGAAAATAACTCTGACATAGACTCTGCTGAATATGAATGGGACACCATTTACAATGATTAATTATGGAGGGATAAAGAGGTTGATATAATACACAAGTATACCCCAACTCTGATCAAAGGAGAAGGCTCAGGGTCCCAACCACAAGAATCTGAACTACAAAGTAACTATGATTCTAGTGATGTTTGAGTCAGATTTAAATGAATGAGACCATCGCGAGAATAGTACCATCATTGACCAACCTCATACCTCAGATCCTACGGTCAACTCCATCATGACTATAACCATAGCCGATTTTACGCAACCCGATGACCCGATACCTTTGATTTATCTCGATCTCATTGATTAGGATTCATCCAAACCTATCAATATACCAATGTTTCCAAGTGATGAAGCTATTGTAAACTTCCTTTCCGCAGAAGACGTAAATGATTGTTCCACTAGCGATTTTCAGCATAAAGTCTTTGATCAAGAGGGTGTGAATTCTCCCAGTAGCAAAAATAAAATTAAAAGCAAAAGATCTAATGGTGAAAACCAGAATCTAGCAGTATTAGATCAAACAAAAGATAAAATAAAGAGCATATCGGATGGTGAAAACCTTTCTAAGGCACCAGACAATGGGAATCTTGACACTCTCCCAGAGCATTACCATGAGCGATCGTCTATTTTGATTGAGCCTATAAAAGCCGTCGATCTTGAAACTTCAGAAAAACCAAGAATTTTATAGCTGGCTGCATCAATGACAGAAAAAGAAATACCAGAGTTCATGGAATTTCTAAAAACAAATCAAGTTAACTTCGCGTGGTCTTACGCAGACATGCTCGGTCTTGATCCTGATCTTATTATGCATCACTTGTCTATCAAACCAGGAGCTAAGCCTGTAAAACAAAAACTCAGAAAGATGAACCCCCATGTTGCATTATTGGTTAAGGAAGAACTAAGAAAACTCCTTGATGTGGGCTTCATAAGATCAATCGACTATGCCAAATGGATCTCCAACATCGTTCCTGTAGCTAAGCCAAATAAAAGTGTCAGAGTGTGCACAAATTTTAGAGATCTTAATAAAGCATGTCCTAAGGATGACTTCCCACTTCCAAGCATTGACACTATAGTTGATCTAACAGTTGGCCATGCCATGTATTCATTAATGGATGGTTTTTCTGGTTACAACCAAATCAAGATTGCACCTGAAGACCAAGAGAAAACAACTTTCATGTGTCCATGGGGAACTTACTGTTGGAATGTCATGCCTTTTGGTCTAAAGAATGCTGGGGCTACTTATCAAAGAGCCATGACTACAATCTTTGATGACATGATGCACACATTCATGGAAGATTATGTAGATGACATATTGGCAAAATCATACACCAGAGAAGGACACCTAGAAATATTGTCTAAAATATTTGTCAGATTGGAGAAATTCAAAGTTCGCCTAAATCCCAAGAAATGTGTTTTTGGGGTCACATCTGGAAAACTCTTAGGGTATATTGTTTCAGAAAAGGGAATTGAAGTGAAAGATCCCCGCAGTTCAGGAAATCATGGAAATGCCTCCCCTGGGCGAACAAACAACATCACTAATGAGATCATTACAAGGATGACTTCAATCCATAATGGTTGTCTATCAGACACTGGGTCAAAAAAAGTCTATCTTCTGCCACATCTCCTTACATAAGAATGTTCCTTTAGATGGGATGACAAATGAAACGAGATTTCACAACTGGTGAAAATTCCTCGATGAACCTTACCCAAATAGTACCAAATCTAGGACAAACCATTGATCTTGTACATTGCCAGAATAGATATCCTTGCATTGCTAGTAATTCGTAATATTCATATAGGGAAAGAATAGGTACATATATTATATCGCAAATTTAACATTGACAGATAATATGAACTCAACCACTTTCATTGAGAAGGCTTTGCCCATAGCGGGTCTTTGTTTCACAAAAGTTTTGATATCAGCATACACCCATAATGCATTAATCTTGTTAAAAAGATTGATCCACTCAAATATCTGTTAAGCAAGGCTACGTTGACAAGAAGGCTAGCAAAATGGGTTATGATCTTAAGTGAATTTGACATCCATTATATTGATTGCAAGGCAATCAAAGGACAAGTTATTGCTAACCAACTAGCCAAAGCACCACTACATGCAAAGCATCCCATGCACATTGAATTTCTAGATGTTGATGTCTTCAATGCCGAATCAAAACAAACATGGTCTTTATATTTTGATGGCTCTTTCACCCAGCATGGATCAGGGGTAGGCATACTTTTTGTCACCCCTCAAGGTAATACCATTCCTCGGTCATACAAGTTAATGTTTCCATGTACCAATAATATAGTCGAATATGAAGCCTTAATCACCAGACTAAAGATTGCATTAGAATGGAGGATTATAGAATTACAAGTGTATGGAAACTCATAGTTGGTCATTTATCAAATCAATGACTTAATGGTCAAAACTAAAGATGATAAATCATACATATAAAAGATGGTCGTATGACTCAAGAAGTACTTTTGTGACGCACCAATAATAAATTCACATTTGATAACAAAGTACCGACGCTTTATGGCTAAGCAATCACATCATCAAGTATAACCTAGAAAATCGTATTCACTAATAATTTCGTGGAACAATCATTTCATACCGCCTATGAACACCCGAAGCCAAATCATTTGCCACCAGGATCCGATTCCACCCTAGTATGGCAAGAGACGATGCCTACCTAAAAGACGACATCTTACCACCTGATTTATCCCGTGACCAAAAGCGAAATTTTATCTGCCAATCCTCTTGCTACACTCTTATCACTGACACCCTTTATCGCAGTGGTCTTGATGGTACTCTACTTCGATGTCTTGAACGTGATGAATCTGACAAAGCTTTACAAGAAGTTCATGGTGGTATTTGTGGTACTCATTCAAGTGGACTAACCTTATCCAAGAAATTGATTAGAATGGGTTACTACTGGCCTACAATGGAGAGAGAATCATTCACTTTTGTGAAAACATGCTCAAAATGTCAAATTCATGGGAATCTCATTCATGCTCCTGCACAAGAACTTCAACCATTTACACCAACTTGGCCATTCTCTCAATGGGGATTAGATCTGGTAGGCAAGGTTCATCCTTCCTCATCGAACGGGCATAAATTCATCATCACAGCTACAAAATATTTTACCAAGTGGATTGAGGCAGTCCCTCTCACTAAAGTTACCAGCAAACAAATATCATCGTTCATACTAAACTATATTATTTTCCAGTATGGCATTCCCAACACCATTATTACTAATAATGGACGACCGTTCAAGAATCAGGATGTTGATGAACTTTGTGAGAAATTTCACATTCAACACAGATATTCTACACCCTATTATCCACAAGGGAATGGCCAAGTAGAGGCCTCAAATAAAACAATACTAAATTTTTTGAAGAAGACTGTGAATGATTCAGGGAAAGATTGGCATGTTCAACTCAATCCCGCCTTATGGGCCTACAGGACTAGTGTTTGAACGCCAACAGGAGCCACACCATTTGCTCTGGTCTATGGGGCAGAGGCTATACTTCCTCTAGAAGTTGAGATTCCCTCTCTTAGAGTATCACTGAAAGGTCTCACAACAGACGATGACTATAGAGTTTCCCGAATCCAAGAACTAGAACTCCTAGATGAAAAGAGACAAAGAGCAGCTGACCATTTGAAAGCATACTAACAGATGATGTCTACATGGCTACAATACAAAGGTAAATGCGCACCTTCAGTTCGTTGATCTAGTTACGAAAAACCCTCATCGATAGGGCGGAGAAAATAAAGGAAAATTTGAACCAAATTGGCTAGATCCTTATGTGGTTATCGCTGTCTACGGTTCAGGAGCATAAAAACTATCAACACAAGAAGGGGACCTGTTTGATGAACCCATCAACAACATGCACCTGAAAAAATATTATGTCTGAAGCGGTTATCATCAGTAGAAAAAGTTTTAAAAAAATTCAAAAATAGTAGAAAAAGTCCTTAAAAAAATTAAAAAATAGCAGAAAAAGTCTTGAAAAAATTCAAAAAT
>VDFB02162667.1:0-29586 GCA_007258455.2 Sequoia sempervirens
ATGAGGCAAGCCCACCAAGAAAAACATACCAATTGAGCTAAGATGTCATATTGCTTGTGAGTCAGTTTGAAAACACAGTGCTTGGATCCAAAACATCAAAACCAACATTCAACAAATCATTAGAATTTCAAACCCTTTGGGAGGAACAAGTAACTTTGAAAAGTCCTCATGTTACTAGTTGTCCCTAGGGTTTCTTATCCTTAGAAGGCTTCTAAACACTAGGACCTATATCTCGATTTGTTCATTCCAAAGTCAATAATAGGAAACTATGCTCTTGAAACCTTGACTTTCACACAATGGACCTTGTGGAATGAAAATGGAATTGAGACATAGACATTCAGTTTGAAAAATAAGCAAGAAGTGTGTTTGTGGTTGTAGACATGCAAAATTAACATTATGCATCCGCTCATAAAATTAATCAAGCTCATCCATTCACCAGGTAAATTAGGTCTTTAATTCAATATCTAAGGATTATCCATTTAAATTGAATAAATTAACTTTATTTAATTTAAACCTATCATTCCCTCTTTGTTAAATAAATCAAGACTTTATTTAATTAAATCTCTAAGTCATATTCTATCTTTTTTCTGATTTAAATAAATAAAATATTTAAGTCAAAAAGGTCAAACATCCTAATCATCATTAATTCAATCTAAACCTGATTAATCTAACCTAACCACCCATCAAATCCTCTAGATAATCCCACTTGCACAAATAAATCAATTTATTGATTTATTAAAATCATCATTTTCACTCAACATGGCATCTTTGGGGCATCTTCCCTCAAATTTGAATTCAAAAGCAAGTTGAAAGGTACATCCAAAAAGGCATTTAATAGGTCTTACATGTCTCTTACATGTCCCTTGCCAAAGTCAAACTAAGCATTTACTCTCAATTTCAAATTTCAAATTTCCCCCTCTTGGGCACATTTCCCAAATCTTGTACAATCCTCAACCACTCAGAAGATGACAAGTGGCCTCTTTTCATTGGCCTATTTTTAGTCCCACATTGGTCCCTTTTCAACACTCTTAGCATTTGAAAATCTATAAAATAGAGGCTTCATCTTTTATCAAATCATCCACAAATCTCTTGCAAAGTCACTCTCTTAAAGCCCATCTTGGCATTCCATATCATTCTTCATTGCATTTTATCATCTAGCTTATCTATCAAGGATTGGGAAAGGGCTATTCTCACAATAGCACCAATCCAATATGAGATGTTATTTACTTCATGATTTATTGTATGCTTTCATCTAGTTTATTTAATCCTTTTGGTGTTTTGATTGCATCATTAAAGCATGTTGACTCATTTCATATGGATGTTAAAATCTTGCTTTGTTTGAACACTAACCATGCTTGTTATGAATGTTAGTTTCTTAACCATTTGCATATTTTAAGGTCTACATAATGGCGCTAGAAGGAGGTTGGTTTAACCATCTTTTTTATCATTTTAGTAAATTTTAGGATATTTCCTTGTTTAAAAATTATATGTCTTAGTTTATTTCAGATCACTATTGGGTTCTTTTAAAAAAAAAGAAAAAAAGAAAAAGTGTTGACCTCACTATTAAGCAAAAAAAAGAAAGAAGAGAGAATCTTGTTGCAAGTTAACATCTTTAGATTCACCAATCTTCCTTCAATATGCACAAGCTCACTTTTGTATGTGGCTTTCAATTTATTTGCATTAGGAAGAGAGGAAGCCAACAGTAGATATACACAAAATAAAAAAGTAGTACAATATGTCTTTTAAGAGCTATAATAGTATGTTTTCATAAATTCAAATCTTTCATTATAGCTCTGTATGTGCTTACAAATATTAGCTAGTGAAGTTATAGTAGCTTGGCGCCTATTTACAGTTGAATGCTGGGATAATTGTTATGTCTCTTGTTTAGCGATATGTTCAAAACTGTATGCATTTCCATCATGCTAAAGGAGTAGTGAGTTGGAAAGTTGGAAACAATCGATCTATTATGTGTCTTGGCAGTCAAGTGTTTGTCCACAAAACTTATTTTATGGTTATGTTGAAAGTTGTTCTTATTGAATCCTATTGTTTTGAGCCTCTTTTGTGTGATCTATCTCTCTTTTCTTGATAACTCTCGATCTAGAGTTAGCTACGTTTCGAGCCTTTATGGGAGAGATTGAGGGATGATTTCAGTAAAAAAAATTTAAGAGGCTATTTACCTGTTAGAAATATTGTTGCTTGTAGAAATACATTTGCAAGTTTCTAAAGCCATCTAAACAATCTATTGTGAACCTGATCGAATGAGGGATGTGTTTGAGTGATTATTGTCCCTAAGGATATGGTGCATACCTTTTAAAAGACATCTAGCACATCTTTTTTTGTCTAAGCATTCGTTTGTTCATTTCTTGTAAAGGTTGGTTGCCATGGGATCAATGTTTCTTCCTCAAGTGAAGCTCACATCTTGATTTAGCATAGCTCACAAGTATTCCAAATGCATTCGAGTAGTCTGCCTCTCTCCTGTGTACACATAGCATGCTACCTCAGTCTAAGAAAAGAAGAAAATAGGTGTGGCCAAATACACAAAGTCCAACGATGGAGAAGTTAGGCATAGTCTTTGAAGGCATAGGTGATCCACACGATGAAGAAGTTGGGTAGAGTAGTCTGCATAGTCTCAAGAAACGAAGGAAGCAATATATATTGGGCGCACAAGTAGTAAGGATGTTGGTAAAAGGATATGGATGATCATGCACCACATTTGCAATTAAAGTGTCATCTTATCAATGCTCACAGGCGTAATGAAACAATTATTGTGAATGTTTTTTTTATTGTAGTTGACAGGTATGAATGTAGCGATCATGATTTTGAATTTTTGACATAAACACTATGCTTTCACATTTATTGTAGTTTGCATCCACATTTATTTTACTTTAGCATTGTTTGATTGTTTGTACCCAAATTTCTTGTTACCTTCTTGATTGATAGCCTCTGAAAACTGCATAGTTTGCCAGTGGCATGTCACTCACCTAATATTTCTTTAGGCATTTGGAATGAGGTATGAACCATCATAAATGATCACATGGCACTCTCTTCTTGCGGAAGTCTTGTCCCATCAAATTTATCTATTTAACCAAGCATTACATAGACTTTGAAATATTACCAACTAGACTTTGAAATATTACTAGTTGTTGTAGGTATTTAAAATTGAAACTATTGAGTGTTTAGAGTTTCTCACCATCATCCTTATTCCGCAATCAAAGTAGCAGGTGCATTTCAAATTCCTAGGCCAGTGCATTTATGTGCTTGTATGAGCTTGTAGATGTTTCTTGTGGTAGATGATCGGTGGTCAGCTAATGCGTTCTCCCAGCCTAGTAACTATGATAGCAACCAACGCTAACTAGTCTTCTTCTTAAATGCCTGCACCATACTCTTTGTTTGAGACAGTAAATGGTAGACCACAAGTCTTGTGTAAATTTTGATAGGCGTTGGAAATTCACTTTTTTCAAATAGTATATCTGCTTATAATACTGGCAACGACATGTCAAGATAATTCCATATACATGACCTGAACATATAAATGTGCATGCCTTTATTTGGATATCATTACAACTGACAGCTTAAAGTATGTTAAACGTCTGCCTATTGTAGAGTCCTTCCTTTCATAGTCAATTAAAATTCTAGTTGAATGCTAGATCATTGCATGTGTGAGCTTATATTAATGTGAGATTGCAGCTACTTTGCTAGACACGTTTTAGTTCTCTCTAGTAGCAGTTTTAGCAGTTTAGAGTTACTTGCTTCATTGTTGTAAAAGCGTTTACTACTAGAGAGTATTTAATGCTGGCTAATCTGAAAGTTAGAGGGAATTAAATCTTTTAGTGCGTGGATGATAAAAATAGGTATCCAATGTACTAGGTTTGCTAGGATACAAATTTTTCTTATTGTCCATTTCCCTGTCACAAATGCCAATGCTAGGACTCTAACAATGGTTATAAAATCTTTGCGTCCAGTGGTTGTGTTTCTTTAAAATGATCAAACTATTTATCAATTTTTGGAAGTTAAAAGGATATTGTGTTACTTTTCTTATGTATTCTTCGTACAACTAACTGTTCGTGATTTGAAATCTTACTCCTATAGAGGTAAAAGAAGTGTGAACATTTGGTGTTTGAACGAAGGAATGCTCCATTGGTGTATTCAATATTCTCTCGTATTGAATCATTATACTTACAATTTATTGATATTCTAATAAATGCTATAAATTTACATTATCACATTCATTATGAATATTTTGAGATAGTAAATGATTAAGTTTATTATGATGCAATTGAGAGATTTGTTCTTTATGATTGATTTGTCAACTTAATACCCCTAGTGATATAGAGAGACTTTGACAAGGTGGAAAGTGAATCTAACAAGCATGGGTACTCTTTTATGGTCGTCCAAAATCATCAACCTTTCCATTTGGAATCATTCTATTGTTTAAACTAAATCCTTAAAATGATAAATTGATTCTTGTGTGTTTTCTTTCTTAATAGGGAAACAAAGGAATAGGAAAACGAGGTACAAAGAAACAAAGGAAAGCAAAGAAGGTGCAAAGACTAACGAAGGAGGTACAAACGAAGGATAATGGAGGACAACGAAGGTGAAAGTTGAAATCAAACATTGGAGTTGGATGAAAATGAAGGGGAAATCAGAATTAAAGATTCAAGCATCGAATTTGAAACCTAAAAAGCATTCTTAAATGCTTTGAGCTTCCGTCACCTACTTTAATTTTCTGTTTCATGCCAACTCACCTTTGGTTTTTAAAATGATCATTTCAAAACGCTTGGAGGGTTTGTCGTATGCCTTAATTTTCTATTTTAGGCTAACTCATATTTTGTTTGGTGCTTTAAAATGAATTCATCATTGCTTTGAGGCTTAAAATGAACATGTGTTTTCCATGTTTTGTAATCTCTTATTCAAAGTAATTTCATCTAAAAAGGCGTATGCACTTATCTCATGCTTCATGGCAATCTTGAGAATAAAAAGTCTTTTTGATGACATTAAGTTGCATAAAAGATTGCCTCCACACTTCGATTTGGGTTTAAAATTGAACAAAACACTTTGCAAGTGTGAGTTAGGTATATTGCGTGTGTTCTCCCTTTGTTTCTAAAATGAAGGTTGATCAAACTACGGATGTGCTTGCTCGCTATTGTTTACCTTTAGAGGGGCTTGCCTAAGAGACACATCCGAAAGGAGATCTCGAAGGTGACTCGAAATGGTTTTTCATTCGGGCCGGTATATAAATGGATAAGACTAAACTGTCAAGTGCTCATGGTATGTAGGCCTTAGCCATACAGTGTCTTTCAGAATGGGGTACTACCGTAAAACGTATAAGAGCCCCTAGTAGGATTGATTAAAGCCTTTAGTGGCTTGTTGGATGCTCGCAAGGTGTCGTGTCCCCAATGTTGTGTCATTAAGAACCTTGTTTGTAGTTTCCAACCAGTCCATCCAACAAGATTATCAAAGTGGTGCATTGGAACTTGGATTCCAAGAAGATGATTGCCATGTCCAATCTTGGTTAGAATATAGAGGTTAAGATTTCATTCTTAACATACCTTTATATTTTATCCTTGGTTGCATGTAAAATCATTTCTTCTACTACGAAGGGCATGAGGCAAGCCTACTAAGAAAAATGTACCAATTGAGCTAGCATGTTACATTGTTTGAAAACATAGTGCTTTGATCAAAAACATTGAGAAACCAACATTCAACGAATCATCAAAATTGCAAACCCTTTAGGAGAGGAAAATATCCTTGAACAAATTCACATGTTATTACTTTCCCTTGGGATTCGCATCCTTCGAGGCATCCAAAAATTTGGATTTCATCTCAATTTGCTTCTACTAAATTCAACTTTAGGTAACTCTTGCCTCAAATTTCTTTGGTTTCCGCATAATACACTTTGTGGGATAAGGGGAAAGTTGAGACATTAGACATCTAGATTTAAAACCTAATCAAGAGTGTGTTTGTGGTCAAAAGGATCCATTAATAAAATATTAAATTAATTGGACCCCACATATGCGCTTGGCATCTTTTGGTCATATGGTTTTCATGCAAACATTGGTCTTTTGATTTTAAATTACCCTCAGAGAAAGGCATGTTCTTCACTATCTTGGCCTAGTAAACAAGTCCTTATTAGGTTCATTTAGGATCAAATCAAACATTTCATCCATCCCAAACATTTATCACTCCATCCCACCAAACAACATTAGAGCTTTGGAAACATCATTCTAGACTTGGGTAAATCATCACAATCAAAATCACCTTGTTTAGTTAGGTGTATGGGAATGCATCCTTTCTCATACATTTAATTGAATTAGCAATCCTGTGAACAAGTTCAATCTAAGATCACATCCAACATCTTAGGGTTTACAAGTTCATTATCCAATCAAAACAATCAAAATCAAACCCTAAGTCTAGAATTGATCCAAAATCCCTAAACGTTCAACACTCATATCATTCACCCCTTTCATCCTTCATCTCGTCATTGGTCCTAAGAACCTTAAAGGTCACTTTTACAACAAGTTCAAAACACAAGAGGAACATGGAATACAAACTTGATCCATACATCATGAGTGATCCAAATCAATTTAATGTTCAAAACCTTACAATGTTGATTGATTATCAATAGTCACATCTATGCAAACCGTACATGGGATCATTACCTTCAACAAATATCAATAGTCCAAAAAATATGAGTATGCCCAAATCGAAGTTTGGGACAACTTACCCAATGGTAGATTTAAATCCAAGTCCAAACCTACAATTCTATCAACCGAACAATCAAAGCATGAGCCTTCAAATGAACGTCATCCCACCAAATCCCTACAAATAGAATGAGAATGTACCAAGTACAAGTTTTTGAAACATGAATCTAACAAACATTTGGATGGACACATTTGAAAATCATACAAATATTCCAAACATGAACAATGGTCAATTTCAACCTATCATGCCAAATCTAAACATCATCCCAAATCATAACAATGTCCAAAATCAATTTGTCCATGATCCCATTCAAAAACCACAAGTATGCATCCCAAATCTGCGTGAACAAAAACCAAATCAACTATATCAAGGGAATCAGGATCGAAATCAAGAAAAAATTTGGCAAGATCAAATTGCTACATTTACCAAAATAGTTGAGTCATTACACCAAGAGACATCTCCACCACTATTGCCCATATCAACATCATTACTTGGTTTAGGGCTTTCCCCTTTAGCTAGCATCAATCACTCCATCCAAATCAATCCACCTAACAGCAATCAAGCCATCACATCAAATCCTTCGAATATACCATCAACATTGCACAAACAGATGGTATTTAATCAAATGACAACATCAATCCCGACAAATCAAAATATGGTCTCCAAAGGACCTATCACCTTGGTCATTCTGACCATCCCTATCACCTTGATCACTCCAACCACCACTTTCACACCCATCATATCTCAACCCCTCACTACCATGATTGCTCCAAGCGTATCTCAACCACTTGTCACTACATCCAACATGATTCCAAATACACCACCACTACCACCAAAAGCAAGTGCAATAAGTTAATATTGTAACATTGCATGAAAAGCACATCATGCCTACCAACAAGTGCTTAAAAAATATCAAGTGGCTCCACAAGCTGCTCAAGCTACCCAACAAACACAAGCACAAACATGAAAAATGATAATTATTGGGGATACCGATGAACATTCAACCACTGGTGATAGCATTGACAAGCTCCCCACCACAATTGTTGGAAGCATTGTTCAAGATCTATCCATCAAATAACACATTGGAGATGTTTTTATCTCATCCGAAGATCAAATCAACATAGGTCAAGAGTCACTTTTCAATCATGATCAAAATCCGCCAACGATACCCAACAATGATCCAATTCAAGAAATGTCAACATCACTTGACCCAATGGTTGAAGACATTCACAATCTCTCCACCACAATTGTTGAAAACAATGTTTGAGACCTCTCCATCGATGAGCACCTTGAAGATATTTCCACCCCATCTGATGATCAACTCACCATAAATCAAGAGCCACTTTTTAGTGATATATTTCAAGGAGTGTTAGGATTATTTGATCCCATTGACATAATGCATGATCCAGTGACCTATGATTATGTTGAAAATGTCTCTTCATTTCCTTATGAGTTAGAGGACATATCTCAAGAATTCATTCCAAAGCATGATCAAAATCTTTCACCAAGGTCTAGCAATGGTCCCATCCAAGACATGTTGACACCCTTTGACCTCATGGTTACATATATAGAAGGAACCCTGAACTCGACAATTGAGGATATTGAACAACTTACCATGTCTTAAGATGATATCCAAGAACCCTTTGTAAGCAATCCATCCTTTGAAACTGACCTATGTCAAGAATTTAAGCATGTCAAAAGCAACTCTGAAACCATTCAAGATCAAGAATTTGTATCTTCAAGATACTACAATAATCTAATGGACATCCTCCTATCTATGCAAGATGATCATATCCACATAGAACATATTCCTCCATCGACCCATGAGATGCTTTCTATGGATGGACACATAGATAATCTTCATTCAGAATAGGGTCCCTTTATTCCCTGCATTGTTACACAAAAAGAGCAGTTTATTTATTTGTACAGTCAAATTGAGTTATCAACATCAGGATCAAATATATCCCGAATTCAGACTGAGGACACCAGGTATGCAGATATCCAACATTATCTGCTCAAGGAAACAAGTCAGACAAAACAATATAATTCAGATTTAGCGGAGCAGTAAATTGAAACGTCACCTACAATGGTCATTTATCAAAGAATGCATTCTAAAATAAAGCTCTCATAATAGGAAGAATCAAAGCATGAAGGTAATACTTCCAAAATACTGGGGGCAACTTCATCTCAAGAAAACATCAACATAGGAAGCACGAAGAATCCTTATGATGAAACTAGTGTCAATACTACAACTAGCCACATCATGAATCTTCATCCACCCATCACCCCATCCATGAATTGGGACCAACTTCGAAAGAAAGATTTGAATCAAAGAAAAAGAAGCTGAGAAGCATAATGGACAAATCAAATACCCATGGATACCAAAACATACAAAGAAAGATTATCCCTATCAAACTCCATCAGTCAAAGAAACTATGGAGAAAAATAAAAATGGGAAAAGTATCCATCAAAGATGTCCAAAAAAGAAAAAGCAGGCTTTCCAAGCAACATACAAAGTGTATCAAGTATTTGGTAATAATTCCATGCACAATTTTGTATCCACCCATCATTGCTCATCTTCCCAAATTTGGAGAGTCAAAGGTTCCAAACTATCAACCAATCCATCTCTTAAACACACTCCATCCACGCCTCCGTACATGATATATGATTCTCACATTGACCATGTATTGGCAACGACCCTTCATCATAAGGATTTTGAAGGCACTCTATCACAATGTGCGCACAGAGACAAAGTTAACTCCAGTATCGAAAAAGCAGGTCAAGAATCTCAAAAGTTGTATTCAAGTGCACGAATCTTATCAAAGAAAATTCTTCAAGCAGGATATCAATGGCACATTATAACAGAAGCAGCTACATCAACATCGTGCAAGGTGGTTCGACAAGAGCTTAAAATCTTTCAAACAAAATTAAAAAAAATAAAAAAATATGAAAATCCAAAAAATCAGAAAAAGGATTGAAAATAGTAAAGATAAAAAATTATCCTCTAGTGAAAACCACTATGGTGGTGCTTTGGGAAAGACCATGATGAAAACCTGGCAAACAAGCATCATGTGTATAATCAAGCATCTGTGTGTGCTATTTCATGTGAAAGCATCTCATCCCATCCATAATAAAGCCAACATTCCATCCATCTTATCCAGAAACCTATACATCCATAATAAAGCCAACATTCCATCCGTCTTATCCATAAACCTATGCATCCATAAACCATTTATCCAATCATTTTTATCCATCTATGTCCATCATCCGAGTTATCTTGATCTTGATGAAAGTTTGGGGCACACTTTACACTTGCATACAGTAAACATCTTGACATGGGTCATTTTCATTGATCCTATCCTATCCAACATTATTTGAGCCATGAAGCATTCCCCATTTAAACACGTTATCTTATCGCAAGATAATCCTTGGAATCCTTTGCGTGTGTACCATATCCATCCATCCATAAACCTATCCAAGGATCCATCCCTAACATTCCATACATTGCTAGACATTGGGGGAAGATATCTCGCATCTTGCTTCAAGAATAAATCTTGATCTATATCCTCCAACTTATGTGGTGATCCAAACATTGGTCAAAGAATTTGTGATCAAAAAATTTGAATCACTAGCCCATGGCATATTTTGACGAGAAGACATTCTTTATCAAGCTTCATCTTTCATGAAACATCAATCAAAACAATCGCTATCAGTTGCATCTAAGTTGCATGTCAAACATCACATCAAATCATTCGAACAACTTTTGTTCCAAAATAAAGCTTCATCAATCTTGATCAATCAAATCCAATCAATCCCTTTTCATCTTTGGGATATCTTTCCCCAATCCTTGTATTGCTTAAAACAATCCTTGCATTGTTGTGCATCGTCAACAATGTTATCATCATCAATCCTAACCAATCAATCCTTGCATTGTTGTACATCCTCAACAATGTTATCGTTATCAATCCTGATCAATCAAATCCTTGCATTGTTGTGTATCCTCAACAATGTTATCATCATCATCAATCCATCGAGTTGATCAGTCAACCATAGCTTGGTTTTCAACAAAATCCCAAATAGATCACTGATATCATCAGACACACCCTTATCCAAATTGTCAAAATCATGCGAAAATCCAAAAACATTTGAAAAAAAATCAAAATTCAAAAACATTCAAAAAATGTCAAAATCCAAAAAACATTCAAAAACAAAAAAATCGAAAAGATCCATAAAATCTTAGAAAACCCCAAAACATTCAAAAATCAAAAAATCAAAACATTTGTAAAATCTTGAGAATACCAAAAATAATGCATGAAACATTCCAAAACATCCAAATATTTGAAAAAATACATATGTATCCTTTCGCTTTGCACCCGCAATAATCAATCATCCATAATAAACTAATCATCACCTTTATCCTTTGGAAAAACAAACATAAACAATCACGACAATTAGCAAAAGCAAGCTTCAATCATAAAATCAAAATCGAAGCAACAAACCGTCAAACACAAAATCAATCTCTTGATCATTTTCAAACATGTCAGTCAACCTTATATCAATAGCCTATCAATCAACTTATCAAACCATCATCATCCTATACAATGCATGTCCTAGGATATATCGTTCGACAATCGGCATCATTTTGGGTCACTTGGATTCTTATCCTATCAAAAAATCCCTTTTGGCTAGAGATATGAAGAACATTGACTTGTTTGTGCACTTGGTCTTTTATTTTGATTTATCTTATTTGCTCATTCCAAGGACCTCTCGATGATATCTGAACGAGGGATTTAGAGAGATAGGAATGGGGCAACAATCAATATATTTTGTCTAATGTAATTTTTGGATGTTCTTTTAAAATAACTTGGTGAATACTTTCTTTGTTAGGTACATCCTAGCAAGGTTTCCATATGTTAAGTGTGAACAAGAATATTCCTATCTGCTTGTTGAGTCAAAATCCATCACACTAGGTACAATGCCATCCTGGTTCTTTATACCTTGATGCATCGTATCTACGTGTGTTATCAAACATAAGGTAAGTAGCCCTTTTAAAGTCCCAATCCTTGATAAGTGAATCAACATCATCATCATCATCATCTCTAATAAAGTCTCAGATCATGGACTTTGTTGGATCCTCTTGTCATCACCAATGCCCCATAGCATTGCCAATGCTTCCATCATGCATCCATCTGCATCCACAAACCATCGATGCCACATATCATTCATATCATACATAATAGGAAACTCGATGATTTCACATGCATTGCGCCATCATCATCATAATATAGATTTGTTATTCTAAGCATCTTAAAATCATCTCATTTGCATCATCATCCATAACCATCCATTTTGAACCTCTTTATCACGAGATCGACCCTTAAATTGAATCTTTTCACTCAATCTCTCAAGGGGGAAATGTACCAGTGTACTTTCCACTGTGGTAACTAAAAAAATCATAAAAATTTTCAATTTTGATTGTGGCAAGTTTATTCTTTGAACCAACGCAACAAGTACATTGCTTCAAAGAGGGGCAAAATGTAGACATGCAAAATTAACATTATGCATCCGCTCATCAAATTAATCAAGCTCATCCATTCACCAGGTAATCAGGTCTTTAATTCAATCTCTAAGGATTATCCATTTAAATTGAATAAATTAACTTTATTTAATTTAAACCTATCATTTCCTCTTTGATTAAATAAATCAAGACTTTATTTAATTAAATCTCTAAGTCATATTCCATATTTTTCTGATTTAAATAAATTAAATATTTAAGTCAAAAAGGTCAAACATCCTAATCATCATTAAATTAATCTAACCTAACCACCCATCACATCCTCTAGATAATCCCACTTGCACAAATAAATCAATTTATTGATTTATTAAAATCATCATTTTCACTCAACATGGCATCTTTGGGGCATCTTCCCTCAAATTTGAATTCAAAAGCAAGTTGAAAAGTACATCCAACAAGGCATTTAATAGGTCTTACATGTCTCTTACATGTCCCTTGCCAAAGTCAAACTAAGCATTTACTCTCAATTTCAAATTTCAAATTTCCCCCTCTTAGGCACATTTCCCAAATCTTGCACAATCCTCAACCACTCACAAGATGACAAGTGGCCTCTTTTCATTGGCCTTTTTTTAGTCCCACATTGGTCCCTTTTCAAGGCTCTTAGCATTTGAAAATCTATAAAATAAAGGCTTCATCTTTTATCAAATCATCCACAAATCTCTTGCAAAGTCACTCTCTTAAACTGAGAACTCATTTTTCCCATCTTGGCATTCCATAGTATTCTTCATAGCATTTTATCATCTAGCTTATCTATCAAGGATTGGGAAAGTGCTATTTTCAACAATAGCACCAATCCAATATAAGATGTTATTTTCTTTGATGCATGATTTATTGTATGCTTTCATCTAGTTTATTTAATCCTTTTGTTGTTTTGATTGCATCATTAAAGCATGTTGACTCATTTCATATGGATGTTAAAATCTTGCTTTGTTTGAACACTAACCATGCTTGTTGTGTATGTTAGTTACTTAACCATTTGTAGATTTTAAGGTCTACAGTGGTAAAAGAAATTCATTCACCAAGATTAACTCAAATTGAACCCCACACATGTGCTTGTTTATCTTTTTATCATCTTTCGAGCAAACATTGGTCTTTTTGGTTTGAATTACTCTTAGAGAAAGGCATGTTCTTCACTATCTCAGCCTAGTAAACAAGTCCTTCTTAGGTTCATTTAGGATTGAAATCAAACAATTCATCCATTTCAAAAATTTATCATCTCCATCCCACAAACAACTTTAGAACCTTGGAAACATCATTCTAGACTTGGTTAAATCATCAAAATCAAAATCACCTTGTTTAGCTAGGTGTATGGGAATGCATCATTTCTCATACATTTGATTGAATTAAAAATCCTTTGAACAAGTTCATCCTAAGATCAAATTTAACATCTTAGGGTTTACAAGTTCATTATCCAAATAAAAAACAATCAAAATCAAATCCTAATTCTAGCATTGATCCAAAGTTCCTAAACATTCAACACCCACATCATTCACCCCTTTCATCATTCATCTCATCATTGGTCATAAACACCTTAGAGGTCACTTTTGCAACAAGGTCAACACACAAGAGGAACATGGAATATAAAATTGATCCATACATCATGACTAATCCAAGTCAACCAAACTATCAAAGCCTTAAAATTCCAATTTATTTTCAAAACTCACATTTATGCAATCCATACATGGGATCATTATCTCCTACAAACCTCAATGGTACAAAAAATGTGAGTCTACCCAATCTAAATCTTGGAACACCTTTTTCGATGGTAGATTTAAATCAAAGTCCAAACTTACAAGTCTATCCACCAAACAATAAATGCATGATTCTTCAAATGACCAACATCATCCCACCAAATCCATACATGCCAAAAGTGAATATACCAAGTACAAGATTACCAAACATGAACATTTTGAATCCACACTTGAAAATTTTTGGGATAAATATGTTTGGAAATCATAAAAATGTTGTTTAGAGTCCAAACAAGATGTTAAAAACTCCATGTATTAATCCAAGTCAAGGTAACACCACGCAAAATCAAAGTTACCTAAATCAAGTCAATGTGATTCCCAATCACAACAATGTACAATTTCAACCTATCATGACAAATCTGAACATCATCCCAAATCAAAACATTGTCCCAAATCAATTTTTCCATGATCCCATGCAAAAACCACAAGTATGCATCCCAAATCTTCTTGAACAAAAAACAAATCAACTATATCAAGGGAGCCAAGATCGAAATCAAGATCAAATTTGGCGAGATCAAATTGCTACACTTACCAAAATAGTTGAGTCATTGCACCAAGAGACATCTCCACCACCATTACCCATATCAACATCATTCATTGGTTTAGGGCTTCCCCCTTTACCTAGCACCAATCACTCCATCTAAATCGATCCACCTAACACCAATCAAGCCATCACATCAAATCCTTTGAAAATACTATCGACATCACACCAACAGATGGTATCTAATCAAATGACAACATCAAACCTAACAAATCAAAATATGGTCTCCCAAAGACCTATCACCTCGATCATTCCAACCATTCCTATCACTTCAATCATTCCAACAACCACTATCATGCCCATCACATCTCAACCCCTCACTACCACAATCGATTCAAGCATATCTCAACCACTTGTCACTGCATCCAACACAATTACAAATCCACCACCACTACCACCAAAACCAAACGTAGCAAGAAAATATAACATTATGCTAAAAGCTCACCAAGCCTACCCAAAGGTCATACAACAATATCTAGCCACACAACAAGCAACACAAGCTCAATAAGTGCAACAAGCCTCTCAAGCTACCCAAGCCTCTCAAGCTATCCAACAAACACAAGCACAAACATGAAAAATGATAACTATTAGGGATAACGATGAACATTCAACCACTGGTGATAGCATTGATAATCTCCCCACCACAATTTTTGAAAGCAATGATCAAGATCTATTCATCAAAGAGCACATTGAAGATGTTTCTATCTTGTCCAAAGATCAAATCAACATAGGTCAAGAGTCACTTTTGAATCACAATCAAAATCTACCAAAAATACTTGAAATGATCTAATTCAAGAAATGTCAACATCACTTGACCCTATGGTTGAGGACATTGGAAATCCCTCCACCACAATTGTTGAAAACAATGTTTGAGATCTCTCCATCAATGAGTGCATGGAAGATGTTTCCACTTCATTCGATGTTAAACTCACCATACATCAAGAGCTACTTTTCAGTGATCTATTTCAAGGAGTGTTGAAATTATTTGATCATGTTGACTTAATCCATGACACATTGACCACTAATCATGTTGAAAATGTCTCTACATTTCCTTATGAATTAGAGGACATATCTCAAGAATTTATGCCAAAGCATGATCAACGTCTTTCACCAAAGTCTAGCAATGGTCCTTTCCAAGAAATGTTGACATCCTTCGACCTCATGGTTATAGACACCAAATGAACCTTGAACTCAAAACTTGAGGATATGGAACCACTTACCATGTCTAATGATGACATCCAACAACCCTTTGTAAGTAATCCATCCTTTGAAATTGACCCATGTCAATAACTTGATCCAAAGCATGTTGAAAGTAACTCTGAAATCATTCAAGATCAAGAATTTGTATCTCAAAGATACTACAATGATCTAATGGACACTCTCCTATCTATACAAGATGCACATACTCCTCCATCTACCCATGAGATACTTCCTTTGGATGGAAACATAGATGATCTTCATTTAGAATAGGATTCCTTTACTCCTAACATTATTACATAAAAAGAGCAGGCTATTGATTCCTACAGTCAAACTGAATTATCAACATCAGGATCAGACGTATCCCAATTCAGATTGAGGACATCATTTATGAAGATATCATTGAACAGTATCCACTCAAGGAAACATGTCAGATAGAATAGGATATTCCAGAGTTAGCAGAGTAGCAAATTGAACTAACGTTATCTACAATGGCTATCTATTAGAGAACGCTTATTGAACAAGACATCTCAGAACAGGAAGATTCAAAGCATGAAGGTATTACTACCATCATACTGGGGGAAACTTCATCTCAAGCAAACATCAACATAGAGAGCATGAAGAATCCCTATGATGAAATCAATGCCAAAACTACAACCAACCATGCCATGAATCTTCATCTACCCATCACCCCATCCATGAATTGGGACCAACATCAAAAGAAAGTGTTAAATCAAAGTACAAATAATTCTATCAAAGAAAAAGAAGCAAAGCATGAAGAACAAATCAAATACAAGTGGGTACCAAAAATTACAAAGATAGATTATCCCTATCAAACTCCATTAGTTAAAGAAACTATGGGGAAAAATAAAAAAGGGAAAAGTATCCATCAAAGATGTCCACAAAAGAAAAATTAGGCTTTTCAAGCAATGTACAAAGTGTATCAAACAATTGGTCCTAATTCCCTTCACACTTCTGTATCCACCCATCATTTCTCATCTTCCCAAGTTTGGAGAGTCAAAGGTTCCAAACTATCAACCAATCCATCTCTTATCTCTAAACACACTCCATCCACGCCTCCACACATGATGTCCAATTCTCACATTGACCAGGTATTGGCAATGACCCTTTATCATAAGGATTCAAAAGGCACTCTATCACGATGTGCGCACAAAGATAAAGTCAACTCTAGTATCAATGAAGCGGATTAGGAATCTCAAAAGTTGTATTCAAGTGCACGTATCTTGGAAAAACAACTTCTTCAAGTAGGATATCGATGGCACATCATGACAAAAGCATCCACATCAAAAAAACCTTATGATTTAACATGAGCTTAAAATCTTTCAGAAAAATCAAAAAATATGAAAATCTAAAAAATTTAGAAAAAAAGATTGAAAATAGTAAAGAAAAAATCGTCCTCTAGTGAAAACCACTTCGGTGGCACTTTGGACAGGTACCATGATGAAAACCTAGAAAACATGTGCCATGTGTAGAATCGAGCATCTGTGTGTGTATTTGGGGTTAGGAAGTATCTCATCCATCCATAATAAATCCATTCATCCATAAGCCATTTTTCCAATCCATTTTCATCTATCTGCATCCATAGTCCAATTCATCTTGAGAAATTTTGGGGCACACTTTATAGTTGCTTATGGTAAACATCTTGACATGGATCATTTTCACAGATACTATCCTATCCAATGTTATCTGAGCCATGAAGCATTATCCAATGAGCATTTATTATCTGAACACCTTATCTTATCACAAGATAATCCTTGGCATCCTTTGCGTGCTTACCATATCCATCCATCCATACACCCATCAAGGCATCCATCCATTGCATTCCATACATTGCTAGACACTGGGGGCAGTTATTTGGATCTCACTTCAGAAATAAATCTTGATCTATATCCTCCAACTTATGTGGTGATCAAAACATTGACAAACATGAAATAAAATTGGTCCACCACTTGTAAGAAAAAATCTAAATCACTAGCTCATGGCATATTTTGATAAGAAGACATTCCTTATTAGTCTTCATCTTTCATTGAACATCAATCCAAGTAATCACTATCAGTTGCACCTAATTTTCACATCAACGCCATCAAATCATCCAAAACAAATTTTGTTCCAAATCAGCTTCATCGTCATGATAAATCCAAATCCAATAAAAATCATCATCTCGAGATATCCTTGTTTGCTTAAACTAACCTTGCATTTTTATTGCATCCTTAACAATGTTATCATCATCAATCTGATCAATCAATCCTTGCATTGTTGTGCATCTCCTCAACAATGTTATCATCATCAATCTTGATCAATCAATCCTTGCATTGTTGTGTATCATAACAATGTTATCATCATCATCAATCCATCAATTTGATCAATCAGCCTTAACTTTGATTTTAACAAATCCCAAAATAGAGCACCTAACATGTATCGAGGCACATCATTATCAAATCATCAGCTTATCAAAACGTAATTATCGTCTTTGAGCTTAAACGCTAGAGCAGAGCTAATCTTTGATCAGCCTGAGACATCAAAATCCAAAACATTAAAAAAAATCAAAATCAAAAAATCAAAAAACATCAAAATCAAAAACATTCAAAAACATCAAAATCCGAAAAGATTCAAAAACACAAAATCCAAAAACAAACATAAAAATCAAAAATCAAAACATTTGAAAAACCCAAAAATAGCCTCAAAACATTTCAAAAACATCCAAATATTTGAAAAAACTCCATCTGTCTCATCTCACTTTCACTCGAAATAATCAATCATCCATAATAAATAGATCATCACCTTCATCCCTCGGCAACAAAAATAAAAATAGTCACAACAATCAACAAAAGCAAACTTTAATCGTAAAATCAAAAGTGAAACAACAAACCATTGAATGCAAAATCAAACTCTTGATCATTCACAAACATGTCAATCAACCTTATATCAATAGCCTATCAATAACTTATCAACCCATCATCATCTTATACAATGCATGTCCTAGGATATATCATTCTAACAATGGGCATCATTTTGGATATCACCTTGGATTCTTATCCTATCAAAACAAATCCCTTTGGCTAGAGGTATGAAGAAAATTGTCTTTTTTGCGTACTTGACCTTTTCTTTTAATTTATCTTATTGTGCTAATTCCAAGGACCTCTTGATGATATCCGATTGAAGGATTTAGAGAGATAGGAATAGGGCAACAATCATTATCTCTTGTCTGTTGTGCTTGTTGGACATTCTTGTAAAATAACTTGGCGAATACTTGCTTTGTTAGGTACGTCCTAGAAAGGTTTTTATATGTCAAGTGTGAACAAGAATAATCCTATCTGTTTGTTGAGTCAAATTCCAGTACACTAGGTACAATGCCATCCTGGTTTTTTATACCTTGATGCATTGTATCTATGTGTATTATCAAACATAAGGTAAGTAGCCCTTTTAAAATCCCAATCCTTGATAAGAAAATCATCATCATCTCTCATAAATTTGGCTTGTTGGATCCTCATTTCTCATTTCTTCTTTTCCACACTAACATCACATCATCATCACTGATCCATCCATCTTGTATCCATCCTGCATCCACAAATCATTAGCATACATGCATCTTATAATCATAGCATATTGTAGATGTTGAAAATCTGCAAATGGTTAGCATTTTAAAACGAAACTAATAATCCAACATCCCTATGAAATAATGAAACATGTTAGATATGCTAAATAAGATATCAAAACAACAAGAAGAACTAAATGAGCATACAAACAACATGAATCAACTTTATCTCATAGTGGATTGGTGCTATTGTAGAAAATAGCCCTTTCCCAATCCTTGATAAATAAGCTAGATGATAAAATGATATGAAAAGGATGATAAGATAGGAAAAATCAGTTCTCAAGGAGAGTGACTTTGCATATGATTTGAGGATGAAATTGTGGAGTTGTAGAGGATTTGCTAAAGAATGAGGCCTCTATTTGTAGATTCCCAAATTGGAAGAATGCTCAAAATGGATCAATGTGGGACAAATATTGGGCAAATGAGAGGAGGACACTTTTCAAGTGGTGATAGGCCAATGGATGTGCAAGATTTGGGAAGTGTGCCCATGAGAGGGAGTTTCAAATTCAAATTTGTGCAATGAATGTTGAGTTTGACCTTTGGAAGGGGACATGTAAGAGCCATGTAAGAGCTCATAAATGACTTGTTGGATGTACATTTCAACTTGCCTTTTGAATTCAAACCTAATGGAATATTCCTCATGGATGCCATGTTGAGTAAAAATGTTGATTTAATAAATCAATAAATTGATTTATTTGTGCAAGTGGCATAATCTAGAGAATGCAAGTGGTTAGGTTTAGCATTTAATCATGGTTAGACTAGCTTAATGATGATGATTAGGATGAGTTTGACCTCTTTGACTTAGATATTTGATTTATTTAAATAAAAAAAGGAGAAATATGAATTTAGATTTAATTAAATAAAAGGATTGATTTATTTAATTAAAAGGATGGTGATGTTAGGATCAAGTTGATTTATTTAATTTAAATTGATAACTTTAGGAGTTTGAACAAATAAACTTGATTTATTTATTTGATGAGTGAATGTGATGCATAATGTCAATTTGACGTGTCTACATTTTTCCCCTCTTTGAAGCAATGTACTTGTTGCATTGGTTCAAAGAATAAACTTGCCACGATCAAATTTAAAAAAATTTATGATTTTTTCGGTTGCCCCAGTGGAAATAAGTACACTGGTACATTGCCCCCTTGAGAGATTGAGCGAAAAGATTCGATTTGAGGGTCAATCTCGCAATAAAGAGGTTCAAAATGGATGGTATGGATGATTGCGATGAGATGGTTTCAAGATGCTTAGAATAACAAATCTATATTATACAACAGCTAAATGATGATATGATGTAAATGATGGATGATATAGATGATGGTATGCTATTACTATGCAATGGATGATTTATGTAGATGCTTAGACTAACAGATCTATGTTATGATGATGATGCAAATGTAATGTATGTGGTGTCGATGTTTCCTATTATCTATGATATGAATGATATGTAAAATCGTGGTTTTGGGGATGTAGGATGGATATTATGATATAGATGCATTGGTGATGATGTTAGTCTTGAAAATGAGATGATGACAAGAGGATCCCACAAGTCCATGATTTGACAAGATTTTATTAGAGATGATGATGATAATAGATGATGATGATGATAAATGATGATGATTTTCTTATCAAGGATTGGGATTTTAAAAGGGCTACTTACCTTATGTTTGATAACACACGTAGATACAATGCATCAAGGTATAAAGAACCAGGATGGCGTTGTACCTAGTGCAATGGAATTTGACTCAACAAGTAGATAGGATTATTCTTGTTCACACTTGACATACAAAAACCTTGTTAGGGCATACCTAACAAAGTAAGTATTTGCCAAGTTATTTTACAAGAATGTCCAACAAGCACAGCAGACAATAGATAATGATCGTTGCCCCATTCCTATCTCTCTAAATCCCTTATTCAGATATCATTGAGAGGTCCTTGGAATGAGCGTAATAAGATAAATCAAAATAAAAGATCAAGTACACAAACAAGACAATGTTCTTCATATCTCTAGCCAAAGGGATTTGTTTTGATAGGATAAGAATCCAAGGTGATATCAAAATGATGCCCATTGTTGGAGCGATATATCCTAGGACATGCATTGTATAGGATGATGATGGTTTGATAAGTTGATTGATAGGTTGTTGATATGAAGTTGACTGACATTTTTGCTACTAATCAAGAGTTTGATTTTGTTTTAAATGTTTTTTGTTTCGATTTTGATTTTACCATTGAAGATTGATTTTGTTTACTATTGTGATTGTTTCTGTTTGTTTTTCCAAAGGATGAAAGGTGACAATTATTATGGATGATTGATTATTGTGGGTAAAATAGGATGGGTGGATTTTTTTCAAATATTTAAGTTTTTGACATTTTGAAATGTTTTTGAAGAGTTGTTTTGGTGTTTTTGGTTTCAAATGTTTTTGGATTTTTTATTTTGCTTGAATGTTTTGGGATTTTGTGTACCGGGGGCTTATCAAAGATGAGCCTTTCCTACGTTTAAGCTTAGAGACAATGTAGTTTGGATACCATGTTTTTTTGACATTTTTTTGATTTTGATTTTTTTTGGATTTTTGATATGTTTTGGATGTTTTTGGATTTTTGGATGATTTTTACGATTTTGATATGGATGTGTGTGACATTATTAGTGCTCTGTTTGAGATTTTTGTTGAAGACCAAGCTAAGGTTGATTGATCGAATTGATGGATTGATGATGATAACATTGTTGAGGATACACAACAATGCAAGGATTGATTGATCAGGATTGATGACGATAACATTGTTGAGGATGCACAACAATGCAAGGATTGATGATGATAACATTGTTGAGGATACCCAACAATCCAAGGATAGTGTTAACCAACATAATGATATCCTAAGATGATGATTTTTTTGGTTGGATTTGATTGATCATGATTGATGAAGCTTGATTTGGAACAAAAGTTGTTCAAATGATTTGATGTGACATTGACGTGCAAACTAGATGCAACTGATAATGATTGTTGGGTTTGATGTTCAATGAAAGATGAAGACTGATAAGGAATGTCTTCTCCTTAAAATATGCCATGGGCTAGTGATTTGGATTCTAGATCACAAATGCTTTGACCAATTTGATTTCATGCTTTCTAATGTTCGGATCGCCACATAAGTCTGAGGATATATATCAAGATTTATTCCTAAAGCAAGATGCCAATATCTGCCCCCAGTGTCTAGCAATGTATGAAATGTTAGGGATGGATCCTTGGATAGATGTGTGGATGGATGGACATGGTAAGCAACCAAAGGATGCCAAGGATTATCTTGCGATAAGATAATGTGTTCAGATAAAGAATGTTCATTTGGATAATGCTTCATGTCTCAGATAACGCTGCATAGGATAGGATCAATGAAAATGACCCTTGTCAAGATGTTTATCATAAGCAAGCATAAAGTGTTGCCTTTAAACTTTCCATGAATTAAGAATAATTTGGATAAGGGGATCAAATGGATCCAAAATGGATTGGATAAATGGCTCATGGATAGTGGATTTATTATGGCTAAGATGGATGGAATGTTGATTTATTATAGATTGGATGGTCTTTCTCCTAAAGTGGTGCATGTAAGATGTCAATTCTATGGCCTTGCAAACTTTCTAGGTTTTCATCACTTAATTACACAGCAAAGAAACCTTGCCCATTAGGTTTTCACTAGAGAGGGACAATTTTTTTCTCTTTATTGTTTTCAATCCTTTTCTTAATTTTTTTTTTGGATTTTCATATTTTTTTATTTTTTTATTTTTCTAAAATGTTAAACTCATGTTCAATCCTGAGTGTTGCTGATGTAGATTCCTTGTCACATAAAATGTTCCTCGATGCTTTTTGCTGAGACTGCTTTGCTAAGTTATGTGCATGAATGCAGCTTTTGAGATTCCTATCTTCTTTATTGATGTCGAGTTGACTTTGTCTTTGTGCGCACATCGCGATAGAGTGCCTTCTAAATCCTTATGATGAAGGGTCGTTGCCAATACATAGTCAATGTGAGAATTGGATATCATGCATGGAGGCATGGATGGAGTTGTGTGTTTAGGAATAGGAGATGGATTGGCTGATAGTTTGGAACCTTTGACTCTCCAAACTTGGGAAGATGATCAATGATGGGTGGATACAAAAGTGTGCCTGGAATTAGGACCAACTGCTTGACACACTTTGTACGTCACTTGAAAATCCTGCTTTTTCTTTTGTGGACATCTTTTATGGATACTTTTCCCTTTTATTTTTCCCCATAGTTTCTTTGAATGATGGAGTTTGATAGGGATAATCTTTCTTTGTATGTTTTGGTATCCATACGTATTTGATTTGTCCACTATGCTTCTCAGCTTCTTTTTCTTTGATAATGTTTTTCAATTCTTTCTTTTCACGTTGGTCCCAATTCATGGATGCGGTGATGGGTGGATGAAGATTCATGATGTGGTTGGTTGTAGTATTGACACTAGTTTCATCATAAGGACTCTTCATGCTCCCTATGTTGACGTTTTCTTGAGACAAAGTTGCCCCCAGTATGGTGGTAGTAGTACCTTTATGCTTTGATTCTACCTGTTTTGAGGGTTCTTGTTTAGAATGCATTCTCTGATCAATGATCATTGTGGATGACATTGTTTCAATTTACTACTCCGCTAACTCTGAATGTTCTATCTGACTTGTTTCCTTGAGTGGATAATGCTAGATATCTTCATACATGTTTTCCTCAGTCTGAATTCGGGGTACATTTGATCTTGATGTTGACTACTTGGTTTGACTGTAGGAACTAGTAACCTGCTCTTTTTGTGTCATAATGTTAGGATTAAAGGAATCATGTTCTGCATGAAGATCATCTACGTGTCCATCCATGGAAAGCATCTCATGGGTAGATGGAGGAGTATGTGCTACATGGATATGATCATCTTGCATAGATAAGAGAGTGTCCATTAGATTATTGTAGTATCTTGAAGATACAAATTCTTGATCTTGAATGATTTCGAAGTTGCTTTCAACATGCTTTGGATCAAGTTCTTGACATGGGTTAGTTTCAAAGGATGGATTGCTTACAAATGGTTCTTGGATATCTTCATTAGGCATGGGAAGTGGCTTAATATCTTTTTGATCTTTGAGTGGACTTGGATTAGGCGTTGAGTTGAAGATTCCTTCAATATCTGTAACCATGAGGTCAAACGGGGTCAACATATCTTGGAAAGGACCATTGCTAGACCTTAGTGGAAGATTTTGATCTTTACTTGGAATAAATTCTTGAGATATGTCCTCTAACTCATTAGGTGATGTAGAGACATTTTCAACATGATCATTGGTTGATGGATTGTGCATTATGCTAATGGGATCAAATAATTCTAACACTCCTTGAAATAGATCACTAAAAAGTGGCTCTTGATGTATGATGAGTTGATCATTAGATGGGGTGGAAATATCTTCAAGGTGCTCATCGATGGAGAGATCTTGATCATTGTTTTCAACAATTGTGATGGAAGAATTTTCAATGTCTTCAACCATAGGGTCAAATGATGTGGACATTTCTTGAATTGGATCATTGTTGGGTATTGTTGGTGGATTTTGATCATGATTTAGAAGTGACTTGACATATGTTCACTTGATCATTGGATGGAATAGACACAACTTCAAGGTGCTTTCGATGATGGATTGATCTTTCTCCTTGTTCTCAACGATGGGTAAGTGGAGATTTTGAAATGCTATCATTTCCCCCAATAGTGATTATCTTTTGATCAATTAGGTCTTGGATGAGTTTCTTGAGTTGAACACAATCTGATGTTTTGTGTCCCCTTATTCTATGATAATCACAAAGGTACTTTTCATTATACCCTGGTGGTTTTATGGCTGGTTCTTGATAGTTCACATAAACGGGGATTTTGATGAGATTTTATTGTACCAATTGTTGTAGGACTGATTCGATTGGTCTCCCAAGTGGTGTGTATTTTTGCTTGTTTCCTTGTGATATTTGCACTTTAAATTGACCTTGTGGTGATTGATTTTGGAGGTGTGGTGATTGATCTTTGAGATGTGGTGATTGAACTTTGATATGTGGTGATTGGGTTTGTTGTTGATGTTGTTGATCTTGATATCTGACTTCTTGCCATTGGAGATGTTCTTGATGCAATTGTGGATATAACTCAATGATTTGATGACATAGTTCAACCAATGGAGGAATGCATTGATTTTGGAGAGAAGATATCTATTGGCTCAATAATTCAATTAGTTTGGCATGTGAAGCAAGTTGTTCTAGCGAAATTTGATCTTGATTTCAATCTTGATTCCCTTGATATAGTTGATTTGGCTTGTGTTTAAGCAGATTTGGAGTGTGTACTTGTGTTTGATTTTGGACAATGTTATGATTTGGGATGATGTTCAAATTTGGCATGATAGGTTGAAATTGAACATTGTCTTGATTTAGGTAACTTTGATTTTGCATGGTGTTAGCTTGCCTTGGAGTCGTTAACATCTTGTTTGGACTTTGAACAACACTTGTGTGATTTGCAAACATATCTATCCCAAACTTTTCTGAATTCATGTTTGGTAAAGTTGTACTTGGTACATTCACATTTGGAATGCATGGATTTGGTGGGATGATGTTGGTCATTTGAAGGCTCATGCATTGATTGTTCGGTTGATAGACTTGTAGGTTTGGACTAGGATTTAACATTGGGAAATGTGTTTCAATCTTTGATTTGGGCATACTCACACTTTTTGTGCCATTGACATTTGTATAAGGTAATGATCCCATGTATGGATTGTATAAGTGTGAGTTTTGATAATCAATCGGAGTTGTAAGGCTTTGATAGCTTAGTTGATTTGGATTACTCATGGTGTATGGATCAAGTTTGTATTCCATGTTCTCCTTGTGTTTTGACCTTGTTGCAAAAGTGACCTCTAAGGTTCTTAGGACTTATGACGAGATGAAGGATGAAAAGGTATGAATGATATGAGTGTTGAACGTTTAGGAACTTTCAATCAATGCTAGACTTAGGGTTTGATTTTGATTGGTTTGATTTGGATGATGAACTTGTTAACCCTAAGATGTTAGATGTGATCTTAGGATGAACTTGTTCAAATGATTTCTAATTCAATTAAATGTATGAGAAAGGATGCATTCCCATACACCTAACTAAACAAGGTGATTTTGATTGTGATGATTTTCCCAAGTCTAGAATGATGTTTTCAAAAGCTCTAAAGTTGTTTGGGATGATGGTAAATGTTTTGGATGGATGAAGTGTTTGATTTTCTCCTTAAAGAACCTAGGAATGACTTGTTTACTAGGCCAAGATAGTGAAGAGCATGCCTTTCTCTAAGAGTAACTCGAAATCAAAAGACCAATGTTTGCATGAAAACCATATGACCAAAAGATGCCAAGCACATGTGTGGGGTCCAGTTTGATTTGATCTTTCCTTAATGGATTCTTTTTACTGCAAACACACTCTTGATTAGATTTCAAACTGAATGTCCAATGTCTCAACTTCGTTTCATTTCACAAGGTATATTATGTGAAACTTTGATGAATTTAAGGCAAGGGTTACCTATTGTTTAACTTTAGTGGGAAAATTGAGATGTAAATTCGAGTGCTTAAAAACCTCTAAGGATGTAATCCCAAGGGCAAGCAATAACACTAGAATTTGTTCAATGGTATTTGCCTCCTAAAGGGTTTGAAATTTTGAGGATCATGTTGAATGTTAGTTTGCAAATGTTTTTGAATAAAGCACTGTGTTTTCAAGCAATATAACACCCTAGCTCAATTGGTACGTTTTTCTTAGTGGGCTTGCCTATTGCCCTTTGGAGTAGAAGAGATGATTTTACATTCAACCAAGGATAAAATATAAAGGTATGTTAAGAATGAAGTATAACCTCTATATTTCAACCAAGATTGGACATGGCAAGTAACTTCTTGGATTCTAAGTTCCAATGCACCACTTTGATAAACTTGTTGGATGGACTAGTTGGCTTCTACAAACAAGGTTCTTAGTGACACAACATCGGGGACATGGCACCTTGTGAATGTCCAGCAAGCCACTAAAGGCTTTAATCAATCCTACTAGGGGCTCTTATATGTTTTACAGTAGTACCCCATTCTGAAAGACACCGTACGGCTAAGGCCTAGATACCATGAGGACTTGACAGTTTAGTCTTATCCATTTATATACTAGCCTGAATGAAAAACCGGTTGGAGTCGCCTTCGAGTTCTCCTTTCAAATGTGTCTCTTAGGCAGGCCCCTCTAAAGGTAAACAAAAGCGAATAAACTTATTCATAGTTTGATCAACCCTTTTTTAGAAACAAAGGGAGAACACATGCAATAAATTCATTCACACTCGCACAAGATTTTGTTCAATTTTAAACCCAAATCAAAGTCTACAGGCAATCTTTTATGCAACTTAATGTCATCAAAAATAATTTTGGTTCTCAAGATCACCATGAAGCGCGAGAGAAGTGCATACGCTTTTTTAGATGAGATTAATTTGCATAAGAGATTACGAAGCACAAAAAGAACATGTTCATTTTAGATCTCAAAGCAATGATGAGTTCATTTTAACCACCAAAATGAAATGTGAAAGTTTGTCTTGTTCAATTTGTTATCCCCAAACAAAATTTAATGAGTTTGACCAATTTCTTTTTAAGTCCCTATGTCACAAAAATAAAAAATGTTCCTTTTAAGAGCCCCAAATGATGTAAGTTGACTTAAAACAGAAAATTAAAGTGTAAAATAGAAGCCTTAAGCATTTAAAAATACTTTGTTGGTTTCAAGTTCCAATGTCCGGTTTTCTTTAACTCAAATCTGCTTGATGTTTTTTTTTTTTTGAATTCCTTCACCTACTACATCATCACCCTCAAGAAATCCTACAAATCAAACATCAACATATTTAAATCTGCATATCAAATATCGATATATTAAAAAAAAATCCAAAAACATCACTTAAAATAAAAATATGTTCAAAAGTGATAGTTTGCTAATTGGTTAGGCTGCTAGTCTTGCATTCAAAGAAAACAAATGTTAAATTTATGTCCTTCCACAACAAATTCGATTTGTAAATAATTCCCAATGTGGATGGATATTCAAGAGAAGTATCTATCATGTTGCTACTTCTGTCAATTACTTATTCGTACCAAATGTTGAACCAATATAAAGAAACATGCAATCAAGTAATTGGTTCAGATTTGTTGAAAAAGATTGCCCTTTACTTCTCACTGTTCAACAATTAAAAAGATAGATTTTAAGAACTATCATATTTGTTATGGATTGTTTAATATTATGCTATTTAAATCGACAAATGTAAACTAGTTTAGATCTGTGGTAGGTAATATATTTGTCATGTGCATGTCACAGACCAACTTTCTCGGAAATAGACATACACGTCTCTCTTTGAAATTGACTTATGCACAATGATATGATGAACTCGGCCACACTAGACGCTTTTACCTTTACCACCATTCTACTTTGCAAGATATTCAATAGAAAAGTGATGTCGATGCCTCAAAAAATTCATGAAGATATCTTGCACACATTTTTTTTCACTACCGCACCCACTTGTACACACAATATACGCCAAGATTAATGGTCAAGAAATCTAATGAAAAAGCTAATAAATTTTTGCCTCAATGCCATCATAAATGTTCATAATGAGAGGAGTTTGTAGAGTGGTAGGAAAGCCAAAGTACTCAAAGCAAATATGAGGTTCGTTGAATTTCGCTGAGTTTTTGAAGGTTGTTTGACACGATGCCTCGATAACGAATGAGACACAAAAAAGCCTCTTGATGAGTTTACGCCATCCATTGTCATAAAGAGATGGTAGATAGACACTACATGTGTGATAGACATGTAGGCGTGGGACTGAAAAATGCACGTTTTGCTTCTTTTCTTTTTTTTTGGAATAGCCTATAGGGAATATTTGAATTCCTCTAATTAAATGAAAGGCACGTCTAAGCTACGTTTTCTAGCAATGCCTAACAAATGAAGCTATTGTAGTTGGTAGGTATAGAACCAAATTCCACAACCTGTGCTTTATACAACTACCAGCGTCCTTACTGCATGTGCCAATCATTGGACTAAGGGCAGATGGATAGACAAGGTGCATGAACTTCCCGACAAAGGGCATTCAAAAGGTAAAAACAAGGCACATGAACTTACTGCAGGAGGTATAGACAAGGCATATGAACCAACTGAGACCCTGATAGAATG
>VDFB02162671.1:0-17495 GCA_007258455.2 Sequoia sempervirens
TAATGGATGCCTCTCTCATGGCTCAAGTGCTCGTTTAGGCTTGAGATGATACATGAAGGTATGGAATGGCAAGACCAACTTCCTTGTCTTCATGAAAGGTATGTTGGTTCTGCATGAGTTAGAATGGGGGTCGGGGATCAGTTGAGGTTGTCAGGATAACCCAGGATGGGGGTCGATAACCTATGAAGATCCACATTGGGTAATCCATATCGAGCTATGTGATGACACTCTTCCCTTTAGCAACCTTGTCTTCCTTATTTATTTTCCCCTTGTTGTTTATGTACATCTGGAAGTGGTTGTACTTTACATGTTTATTGTTGCATTTGTTTGTGGAGTCTTGTTAGCCTTGTTTGTTTGACTGTTTTTATGTTGTGGGTCCTTCTTGTTATCTCCTTGCACGGGGGTGGACCTTAGGGTCCACATGGTTGGGTGGAACGTGCTATGCACTCCATTGGGTTCCCAGCCAAAGATCGTGCTGCAAGGATTTGTACCATTTGCAGTAATTCCAAAGCTTCACCAGATTTGGAGATAGCATTAATGCTATGTATTATGTTCACTTCAGTTGTATTACTTTATGTAAATTGGTGATTCCTCCCTATTTCATGTTGGGAAGCACAATTGTACCATTATAATCCTTGAACGATGTATATTCATATTATGAATGCAATATATATATTCTTTGGTATTATCTTATGATCATAAATGGATGTTATGGATGTATGTCCATGATTTATCTATTCTATATGATTGATTTTAAAATGTAAACTTGAGAGTAGTTTATCATCATTATGATGATTGGATCATGTTGGAAAGGTTCACAAGTAATGCAGTCATGTTACCCCAGAGGTCTAGTTAGATGATGTGTATGTATAGTTTCATTATAAGTGTTGTACGTTAATTCACATATCATATTAGTTTTACTTTTAAAAAAATGCTATAATTGTTAGATGTTATGTTGTCCTTTGGGGTTTGTGTGGTGGGGCGTTACAACTTTCCTTCAATGTAGCATTTGATGCCCTAGAATCGATTGCATACCTTCCCATCCTAGAAAATTGGCTTAACGACCAACCATTTTTTATGTATAGTGAGCTAGTATTTATAAATTCCATATTCTAGGCACTGTTCAACAATTCATGGGGACTTAGGAGGAAATGGGTCAAGTGGGTGCCATGTGTGGGGGTCAAGCAAGTTTGTGGAACTTTCAAAATAAGTGACAAAGACCAATAATAGGTTGATTTGGGTAGTTGGAAGACCAATGACCACATTAATGACAACATTGTAACCATTGTGGTTTTCAATTGGATTTCCATATGAAATTGCACCCAACAAGTTGAACAAATGAATTTTGGGCAAGAAGGGAAAAACTAGTTGTTGTGGGATCAAATTCAACATCAATGGAGTGATGGGTAAGTTGTGGAGGTAGGTGAAATTGCTCGTTGATGGTTATAAGGGTGTAACAGACAATTTGATAGGTTTTTGGGTGTAAGAGGGGCCTTGAAACTAGGTCTAAAAGTGTAGGGGATGCTTATAGATTTGATACGAATAAATGGAGGTAGTTTCTTGTTGTAAACTAGGTGGGAGGAAATAGGGAATTAAGACCATTAGGGAGAGTGACAAGGGAAGAAATAGGTTGTGGGCCTAGGGAGGAAACTAGGATTGGGACACAAGAGAGCATGAGGACTAGGTTTGAGTGAGTCAAGACATGGAGGGAAGATAGAGGAAGCCATTAGGATTTGGGTAGGGGAGGACTTGAAATTGTGGACTTGGTGCTAAAGTCTGTGAGCCTCCAAGAGGTTTGGGCTTTGGGGGAATGTTAAGAGAGGGTCTGAAAGAAAGAGATGATGGGATATGGGCCCGTGTTAGGGGGAACATGGACTTTGGCATTTGACTCCAAGGTCTTAGTTCCATTTGGGGTTTGCACTTGGGGATGGAGAAAGGAAACATGTAGAAGATGGATGGGGTTGGGGATCTAGGTGCATCTCAAACTTGGTTGAAGGTTCAGGAGGTTTAGGAACTTGTGAACCCCTTGACAAAATATCACCACTAAATCACATTTTATTCATTCTCTATTGGCACTTTCTTCATGAACTTTATCTTTTGGAGCCTTTAAAGAAAGATCTTAAACCATGTTGACAAGTTCAAGAATTCTCGAACTCGTTGACAACACTCTACCTTAGCTTTTCCCTCTCTTTCAATGTTAGAATCACTTGGCAAAATTTGAACTTGTTAGAGGTTCAAGAAGTTCTTAAATCTTTGAAAGGTTCGACATTCTATAATTAGCCATTTTTTTCTTCTCTCGTTTGTCCCTATGGTGGAGCTTTGATGTGATTTCAAAGCTCACTAGTGGGTTTAGGAAATGTTGAACCTGTCTACAACCTTTACTCAAGCCTTTTTCATCTATCATTCATGTGTGAAAGCTTTCACTCCTTGAACATGTTGGCGAGTTTAATAAGTTTTTAATTTTCACACTCCCATACTCCAACATTTCTTCACTCTTGCATTAACGATTTGGACAACTATTGAATCATGTCATAGGTTCAAGAGGTTCTTGAACCTTTGAAAATTTTGACATCATACATAGGAGCAAACAAACTTAGACATTCTTAATATTTTTGCAAACTTAACCACATGAGGGGAATATGGGAACAAGAAGAGGGCATACTTAGGCACAAATTATCAAACTAGTTATCTATGATGGACACATATGACAAAGATGAGAAAAGGGAACACAAACATAACCAATTTTGTAAAGTTTGGTTCTTGCAAATTCTAGTGCTAATAGAGTTTGTTTCTTGATGCAATTTTTTTTTGTTTGTCTTAAGGATTTATATAAAATGTTTGGATTACCATAGGAAATGATTAGTCAACCTATACAAGTGGCAACAATAACTTGTGAATTTTTCCACAAGCTCCCTTGAATTTGATGACAAGCACACAACTTCAACAACCACCAAACACTTTAGCACCACTAGCACGCCATTGTGTGCTTCAAAAAAAAAATCAACAATATTTTGGAAACTTTGCACTTGAGGACAACCTTAATGGTCCAATGCCTTTGACCCAATTATAGATTATACCTCCCCCAGTGGTAGACTTTTTATTTTCAAGAGCTTAGGGACTAATCAAACATGGAATTTTTTTATCCCATATCACCTTTAGAAACATTTTTATTTTCCCCCTTCTCAATTGGTTGGTATAAATTGTGATTTACAAAATTAATGCACACATCAATAGATCTAATAAAATTCAAATGCTCAATATCAAGCTAACATATTAAATAAGACCATAGCCTTTAGCACCCTTGGGTGTCAAACTAAACCAAATAAATGGAATTGTGACACAACATATTGTTTGCACATGATAATGACTATATAGTAACCCACATCTTTTTATCCCCACACATAAATTTATGATTGTTAACAAGACTGTCACCTCAATACTAGTGAACTAGTCCATGTCCTTGCATAGATTATAGTTGTGTCAATAAAATTCATTGCATCCATACCCATTAGATTCACATTGGTACCAATATGGTGTCAATTATAATTCCCCACTTATCACATAATTCAATTAAAAGACAAATTCAAATCGCATCAAACATAGCAATAGTTATATTTAAAAGTAAGATTAATTTCCTTAAGTTCATCAATATTATCCAAATCCATCATTTATCTTAATACCAAATAAGAACATATATTTGAATTGTTGGGTCTTGGACGGCCAAGCAGATTGCTTGGTGAATCCGGATTCCTCGTGTGGTGACGTAGGGTGTCAAGAAGCGAAACTTGGAGGATGTGAATTGGCAGCTTGTTGTGGTTGCCAGGCAGATTCTTTCTATATGTTCTTCTTTGGATTCCATTGTTTTCCGTCATATTCCGCGGGAGTGGAATAAGGTGGCTGATGGGTTGGCTAGATGGGCATCGGAGAGGCATGTGATGACCAAGTAACTTCCTCGTAGGAGCGGGATCATGAGGACATGCTGTTTTTGCGTGAATTAATTTGTTTTGTTAAATTCCCTTCGTGGCTTCTGACTTTGTAATGATGTGTTCCTCGATGGCCAATTCTTTTAATTTTATTAAAAAAAACATATATTTGAATCAAGAAAGGAATAATCATCTAGAAATACATCTATAATTTATCTTAATATACAATAAAGAAAATCCATTTAAATTAGGCAAGTAAAATAGTGCCTAGAATTAATGTCCTTAATTACTAACTACATGAGAAAAAATCAAGTATACTTATAATAAAAAATAAAGTGATGTAGTAGTGAAGAGAAGGTATGTATATAATAAATGTTAAGAGAGAGAAGAGAAAATAAAGAGGTCCAATGACTATGGAAAATGTGTTAAAGAGATTAGCCATTACTCATCACCATAGGTTTGAGAAATTGTTCAAACTAGAGAACAAAATCACCTAATTTTCCACTGTATCAAGGGTGTGATCCACAAATTGCAATGGTGTCATGTCTTAAATATGGTATGCTAGTAATTATAGAGCATGATTAATCAATATAAAATCAAATATGATAGATTGTTAGAAATAAAAATTAACAAACTTAACTAGCATATGGTTTAATAGGGAGTTGAAGAAGGGGCATTAAGAATATAAAGTTTGTACATTGCAATTTCATACAATTTTAGAGATAATGTAGTGACTATTATGTGTTTAGATTTGTATATGTTGTTAGACAGTATCTTTACTATGATAGACCTTGATATTTGTTATTGTCTTATGATCATTGGCTTTAGAGTGATGTGGATGTTATACTGTGATGAGATGATGCACTATTTGGATGTTATGTTTTATGTTATGCTTTTAATTAGCATAGTTGTTAATATTGATATATGCTTATCTGTTGATTAATGATGCTTTACTTTCGTGAGTCTTGATGTGACTGTATTGGTGAAGGGGACGAGATTACATCACTCACATGTGAGCGCTCTGTGATTTCATGATTTCTCTTCACATTGTGTATGCTGAGTTTTATGCATGTTCGACATTCGTCTTGATTACAAGATTGCAGGTACAGGACATCGTCTCCACCTGGTTTCACAGATTTGAGTGTGTCCATATCCCAACGGTATTGTTGATTGG
Source organism: Sequoia sempervirens (assembly GCA_007258455.2). Taxonomy (NCBI): domain Eukaryota; kingdom Viridiplantae; phylum Streptophyta; class Pinopsida; order Cupressales; family Cupressaceae; genus Sequoia; species Sequoia sempervirens. The sequence goes on from VDFB02162671.1 coordinate 5,098, forward strand.
GAGATAGTAACGGGGTTCCCTTGTCAAACCACAACCCTATCATAGTGTGTCGTCAGTTTGTGTATGATATGTTGTTGAGTCATGTTGTCGTTGATGTTTGGATAATTTGTTATCGGTCGGAAGTATATGTGAAAATTAATGATTGTATGTTTTAAACGTTATTTATTTATTTTAGAGTAAAGTTGTTAAAAGCTTTTAATTTAATTTAATTAACTAAATTTTATTCATTTAGTAAAGTAATTTAATTCTAGTGGTTAAATTTATGTTAGTAAGTACATAAACTAATTAATTAATTAAATTTATTTGTTGAATATATAAATTAATTAATTAAACTTATGTTGTTGATTAAATAAATTAAATAATTAAATCTTAGTAAATGGATAAATTAATTAATTAAATTATAGTTATTAATTAAATAAATTAAATAGTTAAAGTTGTTTTGAAAAATGCATAAATTAAAAGATTTAAATTTATTTGAAATGGAATTTTGTTTTAAATCATTTAAAAGGTAAAATATCTTGTGAATGCATGAAAAAATATCTATGGTGGTTGAAAGGGAGATATTTGTGAAATGTTGACTAAGTGTTGAGGATAGGAATGGAGATATTTATTTTTGAAAATAAAAATATCTTAAATTAATGAGAGAGCATGTATATTTTTGAAAAATCTTGTTTAAAAATGGAGCATTTATTTTTGAAAAAGAAAATATCCTGGAATTTTGGTTGTTGGAGTAGGTTTTCTCTTTGTATTTTTCATACATTCTTGATGAAGATTCGGTTTTATTTCTAGTTCAGTAGCTGGGAAGCTCAAATCTTTACCATTTCTCTCTTCAAGCTTCATAAAAACAAATCTCCTTCCAATGGTTTTGTTTTTATTTTTTGTTGAAAGCTCATTTCTTTTTTAATTTTTTTTAATAAAAGAATTTAAACAATAGGAAATTAAAAATGAAAACAACAAAGAAAATTTTGTTAACCTCTGTGTTTTGGAATTAGAATTTTCCAATACCATTTAGAAAATTGAAATTTACAGAATTTGTGTTTTGACATTTTTGTTTCTGTAATTGTCTCTGTAAAAAAAATAAAAAATTATTAGTTCATTTGGATTGTATGGTTGATATATCTTTATATATATATGAGTGTATATATATATATTGTTTTATGCTATATTGTGCAAAAAAATTCTTGTTGAAAATTTTCATCTAAAAATTCTTGTTTAAAAAAAAAATAGTTTTGAAATTTTGGAAAAAATCATCGTACGACGAAATCATGGTAATAGGGAAATTTTATTAAAAAAAAACTGTAATTTTAGGGGTCAGGAGCCACCCCCATTGCCGCCTCTTATTATGGCACCGGTCGTGGGAGGCGTTGCCTGAAGACAAGTTCCCCGCCTACGCATAATCTCCCATAAGGGGAGAGAGGTTAGTACACCCGTGGACCTCGGCCTCCGCCACGGTAACTGGTGGTTCTAAAAGTTAATTATTATTATTATTATTTAATATAAATTATATATATATTGCATATATATATATATATTATTTATAATATATATAATAGATGCAGTGTTTTTATAATTTTTAAATATATGTATATATATTTTAAATATTATTTTAATATATGTATATTTTATTTGCATTTTTAATTTGCAAATATTTGGGTTGTATTAATGAGTTGGAATGTAAATTGAAAATATAATTATATATTTAAAAAATATTTATATGTTTAAACATATATTTATGTTTAAATATAATTATTTTAAGATTATTTTATTATAGTAGATGAAAACATTTATTTTATAATGAAATGATTTCAATGGGGAAATGGGATTTTTATATTTAAATATTATTGGGAAACGGAAGTAAACCTTTAGATTTTAATTTATTATTGTTTGACAAATGTTCAAGTAGTTACTTAATAAGAGAATGATTTTAAAGGAAATGGTTATTTATTTCAAATGGAATGAAATTTTTAACAAAGCAATTTTTATTTATTTGTATTTCTTATTGGTTGCAAACGAATTTATAATAAGATTAGTTAATTTCATGTAATGTGTAATTGAGAAATTATAGAGTTAAACAATTAGTTATGATTTGTTCTTATCCTATGAATGAAATTGTCTCGAATTAGAAATAATTGAGCAAGGTTTTATTTTGATCGTTCTCATGCAATATGTAATTGCCTTATTGGATTTAGAATATCCTAATATTAGATTTTATCTTTTGCTTGAATTTGTTTTAAATTTATGTTTCTCTCATTCTCGTTGTTGGGGAAAATTGAGTAATTGTTTATGTAAGACTTCTAGATGTGTCTCCTTTGTGGTGGAGCTGCAACTTGTGTTGGTTTGGCTTTTGAGATAACTTGGTTAGTGCACGTGGTATTTTATCAAGTATGGTTGTCTGGTTCTATGAACGGGTTGTGTTGTACATTGTTACTAAGTTGGTATCTGTATTGGTTATGTGCACCTGGTTTACCCTATGTTAGTAGAATTGATCCCTTAGGTTGTTAATAGGGGCTCAAGTGGCTTTTCATGAGGGCCAACACACAAAGTGGTGTCAGGGTAACTCATGCAAAGTTAGTTTAATCAAGAAAAATTAAATAAACATGTTAGAAGAAAGGGTAGTTTAAACACTTAACTTATTTAATGCCTCACTCATGGACTCAAGGGCCAGTAAAGACTTGGGATGAGACGAGAAGGCCTGGAATGGCATGATTGATATCTTGTTTTTTTGGAAAGATAATTGATTCCACATTGGATCGCATGTGGGGTCGGGTATCGTAAGAGGTCACCAGGGTAACCCAATATGGGGGTCGGACCCTAGGAAGATACGCCAGGGTAACCCATGCAACTCTATGATGACACTCCTCCTATAACAACCGTCAATCATTTTATTGTTTTGTGTAGTTGATCATTGTTATCTGGAAGCATTGTAACCATTTTGTAAGTCCGTACTTGTGTATTTTAATATTGTTTTTGCCTATGTCTAGAGGTTGTAGGTTTTCCTAGGAAACTCTTTTACTATCTCCTAGCACGGGGGTTGGTCCTTCGGGCACCACATGGTTGGGTGGAATGTGCACCTTACACTGTTGGGTCCCCAATTCTTGTCCGTGATGACGAGTACTTCATGATTGGAAAGCTCGTGTGTACCAGTGAATTTGTATTTCTATCATGTTCTCTCTTGTATCTATTGGATACCTTGTAATTTTTATTTGTACCACTCCTCAATTGTATTCGAGGGGAATCTTTGTAATTTGTAATTGCAACACTTTTGTATAAACTATCTCATTTGGAAATGAGAGTTGTAATTGTAATATTGAATGGATGCAATGTATGAATGGATCATTATTGTACTTTACATTTTATGTGATTTATTTTTAATGCTTTGGATGTATGATCTTTAATTCATGAGTAATAATCTTATGTTATGTTTAGTAACTTTTGTTAGTAATAGGGTTTGTAAGTAAGCATCGTCACGTACCTTAGAGAATGTATGTGTTAGTGTAGTTCACTTTACTTGTTTAATTACACTTTAAAAAAAAAAAAAATTGTTCGCGTCCGTTGTGTGTGTGACATTCTCTAGGGTTTCGTGGCGGGGGCATTACACAATGTGGGGCCTAACCCTTATTTTAACATTTTTTCTTAAAAGCGTTTATGCGAGGATATGAAGTGTTTTCTTTTAGCCCGACGAGAAGGTCTACTTGACACATCTTACCTGCCCAAACTATAGCTTTGGAAGATTGTTTTAGCCGATTGAAACTGACCTGCACTGCCACATTCAACATATGTTCTAGCCGTCCGTAGAATTCTACAGGGCTTATGGCAATAAATATGATGTTTTGGTAAGTAAATATGGTTAAATTACAAATTATTTTTAATCTTTATAGTAATTGACTAAAGATCAAAAGATTAATGCCACAATCAAATGCATAAAATCATGCAAGATAGTCTAAGGAAGATCTTTCAGATTGATTATCACTGATGAGCCATGAGGTGGGCATGAAATGCAAAACAATACTCTTATAAAAAATATATATATCATTTTTTTTTATCTATATTTTTTATATTTTCTTATATGATTGACAATATTATATATTTTTATAATCAAGTATGTATTTATAAGGTGTTATAATCACTCTTTAAAAAGTCAATTTCTCTATGTATTGAATGTTATGTGATACATAAATAGTTTTGGCATGTTTGAGATCAATAGTGCTTCATGCATATAATATTATAATTTTCTTTTTTGTTTATTTATAATGAGTTGTGAATATGAATAATAAGTATAAACATAAACGTTAGTGTTAGACAATAAGACTTATATCAATTTAAGAATATATTTTACACATTACATCAAATTATAATAAAAATAAAAAAGTGAGTTCTATTTTAATATAATTAGATGATAAGTTAATTGAAATTCCTTTCATTAATGATTAGAGATAAATAAGGATTTTGAAATAGTCTAAAAAAAAATTAGAAAGGGAAAATTAGATACAACAATGAAGCCCAAATATTAGTAAAGATGCAACTATAAGAATCCACAACACTATTACTATAAGCAATAGATACAAGCTCAAAAATAATAGGACAAAATCAACGTATAAACTAGAAGCCAAAAATGCCTAGCATCTTACTGTGGCTTGAAACTAAAGAGCTACAAAGATAACTAAACCCAAATATCTACTCTACATGTTAAAATGTTGGAGCTATATAACTTCCTATTTGTTCTTCCTTTTCTAAAAACCAATCCAAGAATCAAAGATAACCTAGAGTAGTTAAAAGACTTCATAATGATGAAATCTCTAAGATATGAATCCTCTTATTTTCTTTTTTTATTATTTGACAAATATAAACTTATAGAAGGTGGACTTGATCAAATGGAGCTAACATCATTAATCCTTCTAAACTATTCCTTGTTGGGATTAGAATCCTCCCCATTCTCATGTCACTTGAACCATTCTCTTGGGATTTTGAAGAAGGATCAAATCACCTTCAATATCCTTCAAGGATAGAGATTCGTTGACCTCCTTGCAAGTATTTTCTCTTGTCTATGAATGAATTGAGTTTTTTGGTTTATAACCATCCATATTATTGATGATACATTCGCTTCATATTTGGGGTTATCATCTTCTCATTCAAAATCCTCTCAATAGGAGCATCCACCTTCTTGGAACCTAATTGATTGGATTTTTCCTTCTACTTCAAGACCACCTTATTTTCCATCTTCTTAGGAAAATCTTATAGATTGTGGTTCACACTATTGTAATTCAAGTAGACAAAAGAGGATTTTTATAATTAATTGATGCCAAAAGCCAAAAATTGAAGAGAGAGGGAGAGAGAGAGAGAGTGAGTGATAGTAGAGGGAAGCTCCAAATCCAAATTTACATTACACAAATTTGAGGAAAAAAACAATCTTTTTTGAGATCTAGTAATAGTATTAATAACTGTAAGTTTGTAAAATGAACTAATAATACCTTTCAAAACTTCATCTTATCAATATTTAAGGGCAAAGCTAGGGAGCCTTAACTAAAGAGAAGACATATTTATGATTTGTATTTCTAGTTTAAAAATTGGGCTTTGTTATCTTAGAAGCAAGCTAGAATAGCATGTAAGCCATGGGTAATCCAAGAGGGTTCTATCACAATATTCATGGGTTGAAAAGGAAATGATAAATAAACCCTTAACCGTATCAATAATATCCACGATGAGCTCTTCAAATTCCACTTTCTTTTATCCTAGTTCCTAAAAAATATATATTTAGTCTAGATCCTAAAAAATTTCCCATGAGAAAATTATCAAGCCTCTTGGAGGACCTTTTAACTATTGAGTTTCAAACCTTGAGGAGGAGATCTTCATTATCCCTTGAAGGTGCTAGTAGAAGTAGACACCAAGAGCTCAAGGGAACCTTACCGTTTTGGGATTGGATACTTGTTGTAAGTTAAATCTGTGTTTTTGAACAAATCCACCAAAGAGACATAGCCTACCCTTCAAGGAGACTCTAAAACAATATCCTTCACTCTAGAAGAAGACTTGGGGCACACCTTATCAAGACCTCCTTATAATGCCTATTAACAAACCCAAATTATGGAGAAACAAATACAAGAGGATCTCCACCCCTTATACCTACACCACACCTTCCAAGACAACACCATGGTCATCTCCAATAGTTGCAGGAGGCACCAAAGAAGTTGCACCACTAACAATCATCCCCACATCCTTACAAGCCTTATCACAACTCTCCTTGTATACTACATATAGGGAAAGAGGAACCCTACGACTAACTTTGTTTAGCTTCTACACCAAAATTTTAGATGCATCCTTCAACCCCTAACACAGTGCAAGCCTTGACATCTACATAACAGTAAGGGAGAAGAAAACTATAGTGAAGCCCCTAACTTGAGCCAAGGAACACAAAAATTGGAAAATCCTTGGCATTTCCTTTACCCATAGCAGGAATTGACTAATAATTAAAAAACCCTTTCTAGTGGCAAGAGAAAGCAAAGACAACTCCTTATCAGTAGAAGCATGCTAAGCCACAAAGGAATCACAAGCCTTTTGATAGGAATTCAACCATAAATCTAGTAATATATATTCATCCTCCTCATTCCAAGAACCATTTTGTTCATCCTCCACCTTGTCTACATTATCTTGACCCTCATCTTCATCAACTTTCCCATCTAATCTTGCCAAGCTTTTTCTGCTCTACCTTTCAAAAATAAATCAATAACTTCTAAAACATTCAAGTTATCAAAATACTTTCTAGCATCTAAATAAAAATTAGAAATAAGAATATTCTCTCATTGTCACTTATAGCTAATGTTTCATTATATATCCATCTCAACTTAGATTAAATACAATACCAATAATTTCTTCAAATGAGAAGCATTCTCACATTTTTAAAAAACTGTCATCTTAATTTCAACAATATTAAATTAAAACCTATGAGGCCCAACCCCTCTATAAATTGTGACACCTTGATAAGTTCAATTATTCTTTATTGGTGAATAATTCAAGATGATTTAACCTGATTTCATGTTTGATATTTTGATTTTCTTATGAACTAGTTTAAATGATCATTTTGATAAATTCTCTTTAGTAAATAAAAATGGCCAAACTATTAAGAATGAATGTGAGCAGATAATATTTAGATTCTTGAACAAGTATCATATGAATAATACACTTAGATTGATATGAGCTAAAGGATTTTGTGTACCTACCATTGGTTTGAATCTCGCTAATAAGTTTCATGTTATGATAATAGTTAGGAACAAAGGAGGACTTTGAAGTTTAGGAAGAAGTTTCCAGAAGGATCATTAGCCAAGCACCATCAAGGTAAATTTAAAAGGATAGCTCTAATTAATGAGGAGTATACCTAAGGTAGGATAATTTGAGGAAAAAGTATATAAATTAGATATCAAATTGCATGATGAATTTAATTAGAGGAAGGAGTGTCCATGAGTGAATTTAGTAGTGAAAATAAATTATTTAGTTAAGGTTAGGGTTTCATTATTATTTCATGCATGCTCACAATTTCCATTTTCATAAGGAAAAGAAATGAATATATATGTGTATTATGATTTACTAACTATTCAATTTGATCTCATTGATGTTTGTAACAGGTATTTATTATATTTCTAACCTAACATGTATATGGAAAAATACATGTGAGAGTAATGTCAAGGGTAAAAGGGAGAACCATCAAGACCCAAGTTAAATATTTATATTTTGAAGTTTTAAATTTTGACCCTATGACTTAGGAGGTAGTTAGGGTTTTGTGTTAGCTTAAATTATGTTTATTAAGGTTTTAATGATAAGTAACTTAGTGTAAGCATGTTTTGTGGAGCTTTATTAAATTAAGTGAAGTGATTAAGGGTGTAAGTATAATTAGGGTTTTGAAATCCTTAGTTAGGTCTCAAATTTCGAATTAGTCTTTAAAGTGGTCATTTTAGGGTGTTGTTTGGTCAATTTTATTGATATTAGTGCAAAAATAGACCCATAGGACCTATACCTATGGAAGGGGGATCTTTTGGACATGTGACTTTGTCCTTAGGGCATGATATGAATCTTCAAAAGTCCACTTGAAAAAGTGTGACTAATTTAAGTTCTTGGGAGTTGGGAGAAGTGACTTGTCACTCTCCCACCACTCCCCAATGTTCATTAATGAACTTGGGAAGAGAAGCAAGGCTTTCACATGTGTGAAGACACCTTGTAAAGGATGTTGGGTAGAGTGTCATTGTACACTCCCCATCTCCCAAAAAAGTCTCACACATGTGTGAGAACTTTGGGGGATATGTGTTGAAAGATTGAATGAGAGAGTGACAAGTGTCCTTATCTCATTCAAGTGAATACAAGTTGAATTCCTATATACTTGGATGGAAAAGAGGAAATGGATGTTACCCACTTCTCCTCTTGGAGAACTCTGTTTTGAAAATTTAAAGTTGGGAAAGGCATGGAAGGGAGATGGGAAGGAAAGAAAGGAGCTCTCACATGCAAAGGAGATGATCAAGAAATAAATTTTGTGGAGATAAGTTATCCTTCTCATTGTTATCAAATTTGTTTAACTAGGAAAATTGTTGTGTTATTTTGGTTAAAGTTGTCAAAAACAAGTTAGGGAAGATACCAAATCTTTATGTATTGAAATTTAGAGTGCGTTTGATGGATGAATAGTAAAAAAAACATAAATAAATTATTCTTGTTAGTCTTCTTACCAAGATCATTGGTAGAAATTTAATTCTTGCTCAGGGGTATGGCTAGAGCCCAAGAGGCTTCATGATGCCATTATGGTAGGGTGGAGAGAAATCCTAAATTAGTTGTGTGTCATTCTCTTTTTTCGTAAATGTTGGGTACAATATGAAATAGCTAGTATATTGTTGTAAAATTAAAGAACAAAAAGAGCAAGTTGTGTCCAGTGGTATACCTCTTTAAATTCTCATGTTTATATTCTCAAAAATGGAATGAAACAATTTCTTATTCAATGACATGATATATGTTTCCAACTATTGTTTTGTAAATGGAAGAGATAATGGAGCCAAAGACTTTAAAAGTCCTCATATTATATGACATAGATTGTGAAAGGATGTTGAGACCCTATCCTTGTATCTTTTCATCATGATTATGCTTGTAGTAGAAATATCTCTAGGTTGTGGCAATAATTAGACAATGATATTACTTTTGTTAACAATATTAGGTTGTGGCAAGAATTAGACAATGATATTACTTTTGTTAACAATATAAGTTTTCATGTGATATTTAGTATTCTCCATAAATTTCTAAATTATTAGGAACCATGTAATTGTAAAGTCATTGAATATGAATAAAGATAATAATATTTGCAACTTTGTCAATAGTTTTTAAACTACAAATATTTAGGAGTTATAGTAAAACATATATGAAAATTTTTTAGTGCATATATAATTATATTTCTTTTTAACAATACAAAATATGACCTTTTAGTTGATGAATAAAATATTGTTTTAAAATAGAACTATTTTCAAGTTCTTGCTTTAAAGAGAACTAATATATTGGTATAATATGCTTATTTTGGATAAATGGAAAAATCAATTATTGAAGATTGTAAAAGATTACTTTCTAAAATTGTAGTAAAATATTACCTTTTTTAAAACTTTAAACAACTCTATATCTTTGTGGAAATATAATGTAAATTTCTAAATATGTATTAACCAACTAATGATTTTGATAAGAAAGAAAAATAGAAAAGAAAATATCATTACATAATCATGACTAAGTCTTTCTTAAAAACATTCCAAAATTATTCCAAGTAAATCTATCAACCAGTTTTAAAAAAAAAAAAGAATTAGGTAAATCATTTTGAATGAAAATAAATAACTATTATATAAATATTATTTACTTATATTTCACAAATAATTCATTTACATAAATATGTATTCCACCAAAGTATGATTGTGATATTCTAATTTATTATATTATACACACTTGAAAATAATAATAATAATAATATAATTCTCATACTTTTCATGAGATATTATATATTTAAAATTTTTAAGTTTTAAAAATAATAAAACCATTTTTAAAATATATATATATATAATGCGCCCCTAGTACCAGCAAGGAGGGTCAATGCCTTCTAAATAAAATAAAATAAAATTTAAATCCCTCACCTATGTGGATTTTAAACAAAAATTCTTTGCAAATGCAACTTATTTATTCAATTTTGTGCACACCATTAGAACTACATAAGTAAGTACAAATAAAAAAGGATCTCTATTTATTGCAAACTTAAAAGAAAGAAAATGCATTTCTGTTAAACTTTAGATTTGTTCTGCCAAAACTTATATATAAGATTACCTACAAAAAAATAAAAAATAAAAAAACGTGTGTGGTTGTGCTAAAACCTAAACCTAGTATAGATTCAGAAATGGATTGAAGAGTGAGGAAAATGGTAAATTTTCCACAAAAAATAACAGTTTGTGGGGTTTACTCCTGTGGACCTGCAAATAGGCAACATGGATGGATTTAGATGTCAGATGAGGGAGGATTTAAAAGCGTAGCTTCAACAAATCAGTCCCCCAGAAAAGAAATAAAAATAAATAAATAAACCTCAGAGAAGCGTGGAAATAGCCAGAGTCAATTCATTTCTCTTGGCGTGGCATTTGTGTTGTGATATTAACCTAGGCGTTGATCCAAATCACCCTCAATCTTCCTGTGAGTCTGATCGGTGAAACCATTCCCCCAAACTTGCAAAATGAGAGACAAAGTATGAAGCATGTGATTTAGGGCTTCCTTCTAGATGGCTTGTGCCCTGTTATTTGGTATAGCGTTTGTCTTAATTATGGCACCTTAAAGAAGATTCAAAATGGACCCCAACATCTGTATTAAATAAATTGAATACTCTATATTAAATTGAGTTTATACTATCAGTAACAATTAGTAGGCATAGGTGAATAGAATAGTATGGTAATAATAATATATGTGGCATATTTTACCTTAGGGTTGCTACATAATTGGATAAATGAGTTCATTATAAGATATTGGAGTTAAAGGTTACATTATAATAGCAATTCATTGATATAACTATTATTTATATAATATTCATATAAATTTTAGTGTAATCATGGATTATGTTAATGTTAATAAATATATAAGGACTAGAATAACTACTAACCCTCGTTAATATTAATATCGATATAAGGGTTAATATCATTTCTTTTAGACAGATATTATTGTTGGTACACATGATATTATTATTACATTCTATTGGAATATATAGGCAACATCAATTTATGATGAATATCTAAAGAATAGATAATAACGATAAAAGTGTTGAGGCTAGAAGATGAAGGAGAATGATGAGAAAAAATAATATTTTTATTACGTAATTTAATTTTCATTAAAATAATTATCATTAATAATCAAGTTATATTCACTATTTCTATCATAAATGCAAAAGAGAGTAACAATATATTAGAGATATTACCTTATTTATGTGTTATTAAATTAAAGTCGATATATTATTAATAAGTAAAGGAAATGTTAGCATGCAAGATATATGGTAATATTAATATAAGTGTTAATATTTGTACCATTGAGGATATGGGTCACTTCCTCTTATATAGAGAATATTATCAATATTGATAGCTCTGTTTCTAATTGTAGGTAGGGGTAGTAGTATTAATCTTAAGGGAGAGATTACTATTTATGATAATATTAGAATTAGTGTTAAATGATAGAAGAAATGTAAAAAGAAATAAATAGAAATGTTAAACATAAATGTGCTGGTGGCAATTTACTCAAAAAAAAAAAAAAATTATTGGGTTTTCTATCGTAAATTTATGGGCATGACAAAAGCCACCATTGCAATTGATATATTTGATAAAAAATTGAAATCAAATAAGCAGAAACTGTTGGATTAATATTTTATCCCCAAAACTTTAATAATATTTAATCATTAATATAAATTTCTTATAACTCAAATAAAGTGAAATTTAAATCAACTTATACTGGTGTACCTATCTTGTTCATATTGTCAGAAGGTAAAGTTCACACAGTATGTAAAGCTCACTGTGGCTCTGTGTCCATAAATAAGACTATTTCCAAAAGAAAAATTGAAAGTTTATAGATTAACAGAAAGTACCTGGGTAGAACCGAATTTTTTCCTTATAACATGAACAGAAGAAACAGATCTGCCGCTAGCACTCCTTCATCAACTGTTAGTTCTCCACCTACTTAAGAGAAATGCAGATCTCTTAAAATTTAGACTTGAAATTGGTGAAGATTATATTGCCCTCCTGCGATTGTGGATTGAATGTGAAAAATAAGCAGTTTCTCTGCGGTTGCTTGGTCGGTCTGTGGGATCTCCTTTTAACTTTGCTTACTTACCTGCTCTGTTATTTGATGTGAAGGGTCTTCCTGTTCAAATCCATGAA
>VDFB02162672.1:0-44419 GCA_007258455.2 Sequoia sempervirens
ACCATTTTGAAGGAGTACCATGCTTTTATGAGTCTTTGAGGTGGAGAAATATCATCTTGTTCAATCTTGTCAAATAATAAAGAAATGTTCAAAAAATATTTACCAATTGAGTCATAAGATTATTTAACTTTAATGATGATGGTCAAAGCATCATAAGATTATTTAACTTTAATGATGATGGTCAAAGCACATGAATGACCTTGTGAATTTCTTTTTCTTTTTTTTTTGTCTTTTGTAATACTTATTTGAAGATTCCTTTTCTTTATGATACTTTAGCATTCCTATATTATAAATATTTTTAAATTTTTATAATCTTATTTAACAAATTAACATAATAGATTGCTTAATCAATTTCATAAATATTTGAAATATTTAAATAACCTAAAAAATATTTGATTATTCAAATAACCTCAAAAATAATTGAAAAATACAAATTAACTCTAAAAAAAAATAGATCCTTTCTTATAAAAGAAACTCCACATATGGGGACAAAAAAGTACTGCCAAAAATTCATGTATTGAATGTTAAGACATATAAAAGAGATCCCAAAAAAGAATGAAGAAGTGAAAGAACTTTACACCTTAAGAATGTTGATATCTTATGGAAACAGTCTTATGACCATCTACAACTAGCCGGAGGAAACATTACCAACATTTTGAAGACGGTTCTGATTATATTTGAGGTTTTTAAACGTAATTTTAATGCAATTTTGTTAGCTGTTAAATCCCATTGAAAGGAACTTAGACAAATAGGCCGCTTTACTTGTGAAAAGCAAACAAACATCGCAAACAAGTGAGCTACCTTTAATTTTTTAAACGGAAAACAAATATAAATATCTATCATTGAAGAGAATCACCTGCATGTCTGGCGGAATGCAACGGAGTTCTGTAACATGAAGGAAATCTTTTATTTACTTGCTTGCAGGCCGACGGTTAAATAAACGACGTTTTGAATTGAGAGTAAATATTATATACACTTTACAAACATTACTGTTTCCTTAAATTCTCCCTTACTCTTGGCGGACGTTTTAGCTTCTCAGAGGATTTGTAGCAGTTTACTCTAGCTATGTCACGAAACCCTTGGCAGAACATTGAAAGACAGCGACCCTCTGCTATGGCGTTTTCCTCTACTGAGCAAAACGTGAGTTTAGCTTTCTCAGAGGATTTGTATCAGTTTACTCTAGCTATGTCACGAAACCCTTGGCAGAACATTGAAAGACAGCGAGCCTCTGCTATGGCGTTTTCCTCTACTGAGCAAAACGTGAGTTTAGCTTCTCAGAGGATTTGTATCACTTTACTCTAGCTATGTCACGAAACCCTTGGCAGAACATTGAAAGACAGCGAGCCTCTGCTATGGCGTTTTCCTCTACTGAGCAAAACGTGAGTTGTGTAGAGCGGGCAACGGCCGGGCCTTCAGGAAACGGCCGCGTCTTTGGCTGTGGTCATATAGCGGAGCCTGCTAGGCTGCGGGTGGAACGACCTTCTCCTTCGTAGTTGATGAGAGGAGGGACGGATGAGTGCAGCGAGAGCTCTCTTCGTCCATTCTTCTCCTTCCACGCTGCCGACTCTCACCAGCGAGTTCTTCATGGCCGATCTCCGCATGTGCAGCTGAGAATTCGAAGGCGCGGAGGAAGTGCAATTCCTATGGAGATTGCAACGGAACGCGCCTGGGTGATTGCTGGGAGAGCAAACGCACATCTTCCTCGTTGGGGCGGACGGAACGGCCGCTCTTTGCACGACCATGGGCCGAACGGCACGGACCGATGAGCGGGCCTGCAGATTTCTCTTTGACGACAGACATCTGGCGAAGTCGAAACCGATTAATGGAGAATGACGGTTGGGAGAAAGGGAGCGGCGGAGAGCGAGGGGAGGAACAGGGATGCTGGATCTAGTCTTTGCAGAAGCCATTGATTGCCTTTGGCGTCAAACCGAGGAGAGCTTATTGCCTCAATATATAGCCCACTTGGAACCAGCGACGAATGTATGTTCTCAGTTGTTTACAGGCTTCATGCCCTCTTTCGCGGATTCGTCCCCTGTCAATTCTGGGCCCGGGTTATTTCTTCTAGCACAACTCCTATACCACCTGTTGCCCTGCGTGTCACTTCATTTTTTATAATGGTTATCCACCCATTCACCATTGCCTCCTTTCGCAAAGCTTATCCATCCATTCACCATTGTCCTTTCACAAAGCTTGGCAAGTAAATAAATATAATCTCTTTTGACAATATTCTTACGCAAAATTTCTCAAAATATCTTTTTGAAGAAATCCGATTGTAAGCATATGGCTATCACAGTAAAACGCGTCAAACCCGTAGACCGACCCACTAATGGTGGCCGGTTGTGCCCTCAAAGCGGGCCAGTGGAAACTGATTGTAGTATCACCTCGGTTTGGACGGTTCTTCCAGATAATACCGCGTTCTAGACAAATAATGAGCTATTTATTAAAGCAGCCTACGGATTATTGGCCATTAGCATTTCTTATTGTAACACCTATTGGTTTTACAAATTAGTGATCTCACTTTGAATGTGCGATGGGCATGTTGATAATTATGTATTTGATGTAATATTTTATAGTGTAAAGAGGTGAAGTATTTTATTAATAGTTTTAATTGTATATAAGTGATTTTTTTTAATTTTCATAATGTCACATTTGTACTTTTATTTATTTATATAAAATATTTATATAAAAATTACACATAATTCGTATTATTTAAGGATTAAATATTGACAACTATTTCAAGTTATCAAAATTCATAAATAGTAAAGTTTAAATTTGGCTGGACTTAAGATCACACACTAAGTACTATAACTTGGTAGCGAATTCTTGTACTATTTGTAACTTACTCTGCAGCAAACTCATTTTGGCAACTCCTCGGTTGTTTCATTCAATAAATTTTAAATTTCGATTACAGTGGAATTATTAAACTTTGTAATATTTGATTTTTTTAATTGTATTATTAATTATTATTTTTAAATGATATTGGTTTATTATTTTTAAGATTTATAGACCTATATGTTAGATAAAATTGATTCATTCATATCAGTTTTAAGAATTTTTGGTATCAATGTTATTTTTTTTTAAATTAATTAAAATATACATTTAAATTTTAAATTTTTATAATATGAAGTAGAACTATAAATTTCGTGATATTTATTTTTATAATAATTATTTTTAAATGATATTTATTGTTTCGATAGAAAATTGATTCATTTAGAATCAATATTAATATTTTATTCAAATCAATTAAATTAGTTATTATTCTTGTTTAATGGTTTTTATTAGTTAGCTGATGCAAGAGCATTGTGCTCCTACCTCCCTTTGGCCAGCGTTGTTTCTTCGTCAGTAGGACTTCAGCTTATCAGCAGGAGGTTTTCACCCGTTCTAGCGATGGAACGATGGGTTGGCGAATTAGAGTTCATCGATGTGAAGTTTGGATTTCGACAGGATCATGTTCTGTGTCCCAGTGATGGCTTGATGGTGACAGAGCATTACGGGTTCATCGGCGTGAGCAAGTGATATCAGTGAGACATCAACCTTTGTCCCAGTGACAGACCAACAAACGATGATTGGTGAGACAACATGGCATCGCTAGGACTATGGAGTTAGTCCCAACAATAGAGTGATAGGAGTGTAAAGCCAATTGTGGGATCCAGCAGGATAATAATGACATGCAATCGTGAGACGAATGAAAAAACAACACGTGGCAAGAACTGACAAGGAAGAAGACCTTGGTGGGACTGACTGGGAGGTGTCTGACAGATGGAATTCAATGACGTGATGATTGGTGATAGGGTGATCAGAGTGATGACGTGGACAAGCTGAAGGATCGGTGAGAGTGAATGGTTTTAGCAGGAGTTGAGTCAGGGTATCCACGATAGACCAATAGAATTCTTCAATGTGAACGGTGACTTCAGCGAGACTTCCTTGTATCGGCGAAAGGTGGCTTGTGGTCTCAATGATGGAGCGATGAGTGATATCAATGTAACATGATGGTTTCAGTGGAAGAGGAGTTGGAGTTTGGGTGATAGTCTGATAGGACGATGAAATGAAAGACATGATAATAGCTTGAGATGGACGGTTGTGATGAATGGTCAATGGTGAGTGGAGAATGACAAATGAGATTACAACACCTAGCGAGGCGGTATTCAATAGCATTCCACATCATTGTTTTGGAATCCATGTTGATTGGTCGATGATTGGAAGCTCTTGATAGTGAGGTAACTACATGGTGGTACTACTATATGGAGAGAAAAAGATCGAGGCTGACCTTAAGGATGAACAAAGGCATAAAGAGGTGGTGAACGATAAGAGCAAAGAGCAGAGAGAGGTACTGGTAGAGAAGCTAGTAGGAAGGAAAGGTAGTGGCGAAGAGCCTGAAGGAAGAAAGGTGTCGAGTAGGGTGCCAAGGTAGGGTGCTAGAACTGTGTGTTGGAGTACGTAGGCCAGAGATTGTAGGCTAGAGCATGTGAAAAGAAGTATTGTAGCTGAGGTTTTGATCTGCATGTTACCAGATTGTTTCGTAATTAGCCACTAATGGCTCGTAATGATGTAATGTCTTCTCGGTAATAAAGAAAGATTTATTGTGTAGTTTTTGTGTGTAAACTTGTGTTGATCTTGTTGTGTGTTGGGAATTAGTTGCATGATTGGATAGCTTGACAAGGCCCTCCGATCTCGACTATGACATTAGCTTTATATATTGTAGACAAATTCTTTGTTCTTATTTTAGTTGTAATGTTCATTATTGATAAATTATTTGATAGGTAATTTTTATGATTAATAGATTTTTGTGTTGATAGTTGATTACTTCTAAGTTAGGCTAATTTTTATGTTTAATTTATATGTGATAATCTATTTTTGTTTAGTTATGATTATGTTTATAATTTATGTAATTATTAATTACTAAGTGATGTGTGTTGGTAAGTATGACTTCTTATATGTTTTCATTTATTGGTTGATTTGAGGATTCAATTTATTGATTAGCTTGTGTGCTTATATGGTAATTTCTTGACACCATTGTGGTAGTTTTAGGGTGTCACATAAGTGGTTTATGTTAGTATTTTTTCAATGTAAGTTTGAAGACTCAGGTTTTATATTCTAGTTTTAGTTTATATGTTGGAATTGGATATTTAATTCTATATATTTTAGTTTGTGGTTATTTAACTAACTTATATATAACAAAAAAATTCTCATTAATTAACGTGTGGATCTTCTCAATGCCATTAATTTCATTTCAAAAATAAATTGTCACTTGTAATTCCTTAATAAATTCCTAAAATTTATTTAATTGTGTAAAAAATAATATTAGGGTCACATTATAAATGGTAGATTGAATAAATTGAGTACCATCACCCTCCATTTTTTCTTCTATAATATTTATATATACACACCAAAGAAACCGAACATACACATAAATTATGCACCAAAGCAATGCGATATGATCATTATCTTCAATTCCATTACATAATTTAACATGGATCTATATTTGGAGGCAATACATATAGAGCTTTTACTATGTGATTTATGGTTTTTAACTTTATTTTTGCATAATTTTTTTTATGTATAATCAATAATGTGTTCTTGAATTTTAATAGTAAATAATTTGTTCTTGGATATATATAAACTAAATAAATTAATTTATGCTTTCATCTTCATTTATCAAAATGAAAAAGATCAATCTAGCGGTGGGAATAAATGATTAATTAAAACGGTTGAGAATAAAACTAAATTATTTGGCAGGCTCAATTCTATTATATATAG
The DNA here is from genome assembly GCA_007258455.2 of Sequoia sempervirens. Taxonomy (NCBI): domain Eukaryota; kingdom Viridiplantae; phylum Streptophyta; class Pinopsida; order Cupressales; family Cupressaceae; genus Sequoia; species Sequoia sempervirens. The sequence goes on from VDFB02162672.1 coordinate 5,758, forward strand.
ATTACAACATGTAAAATTTGATTTGATGCTCAAAAATTAATCCTCTTTCCACCCATTATATAACCTAATTTATGTTTCCCATTGTTCTATAAATAAATAAGCATATGTCGTTTAAAATATTTTTTAATCCTAAAATCTATTTTTGATGCTTCAATTTTTTAGTGACCAATAACTTATATTTTTTGAGTGTCAAACCATATTTTCATAATATATCTCTAAAAATCCTTCCTAAAAGAATCTCTTTATACCCCTTCCCAATAATTGTTCTAATATTTTATCAACCAATTGTTTTATAATGTTTAGTGTGAAGCTATATTTTTATTATACATTTCTAAAAACCTTTCCTAAAAGAATCTTTTAGACCCCTTTTCAAAAAAAAATCCACCCCCCTCAGTAGCATACAACCACTCAACATGAATCAGAGTAAGTATGTTGACACCATTTTGCAAAGTTTTGATATGCATGACTGTAAGCCAGTTAGTATTCCATTTCTAGTTGGTACTAAGTTGATCTTGGATATGTGTCCTAACTTTGATGATGATATTGTGGATATGTCTAAGGTTCCTTATGCTAGTGATGTTGGTAGTTTGGTGTATGCAATGGTTTGCACTAGACCAGATATAGCACAAGCAGTGGGAGTTCTAAGCAGGTTTATGTCTAACCCTGGTAAAGAGCATTGGACTTTTGATAAAAGGGTATTTAGATATTTGTGAGGTACTTATGATTATTGTTTGGTTTATCAAGGTACTGATAATGTGGTCAAGTCATTAGACATACATGGATTTTTTGATACAGATTGGACAAGTGACTTGGATAGTCGAAGGTCCACCAGTGGGTATGTGTTTACTATGTTTGGAGGAGCAATGAGTTGGATGAGTAAAAGGCAGCCTATGGTTGCTTTATCCACTACTGAAGCAGAGTATATGGCTTCTACCCATGTTTCTAAGGAGGCAATATGGTTATAAAGGTTGTGTACGGGTATTAGTTTCAATTGCAGGATAGTTCAGATTGGTTGTGATAGCTAGAGTGCAATTCATTTAGCCAAGAGTCCTATGTATCATGCTCGAACAAAGCATGTGGATATACAATACCATTTTGTTTGAGAAATGGTTGGTAATGGAAAAATTGAGTTGAAGAAAATTGACATTGAGGATAATGTTGCATATTATCTTACCAAACTTGTGAGCATGTAGATAAGTTCATTTGGTGCAGAAAGGCCATGAGCCTTGTTTCTTGTACCTAGTTGGTTCCATGATGGTATGATTCCCCTAGTTCTTGCAAGGTATTCAAAAAGTGGGAGAATGTTGGGAATCAAGGTGTCTCAACCTTGGCAATTCCTAAGTTATTTATTTATTATTATTTTACATTTTCCCATAGATAAATAACTTTTTTGTTATTAAATATTTGTGCTCCATCAAAAGGGGCGTGAGATTTTGAGTTGGCTCTTTTGCCACATGTTGATGCCTTGAAAAATAAGTTATTAGTTGTCATTTAAAGATGTCCACTTAGTGGTATAACATGGAAAGCCAATTTTTAAGGATGTTATGATGGATTCTATGACAATTGTAAGGGCTAAAAGTGGGGGATATTATTTTAGACATGAGAATCATCTATGACATGCGTAAGAGAATATTTGCATAGCTATTGATGGCTTATGATGCATGTAAGAGCATCTCCTATTTTATAGGGATTCTTATGACATCTTGTAAGAAGGTGTAATGTCATGTAAGAGACCATGCTTAGCATGAAAGGGGTTGTATGGATTTTTACCATGGTTTTTTTGAACCTTTTTTTGACCCATGGTAATGTTTTATGGTGGTATTTTGAGCCCCCATGAGTCTATATATTGAGGGGTTGAGATGGAGACACTATGAGAGGTTTTACAGGTACACAAATGCTGCCAGATTGAAGAGGAATTAGAGTGATTATATTGTGAAACACTATTGTTGTTAATACAACTATTCATCTTTTCTTTGGTGAAGTTTTTTCTTGAAAGGTTTTCTCCACGTAAACACTGTGTTATGTGTTGTGCTTTCCGTTCTTTGCAAAAAAAATTATAGTTATTTAAATATCCATATGGTTTATACTGCATAATTTGGTTTATAGTAATTTGTTAAAGCTTCCATTATTGCTATTCCTCTACCATTTTTCTAACACTTCCCATCCTTTTTACTAACATTCCTTAAATTTTTTATGTGTTTTGAAGTTCCAGGTCTTGTTTTTAGGAAAATACTACAAAGTGGCACCTAAGTGAAAAGTTGTGGCACCTAAGTGCAAACTTGTGGCACCTTAGTTCAAAGTTGTGGTGCTCGTGTAACCCAAAACTGTTCCTAAGCTTTCTGGCACTTCCTTTATCATTTTGACCTAGGTATAGGACTTCTTTGGCTTCTAACATATTTTTTTGTAGGTCTTCATTGTCTTAACACTTTATTTTTTAGGTTCATCTATCATTTCCATGCTTAAACTACATGTTTTCAAAGTTTTCTAAGACGAGGTTTTCGTACAAGCATTCTAGGTCACCTAGGATCTTCTTCATTTCCAACTCATTTTCATTGCATTAGGGGGCATATTTTGGCTAGATATTCATGTTTTTAGGTCATCCATATGTTCATCTATCCATTTCCCCATCTGGGTTGGTCCAAAACTTCATTTTTTGACTTCCAGGGGTCATTTTCTAGCACTTTCTGCAAAGTGGCGCCTAAGTGCAAAATTGTGGTGCCTCTATGCAAAATTGTTGCACCTCTATTTTAGGGGACATATTTTGGGATTTATTAGGTGTCTGTGGCATCAAATAGTTCATTTATAAGTCATTACATGCATTTTCAGGTTGTTTTCTCAATTGGGTATTTGACAAACACCAATTTTTCACCTTTGAAAGCTATCTTTTTGACCTATTTTGTAAAAATGTTGCTTTGTTCATAGAATGGTGCCTCTTTAGGTCTTCTTTCAGCTGTTCTTTTGCATCTAATCTCTATTTTTGGATACTAATGCGTGTTGCAAGTCTTTAATGCTCATCTAAGACATAAATCGTCAAATATCTATGTTTATCTTCATGCTAACAATCTTTTTATGTGCTCATTTTATCATCTAACCACTTGTTTTGTAGCTTGAAATCAATTGTGAAAGGAAAAATCATTAAACTACTAACATCTTTCTTGCAAATTTGCTTGTTGAAGGCTTTCATTTTTCTACTAATCTAGACACATTTTGTTCCTTAAGGTTAATGAACACTTGTTTGATGTGTCTTTGAGTGAGTGGTGTGTATGCTCTCCTCTCGCGCCTAGTGTGATCTTGAGGATCAAAAACACCACTTACTCTTTTTTTCTTTTTCTTTTTATCCCAAGGAACCCAACGTGTGTATGCTCTACCCTTGCGCTTAGTGTGATCTTGGGGATCAAAAACACTTAGATCATTTCTTTTAGGGGGCCTGCCTAGGTATTTCATCACCCTAGGGGATGACTCCAACTCACGTGTTGCGGCAGAGTATAAATAGCGGGAGGTGAGAAAGCCACCTCTCTTGGAATTGGAATTTTGTCAATCGAGCTAAGCCTCCAAGAACTTTATACCTTGGAGAAGTGAAGGTGGAGAGTGGGTTACACTCTCCTCTTGGTTTTTTGACATTGTTCCCTTTCATTTATAGATTTGGGCCTCACGTACCCTTGAGGTATATAGAGGACTCCCTAGAAACCTTGTGTATCCTATATTAAGACCTTTCAGTCATAGCTTAGTGTGGTGCAAGGGATGTGGATCGTACCCTAAACTTACTCACCATGTACTCCCTTAGGTTGAGATAGAAATCCTTGTGGTGAACTATGATATTTCTTGAGGAGAGAGAGGTGAGCCTGTGGCGTCCATTGATGACTCTATGCCACTAGATATCTACCTATCTACCTTCATGAGAAATGATGTTCCACCCAAGTATCAAAGAGTATTAACCCAAGCTTGCTTGGGTGGTGCGTCTACACTAAGTTATAATCCTACTTGAATAATTTAGGCTTGTGAAAGTGCTTGAAGTTGTTGGAGTACAGGACCACTGAGAGGGGGGTGAATCAGTGGTCTAATGAGAAACCAAATTTCAAAACTCAACTCACTTGCATTATACAAAGAAACACATTGAAAAAAATTCAAACATGATCTACAATACTTGATCAAAGATAAACAATGAAGCACAATATGTCAAATTATCAAGAGAAGACAAAACATAGGTTTTATGAGTGGAAAACCCTAAAAGGGTGAAAAACCACTCTAAAACTATGTTTCATTAAGCCTCACTAGCTAAAACATTGTTGATTACAAATTGCATGTCTCACTAGCAAAACAAGCCTCACTGGCTAAACATTATGCCTCACTGGAAAACTTACCTGCCTCACTGTCTAAACAATTAGCCACACTAGCAACCTTACCACACTTTAGAAGAATTAAGCAAAGTTTAGAGGGTTACTTTGTTTCCATACAATTCACTTCTCTATCCCTGTATCAACAAAACTTCACCTCCCTTAGTAGCAATTTTATTATTTCCCATCTTGACTTTAGATTTGATGGACTCATCCAAATTCTAAAATATATCTTTGCGTCCTATCATATGATTACTGCACCTTCTATCAACATACCATTTGTCATCATTTATTTCCTCCTTTGTGAGCTACATGTTAGCAAGACATATCCTTCCTTCCCTTCACCTTTAGTTGCATATTGGGCTTCTTTTTTACTTTCATCTGTAATCTTTTTTCTACATTTAGATGTAAAATTTCCATACTTTTGATATTAATAACATTGAATAGATGATTTATCATACCTTTGGAAACCTCCACCTCTTTGCTGAAAATTAGCTCTGCCTCTGCCTCTTGCTTGAGTGTAACTAAAATTTTCTTCATCACTTCTACTGCTTCTTTGACCTCTGCCTCTTTCTATAAAACGTCCTCCTCTTCCTCTTGGATTTCTACCTCTTCCTTTTTGTGCAGAAGATGCTTCTGGTGCTACTTATTTTTCTTTCATAGATACCTTACTCTAAGGCTTGCTCCAGTGGCTCCTTAGATTTATATTTATTTATTCTATGCTCATGTGTGTACAATGAACCCATAAGCTCATCTATATAAAAAGTCGTTAGATCTTTTGATTCTTCAATAGCTATAATTGTAGGATCATATTTTGTAGGAAAACTTCTTAAAATATTTTCAACAATTTTTTGGGTAGACATAACCTCACCATTTGATTTCATCTAATTAATTATCATCATTGTATGAGTAAGGAAATCTCCTAAACTTTCTGAATCTGACATTTGTAAAATTTCAAAATCTTTTCTAAGCATTTGTAAGTGAACTGCTCTTACTCTTTTTGTACCTTGAAATGATTGTGCAAGAAGATCCCACAATTCTTTTTCCTTCAAAGTGGCTATAACTCTTGGAAGCAGAGTCTCATCAAGACCCTGCACTACTAACAATAATGCTTTATGATCCTTTTTCTGATTATCCCATAATAAATTCCTCTCACTTTGTGTGAGCACTGCCAATGCTGTTGCATCTACCAGTTCTGAATACCCATTTTGTACAAGATCCTATAGCTCCTGTGATATGAAAAAAATATTCATTTGAAAACTTCAAAAAACATATTTTTTCCCATTAAATTTGGGGATTTGTACAACTGTGTACTATTAGCATTTGTCGTCATATCGAACATGCTCTAATACCATATGTTAGATAAACTAAAAGAAATGAATTCGAGTACACTGTTATAGATAAATAAAATCAGAAATATTATAACCACCACAACCATGAAATGAAACTGTGAACGAAGAGGTAGAGAATAAAACTAATATATTCACACTGAAACTGTAGCAATTTTCACAAACTTTATGTCCAAAATTGACAAAATATAAAGCAACAAGCGGTTAAAAATAGTTACACCAATGAACGGTTACAAGCAGTTACAAAATAAAATACGTTGGGAAACTGTCGAGCAACCAAAAAATAGTTAGAAAAAGTAACCAACAATCAAATTTTATTCTATTTTAACAAGATCATCAATAGTTTAAATTAGTCTTTTCACTACCCTACTCAACATTGAAGTTCAAACTCTTAGTTTTTTGCGCTAGGTAATCCCCAAGTCGATATGGAAGAGAATCTTCCTCCACATTATTATCTTCTATTTTTTATACACTTCAATGATGTACTATTCAATCTTTCCAATCCCCCTTGTCCTTTCCCATTTCTTCATTCAAAATATATCTTTGAAACCTACCAAGTGTTCAAACAACTCTCCAATACCTCTTGGGTTCCCTATTGAGCTCCATTATTTTCTAGACAGTCTGCTACTCTATTCTCTTCTTTATACATATGCCTTATGGTGAAGTTATCAAACTCTTGCAGATTTTCCAAAATCTTCTCTACCCAAGATTGAAGTTTTGAGTTGGTAGTTCCCCTCTTTTTCACTACTTTAATGCATATCCTTGAATCGCCCTCGATGTCGACCTATCAGATTCCCTTTTCCTTGCACATCCCGAGTTCTTACATTAATGCCTCCATCTCAACCTCATTTTTTATAGCAACCACAATGTATTCTGACAAAGCCCAAATCAAACTACCTTTATCATCCCTTACTACATATCCAATGCCTACATAATCAAGGTTTCCCTTTGATGTTGCATCAAATTTCATCTTGAGTCTTCCTCTCAATGGGTAGTGCATTTTGATGTATTTCTTTTGTTTAGCTTGTCCACACCTTGATTTATTTTCTTTGGGATACATAGGCTTCTCCATTTTCTTATCATTTCACTATCCCAACTCATGGATTTAGTTCCCATCCTTTCTTTGACTTTCATGTTCACCACTTCGCATATATCATGCTCTATTGTTTGTAAAACCTGCTTCATCGTGCATTCTGTGTTGCTAAATGTCCATCTCTTATGCTCTTTCCACACATACCATATTACCATCAAGGGAGTTGAGTACCATATTCCAGCCCAAGTTGCATCCTTGTACATGTGCGACTAGCTCCTCATTAGATCAACAATCTCCTATCTTGGGTTGACCCATCTCAAATTTTGTTGCAACCAATCCCAACATTGCCAGCTAAATTGAAAATTAAGAAGGATATGGTTAACCTTTTCTTCATTTTGTTTAATTTGTCCAAAAATCTTGACATAGTGAAGATGATCTTCGAATAGACTCCTTTTTGTGTATTGTTGTCTAAGTGAATGTGCTAGCCTTTGGTAAGACATTTGTTCCAACATAGGGCACTAGGCCACTCTTTATCATTATGTTGTACTTGTCTTAGCTGATATCCCATCTTTGTTGAATATTGATCGATTTGGTTCCACACCAAACTATCTTATCCTCCTTTAAATTCCATGTGATCTTCCATTTATTCAACTCTAGCTAGAAGGATTGCTTTTCTTTATTGCTTACTAGTATATTATTTGTGTTTTTCCATTCATAGTTCTCTCTTAGATATTTTTCTACCAATCTAATATATTTTGCAACCTTCAAACTGACACATCTCAATATCATTTCTTGACTATCTTTGAGTTCATTGATCTCTTTCATTAGTATATGGCCCTTCCAAGAACTTTCCAAGAAAGTGGATGTAGCTAGTTGGTGAACCACTATAAAAATTCTATGTTTTCTTCATCGATTACGTAGGATCTCTCACTCGCATTGATTGGAAAAACCAAAGGAAAAGGTTTGATGTCGGATGAAGAGTGGGAGAAAATAGATAGGAAAGCAAGGCCCACTATTTTTATTTTATTGTCCAGCAATGTGATATTCAATGTTTCAGCTGAGAAGACAATGAAAGAGCTTTGGGATAAACTCTTTGACATGTACGAGGTGGCATCGACATGATCAAACAAGGTATTCATCATGAAAAAGTTATACAATTTGAAAATGAGAGAAAGTGGGATTATGAATGAATTCAATACCTTAGTCACCCAAAAATTTTTAGTGGGTATCGATTTAGATGATGAAATTAAGGTAATTTTGTTATTATGTTCTTTACCAAACAACTGGGAAGGAGTTGTGATGACAATTAGCACTTCGGTGGCTGCCAAAAGTAAACTAAAATTTGATGATGTTGCAGCCACACTTCTTAGTGAAGACATGAGGAGGAAGAATCAAGATCCCTCATCTGGTGATTCTTTAACTACTGTATGTACCAGAAATAGGGGAAGGAGTCAAGATAGAGGTAAAAATCATAACAAAAGGAGGTCCAAATCCACTCCAAGATCAAAGTCCAGAGGTAGAAATGGTGGTTGTTGGTTTTGTGGCAAACCAGGTCACATAAAAAATAATTTTTGGGATTATAAAAAGGGTACATGTGCAGGATCATCATGGAAAAAACAAGCCCTTAAGTGGTGAAAAATTCAAAAAAATCAGAGTTAGGAAACTTGACGTAAAAAATTGAATAAGTTATCTATATTATTTCAAAAATATGTAAGAATAGAATCTGTAGCAAATTGAATGCGATTCTAAACTACTAGGTTTATTTTTTAAAACAATCTATTTGGTGAAAATTTGAAATTTCAATGCAAGAGTACTTAAATTTCAGGGAAAAATAAGAAGTAGGTGTCTGCCGACCACGATAACCACAATAAAATGATAATATTTTTATAAGATTTTAGATACAAGTAGAGGACTCATGTTGCAATGTGATGCATATTTTTTGCAATTTTTTCCAAGTAAATAATTAATTATGAATTTTTATTACAACGTTTTAAAATATATAAAAACTTGTATGTTTGACCACCTTAACTTGGTCAAAACTTCATGAAATTCAATTTTTAAAAAATATTATAGTATTAAGTATAGAATGTGACGATGTTTTAGATTCAAAAATGTGATACCGTTTGAAAGCTATAGATGTTTTTCAATCAGCCTATCAATCATGTCTTTAGTCGTAATTCAAATAGAAAATGAATAATAATTATTTATTAAATTCAAAGTAAAAAATAATTTATATTGGTGGAAAGTTGAGAATCTCCTTTAGAAACCCTTTTCATTTCATCAATTTTGGGTAAGAAAAAATTTGTCAGCCATATACCCATCATATCGCTACTTTTTGGCCCATCATGATCCTACACATACCCAAAAGGCACAAGACAAGGTGAGCAATGATGAAGTAAATACTACATATGATAAAGATGATGGTATTTTGGTTTTATCAGTGAGTGACACTACAATAGACTCGTGGGTGCTCGATTTCAGTGCCTCCTTTCATGCTACTCCATGTTGGGGTGCTTTCACAAAATACCAAGAAGGTACGTTCGGTAGGTTTTTTCTTGGTGATAATAAAGAATGTGAAATAATAGGAAAAGGTGATGTGATACTGTGTTTGAAAAATGGAACTAAATAGATCTTGAAAGATGTGATACATGTTCCTATGTTGAAACGCAATTTAATATTAGTGAGCCAGCTTTATGTTCAAGGGTGTGATGTCAATTTTTTTTTAGATATTGGGAAAATAACTAAGGGTATCTTGGAACTTGCAAAAGGAGACAAATTGGGTAATCCTTATGTTTTAGAGTGCAATAGTGAAGTGGGAGCTACAATGGCAGTTGTGGACAGTGGTTTAGAGCATTTGTATTGCAGATTGAAGCAGAGTTTGTATGGGCTCAAGCAAGCCCCAAGGAAGTGGTATCTTAAATTTGATAGCTTCATGACAAAACAACATTTTACTTGTGAATCAGATCTGTGTGTTTACTATAAGAATCTTGCTAATGGTGAGTTTTTCATACTTTTGCTTTATGTTGATGACATGTTGGTTATTGACACTAGTGAACATATTTCGTGAATTTCAAAGCATCATTTGGCTCAACATTTTGCCATGAAATATTTAGGGGAAACGAAGAGGATTCTTGGGATGCAAATAATCAGGGATAGACAGAAAGAGAAATCAAATTATCTCAAGAAAAATATATTTCCAAAGTCTTGGGTAAGTTCAAATGAAGAGTGCCAAGCTTGTTATTACACCATTGGTTGGTCGCTTTCGTTTAGCATTAGCAATGTGTCCAAAAACTCAAGAAGATGAAGAAAAAATGAAGGGTGTTTGGTATTCATCAGTAGTTGGGAGTCTCATGTATGCCATGGTTTGTACTCGTTCAGATATTGATCATGCAGTGGGAGTTGTGAGCAGATTTATGAGTAATCCAGGTAAATCTCATTGATAGGTGGTTCAGTGGATTTTATGGTACTTGAAAGGTGCCTCAGATTATATTTTATGTTTTGGAGGTAAGGACACTCAGTTGTAAGGTTATGTTGATTTAAATATTGTTGGAGATTTGGACAAATGGAGGTCTACTACATGTTATGTGTTTACATTTGCAGGTGTTGTGATTAAATGGGTTTCATGGTTGCAACAAGTCATTGCTCTTTCTTCTACCGAGGCAGAATACATTTCTCTCACCGAAGGAGCAAAGGAGATGATATGGTTACAATGGTTGTTGGGTGAATTATGGTGTAAGAAAAAAAATTTCACCTTATTTTGTGATAGCAACAACACTATTCACTTAGCAAAAAACTCTGCTTTTCATAATAGAAGGAAGCATATAGAACTAAGGTATCATTTCATTCAACATGTTCTTGATGAGGGTAAGCTACAGGTGGAAAAAATTGATACTAAAGTGATTCCAAGGGAGAAGTTCAAATTTTGTAGAGCTTCTCGCAGCATGAACTAAAAAAGTGATAATAAGGATCAAGTAGGGGAATGTCTAGTATGTTGCAGCACTCATTGGAATTCAAGTGGGAGATTGTTGGGAATGTGAGGCCCAACAACTTTCTTGGTAGTTACTTTTCGTGTCTCTTTTCCTTCCTTCTTGAAGGCATGCTATTATTAAAACTTGTAAATGTAAAAAAATCTCTCTTGATGAAGTCAGTTTATGTTGTAGCATATGGTGTACTAGAAAATTAGAATTCAATAAATATTTTTCCTTGTTGAAAGTGGATGTAGCCAATTGGTGAACCACTATAAAAAATTTGTGTATTCTTTGTCTTTCATTTGTTTTTAGTTTCTTCAATTGTTTCTTTTCATTTATTCTGTGATAATTCCATCAACATTATGATGGTGGTTTGGGTGTTGAATCTACCACAGTTTTTCCTAATATTGTCAGGGAACTTAAGCAACAGAGTAAGATTGGAAAACATAGGTCCACAGACAGGTTATAGATTCAGAGTCATTCGAAGCAGGTTGAAATTGATGGTTACTAGAGAATAGTGGATGAGATATTCATGGTTTGTCTTCCAGATCATGTACTTATTCTCAATTTTGTGTAGCATGATTGGTCCCTCAATGCATTAAGCTCTAGATGAGGTTGTTCTTCCTGTGCTTGAGCAAGATGGGTATTATAATAGATATGATACATCAAGGACATTCCTTATAGAAACTCCATACCGAGTGTGTGGTGCTACTCTAAAAGGGGAAATTGCATTTGGAGTTTGTGATCCTAACCTGAAGCTGCTTGAAGAGAAACAAAAGAAGATTGAAAATAGTCAGTTTGATACAAAGAAGTATGTGGTAGGTGCTTCTAAAAAAATTGTGACACAAGAGAAGTTGGACAAAGCTTCTCTTCGTCTGGTAATTAAATAAAAATCAATCGGCTTAGATAAGGTCAATTAATTAACAACTTGATCCCATTTGGAAGTGGTGTATGCAAGTAATCTGGTGAAAAAAGGAGGTTCCCAATACACATGCATTTAGAGATAGGATTTAGGAGGTATTTAAGAATGATTATGAAAACTTAAGTAAAAATATAAGATTAATTATTCAAAAAATCATTTAATTAAGGTGATGAAATACCTAAGTTAATTATCAAGATAAAATGTATTCTTTGTATGCTCGAAAGAAAACCATATGGATTGTTTGATTTCTTGAAGCTTTAGGCCAAATTTTGAGGTTGGTGTAAAGATTTTTTTTATGTATGTATATTATAATCCTAAAGACAACAACCTCGATGCACTCCCAAATAGAATTATAGTCTTTAGAGAGTGAGTCAAGACCCGAATGGTCTTGATGATTCTAAGTCTCTAGCCAAATCATATGTGTATCATTAATGTATAGATGCCTACTGTATTTGGGTAGATGTCTATCCTAGATAGATAGACAAACTCTTATCTTGTATGGATAGATGTCTAACCTATATGGTTGGATGTTTGTCTTGAATTGGAAATAAATCATATGGATAGAAGTACACGAGTATAAAAATAAATAAACATTTAATAACTTGAGAAAAATAATAACAAAAAAAATTAGTGATATTTTTGGATAATATAAGTTTGGGTTACTACACATACCCCCAACACAAAAATTTGGAGAAACACTACTTGATATTTATGCCATGATTCTCAACTTTCCACAAACATGTTGTTACAAATCATAGAGTTATATACTATTGAAAAATAATAATCATATTGGTATTATGTGGCACATTTATTTCACAAAAATGGTGGCATACATGTCAAACCAAGTTGTAATGAGATATAAAGGAAAATGTACATATTTATCTTTTTTATGTGCATTTACAAATACATTCCAATTATTTGATGGTGTTATTTTAGATTTTTGAAAAGTAAATTATTCATTTCAATCTTCTACAATGTTGGTAAATCTTTAACTATATACATTGATAGATCTAAGAACCTCATATATTTTCCTTAGTAGTTGCATATATATCCAACAAAGAATGTGATTATTTCTTAGCTATGAGAGATGGATTCAAGGATGTAAAACTATTACATAAGCCTCTATTTTTGAAGTAATTGGAGAGATTTTCTAAGGTTAGTTTGAATGGAATAACTATGTACTTTGCAACAAAGCATATAAACAAAATACTAATTGTTGGAAAATTCATCCAAATTAATCAAATATAGTTGTAGACTCATCAAATACAAGGATGAATAGATGTAATGGGAAAATAATGGCAATTAAGAGTAGTGGTTTTTTTAATATGTGACTTAAAAAAATTTATAGATTCACTTTCAAATCTTATGTTTTTAACAGAATTCATAAAATCACACAAAAATTTATTCCTAAATTGTAGCATACTTGCATCAATATCAAGCACCTACACACTAAAATAAATAAATAAGGTTCATCACAAAAAAATTTTGGTACACAACATAAGCAGTTGTGTTTAAATCCAAAAAATGATAGTTGAGATTTATGGAAGAATTCAACCTAGAATATAGTTAGATGTAACTATCTTGTCTTAATATATTTGGTACTCAAAAGTCATCAAGATTCAAGAACCATCTTGAAGGATTGACATGCTTTAATGAGGATTTGAGGTGGAAAAATATTCATCTTATTTAATCTTGTCAAAGAATAAAGAAATATTCAAAAAAAGTTTACCAATTGAGTCATAAGATTATTTAACTTTAATGATGATGGTCAAAGCACATGAATGACCTTGCAAGTTCTCATTTTTTTGTCTTTTGTAATACTTATTTGAAGATTCCCTTTCTTTATGATACTTGTAGCATTCCTACATTATAAATATTTTTAAATTCCCATAATCTTGTTTAACAACTTAACATAATAGATTGCTTAATCTATCCCATAATTATTTGAAATATTTAAATAACCTTTAAAAAATGTTTGGTTATTAAAATAATCTCAAAAATATTTGAAAAATACAAATTAACCTTAAGAAAATAGTTCCTTTCTTATAAAAGAAAGTCCACTTAAAAAAAAAATTTGTCAAAAATTCATTTAATGAATGTTAGCCATATAAAATACATCCCAAAAAGACTGAAGAAGTGAAAGAACTTTACACCTAAAGAATGTTGATATCTTATGGAAACAGACTTATGAATATCTATAACTAGTCAAAGAAAACATTGCCAATATTTTGAATACGATTCTGATTATAAAATTTTGGTAAATTTTATAGGTAAGTTTTATTTGAGGTTTTTAAATTGTAATTTACACCGAAGGTGTATCCTATTTGAAAAGAGTTGATTTGCTTTCGGCGATCAACGACTGAGACTCCTCCTTAAACATGTAAGATGATACAAATCATTTCATCCGTTCATTTTTTTGTACATTTTTACCATTCATTTTTACTGTTCATTTTAACTATTCATTTTGTCACTTTATTTTCACATAAATTTACTTGCCGGTACTCTTTTTACTTTACCATGCATTTATACCACTCACTCACTGTCTAGGTATTTATAACATATTTTGATAATATAGGTATATTGCAAAAAAAAAAGGCAATTGTTACCAGATTCGTTAATATGACGAAAATTATTATCAATAAATATATTAAATATATTATTATATAATATATATTTTATATAATACAAAATAAATTAAATTTTTATTATATATTATATTTTATAATTTGTATTATAATTAATAATTAATACATTTATAAATAATACAAATAAAATTATATATAATATAATTATATTTATTACTATTATATAGAATATTTCATACTTAAAATTATTAATTTATATAGTAAAAATTAAATTAACATATACAAAATCTAAATATGATTGCAACAAAACCTCTAAATCAACTTATATATATTCAATCTAATAATGTTCAAATTATGTAAAATTTATACAATTTAAAATTATATTATATGATATTTATATTATAAATTATTTTTTCCAATATTTTATATTATAATACAATTTATTCCATTTTAAATTATATTATATTATATTTATATTAAAAAATATTTTTTGCCAATTTAAAAAATAAGTATAATTAGCATTGAAACTAAAAGTAAATAAATTAAGGATATATTATTTTATTAATGAGTTTTATTTTTTTTACAATTTTTTAAAATTATATATATATCCTCTCTACCTCTCTCTATATATCACTTCCTATATCTTTATCTATCTATCTCTTCATCTCCCCCTCTCATTGTCTCTCTCTTTCTATCTATATTTCTCCCTCTCCCTCTTTGTCTCTCCTTCCATCTCTCTCTCTCACCCTCTATCTTTCCAAAGTTATATCTATCTCTCTATCTCTCCTTTTTATCATTATTTCTCCCTCTTTCTATCACTATCTCTCTCTCTACCCCTATCATTCCCTCTTTCTATTTATCTCCCTCCCTCTTTCTATCATGTGTCTATTTCTCTCTTTCCCTCTCCCTCCCTATATATATATCCCTCCCTATCTCTATCTTTATCTCTATCTTTCCCCCTCTCTATCTTTCTCTCCGGGTCTCTCTCTATACTTCCCTCTCTATTACTTGTCTATGTCACATTCTTTCTCTCTTTCCCTCTCTATCTCTATATCCCTATCTCTCTCTCCCTCTATCTATATATTATCTCTACCTCTCTCTTATTCACTTCATCTCTTTTAATCTCTCTTTATCTCCTTCTCGCTCCTCTCTCTATCTCTTTTTATTCATATATCGCTATCTCTCTTCCCATCCCTCTCTATCTCTATATATCTCCCTCGCTCCCCCCTCCTCTCTCTCGCCCTCCCCCCTCTCTCCCCGTGTCTCTTTCTCTTTCTATCATATCTCTTCCTCTCTCCCTCTTGCAAACATAATATGAGCCTTTTCGTAATGGAACCTGATTATCTTCCTAATTCAGAGGGTTTTGTTTCAGTCATGTTTCGATCCCTATAAGTAGATACATAATTGATTTGAAGCTATCAGTTCTCCACAAAAAAATCATTTTCTAAATGACCTACCAATCTCATATGTTCGAGATATGTATGCAAAATAAACCAAAGTTTTCAGATTGACCTTCCACAACTCTTTGGCGTACCCGTTGCACACCAAGGTGCGATTGCTAGTTTTAATGCAATTTTGGTAGCTGTTAAATCACATTGAAAGGAACTTAGACAACTAGGCCGCTTTACTTCTCAAAAGCAAACAAACATCGCAAACCAGTGAGCTACCTTTAATTTTTTAAACGGAAAACAAATATAAATATCTATCATTGAAGAGAATCGCCTGCATGTCTTTGGCGGAATGCAAACGGAGTTCTGTAACATGAAGGGAATCTCGTATTCACTTGCTTGCAGGCCAACGGTTAAATAAACGACGTTCTGAATTGAGAGTGAATATTATATACACTGTACAAACATGACTGTTTCCTTAAATTCTCCCTTACTCTTGGCGGACGTTTTAGCTTCTCAGAGGATTTGTATCACTTTACTCTAGCTATGTCACGAAACCCTTGGCAGAACATTGAAAGACAGCGAGCCTCTGCTATGGCGTTTTCCTCTACTGAGCAAAACGTGAGTTGTGTAGAGCGGGCAACGGCCGGGCCTTCAGAAAACGGCAGCGTCTTCCGCTGTGGTCATATAGCGGAGCCTGCTGGGCTGCGGGTGGAACGACCTTCTCCTTCGTACTTGATGAGAGGAGGGACGGATGAGCGCAGCGAGAGCTCTCTTCGTCCATTCTTCTCCTTCCACGCTGCCGACTCTCACCAGCGAGTTCTTCATGGCCGATCTCCGCATGTGCAGCTGAGAATTCGAAGGCGCGGAGGAAGTGCAATTCCTATGGAGATTGCAACGGAACGCGCCTGGGTGATTGCTGGGAGAGCAAACGCACATCTTCCTCGTTGGGGCGGACGGAACGGCCGCTCTTTGCACGGCCATGGGCCGAACGGCACGGACCGGTGAGCGGGCCTGCAGATTTCTCTTTGACGACAGATATCTGGCTAAGTCGAAACCGATTAATAGAGAATGACGGTTGGGAGAAAGGGAGCGGCGGAGAGCGAGGGGAGGAACAGGGGTGCTGGATCTAGTCTTTGCAGAAGCCATTAATTGCCTTTGGTGTCAAACCGAGTAGAGCTTATTGCCTCAATATATAGCCCACTTGGAACCAGCGACGAATGTCTGTTTTCAGTTGTTTACAGGCTTCATGCCCTCTTTCGCGGATTCGTCCCCTGTCAATTCTGGGCCCGGGTTATTTGTTCTAGCACAACTTCTATACCACCTGTTGCCCTGCGTGTCACTTCATTTTTTATGATGGTTATCCACCCATTCACCATTGCCTCCTTTCGCAAAGCTTATCCATCCATTCACCATTGTCCTTTCACAAAGCTTGGCAAGTAAATAAATATAATCTCTTTTGACAATATTCTTACGCAAAATTTCTCAAAATATCTTTTTGAAGAAATCCGATTGTAAGCATATGGGCATCACATTAAAACGCGTCAAACGCGTAGACCGACCCACAAATGGCGGCCAGGAAACAGATTGTAGTATCACCTCGGTTTGGACGGTTCTTCCAGATAATACCGCGTTCTAGACAAATAAGGAGCTGTTATTAAAGCAGCCAACGCATTATTGGCCATTAGCACTTGTTCTTGTAATACCTACCTATTGGTTTTACAGATTAGTTATCTCACTTGAATGTGCGATGGGCATGTTGTTGATAATTGTGTATTTGAATGTAATTTCTTATAGCGTAAAGAGGTGAAATGTTGGGATCTATTTGATGTCTTCATTGGGTCAGGTACTCGAAGTGGTGTCGACGGTTTACTCCACATCTATTCTTCAATTCACTGGGCATGTGGGGGGTTCACCGCAAAGTACATTTCTTCAGATAAAAGACGAAGAAGAGGTGAAGTGTTCAATTAATTGTTTTATTTGTTTAGTTAATGATTATTAATTAATATTGTATATAAGTGATTTTTTTTTATTTTCATAATGTCATATATGTATTTTTATTTATTTATATAAAATATTCATATGAAAATTAGACATAATTCATATTATTTAAGGAGTAATTAGTTACAATTATCTCAAGTTATCAAAATTTATAAATAGTAAAGTTTAAATTTTACTTTTGTATTCTCTTATGATGAATATTAGATAGGTATTGGTAGACCTTATCCACTTTCGATAAATCCACATCATTTCCATGTTATCAAGTTTCAAATGTACAACTTTTCAAGACTTAAAGAGAATAATTAAGATATTTCCATCGCAAGTAGTAAAATAATAGCTCAAACAAAAAATAAACATCACAAACACCCAAAAACAAAAAGGGTGTTCCCATGGAAGTCCTAGGTATATACTATTTTGAAAATAGTGGATGCATTGAGCAATATGATTTAGCTATTTGAATTTTTTCTCATGTTAACCTTCCATTATCAAATACAACAATTATGACTTTTTTATTATGTATGCACCAAACAATTAAAAAAATATAAATAATTCTTACATATTCAAAATTAATAGAAAACATAAGATTTAATTTAATTCATTATGTTAGTGTATTTTTTATTTTTTCCTTGATTTCTTCTCAAACATATTTATAAAATAATTTTCATTCACTTTTATTAGATTAATATAAATTTAAATTTCAAACTTTACTTCCATGCTAAATTATTAAATTAGAATGAAAAAATACAATCTTAAAGTAATAAATATATTTATTCTAATAATATCTAATCATCTTTTACTTTTACTAAATTAATATATTTTATTTTAACGAGTAAAAGATAACTTAATAAATAGATTAAAATAGTTTAACTATCCTAAATTTATATTTGAATGCCAAATTTCATTTAAAATCTAAGAATGGATGGAACTATTTTTATATGATAATATCTTATATTATTATATTTAATTAAAATGGAAAAGAAATCATACAAAAGAAACTAATTCTATATGAATGTTAAATTAGTGGACTTAATTTTACGAGGTGGACATCAATCACTAGAAAAAAACAATAATGTTTGTGCATTCAAGTTTTGTTTTAGGTTTCAATTGGACTAGCACTAGCTTTTTGTTCAATCATGTTAGTGTTGCACTTTATGACCATGCTACTTGTAATTCTAAGTGTTGTTTCATAATATTTTATGTGTAGAGAGGTTGACACATCATAAATTTTCTTATAGTAATTATATAAGACATGTCTAATTGGAATTGTCTAAAATAGTTAAAATATATTAATTTAGATATACTTTATTATTAAAATATCATATTATAGACCTAGAATAATCATATATGTTAGAAAAATGTAACCCTACATCTTAAAAAAATCTCAATTACAATTGTTATTCAAAATATATGTTTATTGATTTAAAAAATATAATTAATGATGAATTTTCTAGATGTTTTCCTCCAAAATTTTAAATAAATGACAAAGACATTAGAAAGAGCATTTTCAATTCTCAAATACATCCACACATTCATGAAAAATAACATACAAAACAACAAAATATTCTAATTAATACACAGTCATAGTAGTCCCTTCTTTCACAATGTAATCCACAATAACAAATTTATAAAAATAATGAATAAATAAATGCACTTAATGGAAAAAGAAAAAAATCTCATCTATAAACAAAAGTAGTTATATCTTGTTGAAAAAATTGTCTATTGATCCAAGTCGATTTATATTTTTTCTTAGTAAAGGTCATTACACTCATTTCAACTAATGGTATATAGAAGAAACACTTTACTTTGAGTTTGTATTCACATGTTTTAGCTTTTCCCATTTTGAAATGAACATGAGATTGCATATTGACTTCTTTGTCTACCATATCCTTTATATTAGAGGTTCAAAGTGACACGGGCAAGTCAAAAGTGAGACAGAGAATGGTGGTGTTTATGTGGCTATAATAAAAAAATCTTACAACTTTGTGAATGCAACACTTTTTCCCCTATAATAGGTTGTTGCAATGAAGGTGTCATAATAGATGCCTATCTTTATAATTGCATTATGAACACTCATCCCCAACATGATGTTACTATTGGTATTGTTTGGTGATATTACTATGGACTTAATTGAATGCAATATCAATCAAATAATGTTCTAATGCTAATATTTATGGTGGGTATCATGAAGAGCTTTATGAGGAATTTTAAGAAGCAAGGGGTTGAATACACGTGTTGAGGGAGTATGAACATATTATAATTGATGAAGGATTGACCTCCTCCACTTTTTCCTTCAAAATAATACATTTCATCAAAGATTAAATTAGCTTTGACATCTTCACCTATTAATTCTATCTATAAAAAATTGCCTAAATTTAAATAAAATTGATCACATCATAAACCTTCATTTTATTAAGATAAAACATGAATATTCTAAATATAATTGCTTTATTAATATTACAACAAATAGATGATTGATAGATTGACCAAATAAAAAGAATAATCTATGTTTGACCATTATTATTTCTGTCATCTATCCTTATTTTTCTTCTTAATTATAAATTGAGCAATTACACATGTTTGATCATAAAGAGAACACCTTCAACAAAATTACCCATATTAACTGTTGCCCAATTTTCACCTATGGGCTCAATCAGCCAGGATGAATTGTGTTTCAGATGTCCAAGAAGGCCAGATGGGACATTTGCATTAGAGGTTAGATCATACATCTGATGCTAGGTCACAGGGAACTCAGTTGGAGAGCCTGCCTTAGTCAAGTTCGGCATGAAAATCCTATAAGGAGAGATTCGCCAGGACCTTCGAGATGTCTCGCCGACAAGAAGGGGCCTCGCTGAATGGAGGCATCATCGCCATGAGGTCTGGCCGACAGAGAGTGGTCTTGCTGAAAGGAAGAAGTCTACGCTTAGGGAAATAGATTTCGGGGAAATGTCTCGGCGACTAATGAGAGTCTCAGCAAAAGGGATGTCATCGGGTGAGGTTTTGCTACAACTAGGAGGCTTCGGTGTAACGTCTCGCCGATGAGGGGGAGTCTCACCAAAGCATATGGAGGTCTTGGCGAGGTAGCTGTCGTCGGCCAAATGTCTCACCGAAGGATGAAGGTCTCACCGAAGCAGGATGTCCTCGGCGTATGTGTGGGGGTTTCACTAGGAGGTCTTACCAAGGACAAAGGTCTCGCCGACAATCATTCACAAGGCCATCGGCGGGGAGGAAAACATATTGTCTTTGGCATAATGTCTTGCCAAAGGATGAAGGTCACACCAAAGAAAACAAAGGGGCCTAGCCGAGGGGTCATATTCGGCATAACGTCTCACCATCAAGATGAGGTCTGGCTGACAGGAGGGTGTCTCGGCGACAGGATGAGAGTTTGGCATAAGGTCTTGCCGAAAGGTTGTGCTCGACAAAAAGAAAGTAGATTCGCCATAAGGTCTCAGCGAATGAAGCTTTTCTCTCTAAAATGTTTCGTGCTCGCCCAAAGATAAAGGGATCGGTGTAAGGTCTTGCCGACCCAAGTGTCTCACCGACGGAGTAGCAGCGGTATGAGATGGTGGTCTCGGCGTGAGGTCTCACTAACCTAGCGATGTCTTCCCGACTGAAGAGAAAGTAAACTCATCGCCGAAAGATAAGGAGCCTGGTGAGAGGTCTGGCCGACAAGCCAATGTCTTGCCAACAACAAAGGGTCTCGCCGAGAGGGATTCATATCGGCATAAACTCCTGGCGACCAACTGAAGTCTCATCGAAGGGTTGTAGCTTCGGTATAAGGAATGAAGACCGATGAGATGTCTCGGCGACCAGTAGGAGGTCTCCCTGATATGAAATGAGCTTGCCAAGAGTTGAAGCCATCACCATGAGGTCCCGGCGACCAAGTAATGTCCCGCCGAAGGCCGGGGGTCTTGCCCAGGGAAGGTTAAGTCATCCTAATGTCTCGCCGACGGCTTAGTGTCTCACTGAAACATAAAGGAGGTGGAGCATAATGAAAGAATGAAGACCTCGGTGTGAGGTCTCACCGACACATGGGTGTCCCGTCGAAGGAGTTTTACTCGCTGGCAAAGGGCTTGGAGTGTAGTCTAAATATTCCATTGATCTCATCAGTTTGGTGTATCACCGTAGGTTTAAGTTTTAACTTTCATACTTGCCTTCTTCCCTTTTCTTCAAAGAGCATTAGTTAGGTGATACCACAAATGAAGTCGGCCTTCTCCGGAGGTTCATTTCAACTTCAAGTGACCCATAGCCTTGAAATGATCCCATGTTTCTCTAGAAAGCTTAGTTTTCATAACTCTGCATAGGGTGCATTTCTAAGAGACAACAGTTTCTGGCACACCCGGTGGGACTAGTTTTGCGTTATATTGCTGGTTTAGTATGCAACCAGCAATGTCTAGACTTTACAGAAGTCATTTGTGCATATTTGGCGACTCCACGTAGAGAGAAACAATTTTAGAATCAGCGCCTTCTACAGTTTATGAGAAGAATTCAGACAAGCAGTAGGTTAGTTCCTTTCGAGTATTTACAACTGTCACCACCAAGAAGACAAGGCAGGGCGACAGAAAGGTCTAGGACAAAATCTGTTTATTCTAGAAGAGCCAAATATACTCCTCCATCTTTGAGACCTCATATTGCTGTCCCATTCTCTAATTCACCTAGAGCGCAAGTAAACCCACCTCCAATGGGTGCCCCCAGAAATTAGCCTTTTGTGCCATTCGACGGAGGTAGTCCATTAAATCTGTTACAACACAATGACATCCCAATGGCAGCTCTGAAAATTTTTCCAATTTTCAGTGGGGAGGATCAGACTACCCCGATTGAACACATACGTGATGTTGCTTCCTTATGTGGTGTCCACCATATCATACAAGAAGATGTGGTTGTAAGATTACTTGCAACATCATTCAAAGGAAGGGCGTTACAATGGTTCAGGAGTCTTGCGGTAGGTTTAGTTGCCACTTAGGATGAGTTGGGTGACAAGCTGCACAGGCAGTTTCAGGACAGGTCTGACAATTTATCCTTGTTGGAACAATTGACTACACTTAAAAGGGCTCCTCAGGAGCAAATGAATTATTTTAATTTTAGATTTCAAAGGACTTGGGATAGAATCCCTATAGTGGTAAGACCACCTCCAGAATATGCATTTTTGTACTTCCTGAAGGCTCTTAACAGTGATATAGCTGTTATGATACAATCAATGAGGGGGTGTTTCTCTACCAGTCGCATTTGAGATAGCAATTAGAGCTGAAAACAGCCTAATACAAGCTAGTAAACTTGCTCCAAGGCCGCCAATGCCTATATTTCCAGAGATTCATGCAAATATCCCTTTGCAGATACCACCTTTTGCACCTTTGCCACCTGTTCCAGCCGCTGCAACACAAGAAAATGTCATTCCAAGTTCTTCAAATGAGTTGCAGGAAATCAAAAGTCTATTGCAGACTTTTGGTAATAAGCTTGTGAACTTGGAGAAGCAGCAATCATATAGCAGGCCTTATCAACAACAAAATTCAGGTCAGCAACAAGCATATCAATTTAATAGATAAGCTTACCAAGGCAATTAATAGGGCCCAAGGCAGAATGTGAACACAAGACCTTTTCAGACTTATGCTCCAGCACCTGTTAATATAGTTAAGGATCTTGTCCCTATTCAAAATAATTTAGCAGCATATTATGAGTGGTGTTACCCTTGTAACCAATCTCACAATCAAGCCACTTGCTCAAATGGACTCATTAATCAAGCACTGATGGTACAAAATGCCTCAAGTTCACAGCAGAATACACTTAATGATGCATCTCCACAACACCAAGATCAGTTTACAAATGATGCTACCATACTCAACTGGCAAGGTGAAGAATTCTATGGATTAAATGTAGATAATTCCTCACTTGTAGCTAACACCAGGGCAAAGAAAAGAGCTTTCGAGCTTCATCAAGCAGCTGACAAAGGAAAGGCAGCAGCTGCAAGACCATCTACATCTGAAGTGACTAATGGCTCGCAAAGAAATCAGCCACTCCAAGATAAGGGTCAGCCACATCTACAAGTTGATCACACTGGCGTAAAGGTACATCATAAAGTAAACCCAGCTGTGCCTTTTAACATTCTTGATAGTATGAAAAAGACAAATGTAACGATGTCTATGTGGGATTCATTAGTCATCCCAGGTCAAAAGGATATTTTACGCTCAACTTTG
The DNA here is from genome assembly GCA_007258455.2 of Sequoia sempervirens. Taxonomy (NCBI): domain Eukaryota; kingdom Viridiplantae; phylum Streptophyta; class Pinopsida; order Cupressales; family Cupressaceae; genus Sequoia; species Sequoia sempervirens. Next base: position 29,526 of record VDFB02162672.1, read on the forward strand.
TCAAACCTTAAGGTGTCTGATGAGTCTGAATCTCCAATAGGTCAAGTTAGAACGGTGTTAACAAATGATACCCAAGGAAATGATAAGCAACCCATCAAAGAGGAAAGAAAAGAAGTCAAACCACCTCCTTTTTACGTGTTTGTAATCATAGGTGATAAGTTAGTTCATAACTGTATGGTAGACAGTGGATCTAGTAGCTCTGTGATGCCAAAACAGATTGCTGACAAGCTTGGACTAAAGTATCAGCCTTTAGAGAATGGAGTAATTCAATTGGATGGTACTTCTGTTAATACATTGGGCATCATTAAAAATTTGAGTCTCACCCTTTATGCTTGTCCTAATTTTTCAGTTCCTCAAGACATATGTCTCATAGATCTCCCACCTTTCTTTTCTCTGTGCCTCTCAAGAGACTTTACAGCCAAGATAGGTGGTTATGTGTCAGCTGATTGGTCACATATGCTATTTAGAACAAGATATGGAACCAAGGTCACCATTAAATTTGAGAGGTTGGCTAAAGATCACATTGAGCCATATAGCCCAAGTCCCATCAATGTTGTTCCTATTGCTACAGACACAAATTGTGTCACTTTTACTAACAGTGAAATAGATGTTGCTCAAGAACTTCAAGCATAAGTTGTTCCTGATGTGCTTCTACATGAATGGTCAGTTGAAAATGTGTTGGACAGTCCTGAAGACCTCATTCGAGATGCTAGTATGGGTAACTATGTCATACTTGAGCCTGACACAGAGATTCCAAACCTTGAAAAGGATTCAGATCAGTTGTTAAAACATCAAACTGGACTTTGGGAGATGTTCTTTGATGGTTCTAGGAGCAAGAATGGAGTAGGTGGAGGTGCAATGTTGATTTCTCCACAAGGTGATAAGTAATTTTTAGCCTTCCGTTTTGCTTTTGCATGTTCTAACAATAGTGCTGAGTATGAAGGACTTATCCAAGGCCTCAAATGGGCAAGGAAAAGAGGAATTGACTATTTGAGAGTCTATGGAGACAATGAATTGATAGTTAATCAGGTCATGGGGCTGAATGTTGCCAAGAATGATGCTCTGAGGTCCTTATAGAAACAGAGTTTGGAACATAATTGAAGAATTTAATGCTTTCAACCTGATTTCTATTCCACGAAATCAGAACAAGCATGCTGACAGACTTGCGGCCATTGGAGCACAGTTTGATATTCCAGTTGACATTAGAAAAGAGAAAGTACAACAGTATGTGAAGGTTGTAGTCAGGCCATCAATCCTTGATAACAACATTCACTGGCAGGTTTTTGACAGTGATGAACAAATTCTTTCTTTTTTGCTCGAAGAAGATCAGTTATCCATGGTAAATCAAGCAAAACTTAAGCAGCAGTATGATGATCAAGTGATACAGCTGAAGACCAATAAACTTCCCAAAGGGCTGGTTACCTTGGAATCCATATTCAATTATGATGATCAGCTTAAGAAGAAAAAAGTCAGCATTCAAGTCAAGGAAGATCATCATGAAGAGGTTGAAATCTTTAAGGGTAAGCTTCTCAAATTAGGCAAAATTTGTTCAGCTGAGGATAAAAGAGCTTTCATTGTTTTATGCCAAGAATATCATGATGTTTTTGCTTGGCAATACTTCGACTTAAGAGGGTTTGATCCTCATATTGCACAACATACAATTGAGTTAGAACCTGGTGTCAAGCTTGTTAGACAAAAACAAAGACCATTGAACCCCAAGCTTGAGCCTTTGATGATCAAGGAGCTGACCAAGTTGGTAGAGGGGGGTATTGTGTTTCCAATTAAACACACATCCCGGGTTCCTAACCTTGTTCCGGTTAGAAAAAAGAGCGGTGAGATAAGATTGTGTGTAGATTTTAGAGACCTTAACAGAGCATCTCTGAAGGATCATTACCCCTTACCGCCTATGGAACAAATTCTCCAACCTGTTGCTGGCTTAGAAAGATTTTCCCTTCTGGATGGATGCTTTGGCTATAACCAGATTCTAGTAAAAGAGGAAGATCAGTATAAAACAACATTCACAACAAAATGGGGCACTATGGCTTACAAGAGAATTCCTTTTGGTTTATCTAATGTTGGTGCCACCTTTCAGCGTGCCATGGATATGGCATTTCAGAGTTTAATCTAGAAAATTTTGCTGGTGTATTTAGATGATATAATTGTATATTCAAAGAAGGCAGAGGACCATTTGTCACATCTCAAGCAGGTTTTCGAAAAATGTAGAGAGTATGGAGTATCTCTCAATCCGACAAAGAGTATTTTTGTAGTTCATGAAGGTAGGTTGCTAGGTCACATATAGTGTCAAAGGATGGAGTTACCATTGATCCTGAAAGATTCAAAGATATACTTGAATTGCCATTACCCAATCATAAGAAAGGATTGCAAAGCCTTTTAGGGAGGATTAACTTTTTAAGAAGATTCATTCCTAATGTTGCAAACCTACTACAACCTTTGACTACCATGCTCATTTGAAAAGAGCACAGTTTTCAGTTGGACAAAAGAAGCAAAGTGTAGTTTTGAAGAAATCAAGGAGGTTTTAGCATCTGCTCCGACATTGGTAAATCCAGATTTCTCTAAAGACTTCTTTTTGTATGCTTTTGGTAGCAGTAGTTCAATCTCTGCTATGCTGGTTCAGAAAAATAGGGATAATTTAGAGCAGCTCCCATAACTTTTTTCAGTCAAGTACTTGTTGATTATGAAGGGAAGTATACATTTGTTGAGAAACATGTTCTCATTGTGATCAGAAGCCTGAAGAAGTTTAAGCCTCTAGTTTCAAACAATAATATTCATATTTTGGTTGCACACTCAAGTGTGAAGGAATTTTTGTTGAATAAAGATCTGAATGAAAAAAGAGCAGGGTGGATCACTAAGTCATCGAATATGATGTGGATATCAAGATTACCAAACTGATTAGAGGTAAAGGTCTCTGTGAACAACTTGCTACAGGGTCAATTAGTGAAAATGAATTAAAAAGGGATGTCATTTTTGCTAATACAAATGAGTCTCAGGATGCTCAGAATGATGTGCTTGTGGTAACAATTAATTGGGTTCAAGAAATGACCCATTTTTTACAAACTGGTGAGTGTCCACCAGGTTTAGACAGAGCTAAATGAAGGTACTTCAGACTGCAGTCCATACCCTATGTGCTGGTAGATGGTGTTCTATTCAAAAGGGACCTGAATGGTGTTCTATTAAGATGTATTCATAGTGATCAGGTCGAGAGGATACTTCATGAGTTTCATGATGGAGCTTCAGGAGGTCATTTCACTCCAAGGACTACTGCTTGGAAAATTATGAGAGCTGGTTACTACTGGCCCAGCTTGTTTAAAGATGCATATGCATGGTCAAGGAAGTGTATCAAATGTGCTTTATTTGCAGGAAAAGAAAAGCTACCTGTTATGCCTCTACATCTAGTTCAGGTGGAGCAGCCCTTCATGAGATAGGGGATCAACTTTATTGGGCCAATTAATCCACCATCTAGTACTGGTCACAAGTGGGTGCTCACTGCTACAGACTACTTCACACGGTGGACAGAAGCAATAGCTTTGAAAGAAACAAAAGAGTCTTCAGTTTTGGGTTTTTATGAGGATATAGTCACCAAATTTGGAGTTCCTGACTCTATTATATCTAATAATGCTCTTGCATTTGTGGGATTAAGATTAACTGATTGGGTTGTTAAACATGGCATTCATTTGAATACATCCTCAAATTATTACCCTCAGGGTAATGGTTTAGCTGAAAGCACAAACATGAATCTCATCAAGATTATTAAAAGAACCATGGAGGATAATCAAAGGACCTAGCACATTAATTTAAAGAATGCACTTTGGGTAGACAGAGTGACTCCTAAGAGGTCCATTGGTAATTCACCATACATGTTAGTTTATGGCAAAGAGGCTAGATTACCTCTATCTATGGAGCTTCTAGCTCTAGACATTGTTCACCAGTTAGAGATGTTTGAGGAACAGGACCCAATGTCCATGAGATATGCAGAGCTCATGGAGCTTGAGGAATCAAGAAACAAAGCAATGAAAGCTTTTGGAGTATCATCAGCTCCAAACAAAGAAAACGTTTAACAAGAAAGCTACAGCCAAGAATTTTTAAGAGGGTGATATTGTTCTCAAATGGGATGTTCTGAAAAGCAGGCCAGGCCATCACACCAAGTTTGACAATATGTGGACAGGTCCATTTATTATCAAACACTGCAAGGAACACAATGCTTATCAACTAGCCACAACAAAAGGTGAAATACTTCCTATCCCAGTCAATGGGATACACCTCAAGCCCTGTTTTCAAGTCTGATGAGTCCCTCCATTGTACATATTAGGTTAGGTTTTATGTTTTCCCTAAGTGTTGTTCCAGCACAGTATATAGTTCCTTTTCAGCCTCTCCTTTTTTGTTGTTTTTTGGCAACCTGTTGTGTTCTATGAGTCTCAAGCGAGTTGCAGCCATGTGCGAACTATTTTTTTTTGTTTTTCTTTTCTGATGTTTTCCTAACGACTCCATGCCCAATGGAAAAGTTTTGGCTACTAGTTTTCATGTTTAGCAGGAAAACATCCAGTAAAGGTCGCGAGAAATGTTGCCTAATTTTCACCTATGGGCTCAATCAGGCAGGATGAATTATGTTTCAGATGTCCAAGAAGGCCAGATGGGACATTTGCATTAGGGGTTAGATCATACATCTGATGCTAGGTCACAGGGAACTCAGTTGGAGAGCTTGCCTTAGTCAAGTTCGGCATGAAAATCCTCTAAGGAGAGATTCGCCAGGACCTTCGAGATGTCTCGCCGACAAGAAGGGGCCTCGCTGAATGGAGGCATCATCACCATGAGGTCTAGCCGACAAAGAGTGGTCTTGCCGAAAGGAAGAAGTCTGCACTCAAGGAAATAGAGTCATTTCGGGGAAATGTCTCGGTGACTAATGAGAGTCTCGGCGAAAGGGACGTCATTGGGTGAGGTTTCGCTACAACTAGGAGGCTTCGGTGTAACGTCTTGCCGATGAGGGGGAGTCTCACCGAAGCATATGGAGGTCTCAGCGAGGTAGCTATCGTCGGCCAGATGTCTCACCGAAGGATGAAGGTCTCACCAAAGTAGGATGTCTTCGGCGTATGTGTGGGGACTTCACTAGGAGGTCTTACTGAGGACAAAGGTCTCGCTGAAAATCATTCACAAGGCCATCGGCGGGGAGGAAAACATATTGCCTTCGGCATAATGTCTTGCCGAAGGATGAAGGTCACACCGAAGAAAACAAAGGGGCCTAGCCGAGGGGTCGTATTCGGCATAACGTCTCGCCGTCGGGATGAGGTCTGGCCGACAGGAGGGTGTCTCAGCGACAAGATGAGAGTTCGGCATAAGGTCTTGCCGAAAGGTTGCGCTCGGCAAAAAGAAAGTAGATTTGCCATAAGGTCTCGGCGAATGAAGCTTGTCTCCTCGAAATGTTTCGTGCTCACCCAAAGATAAAGGGATCGGCGTAAGGTCTTGCCGACCCAAGTGTCTCACTGACGGAGTAGTAGTGGTATGAGATGGTGGTCTTGGCATGAGGTCTCACCAACCTAGCGATGTCTCCCCGACTGAAGAGAAAGCAAACTCATCGCCAAAGATAAGGATCCCGGCGAGAGGTCTGGCCGACAGGCCAATGTCTTGCCAACAACAAAGGGTCTCGTCGAGAGGAATTCATATCGGCATAAACTCTTGGTGACCAACTGAAGTCTCACCGAAGGGTTGTAGCTTCGGTATAAGGAATGAAGATCGGTGAGATGTCCCGGCGACTAGTAGGAGATCTCCCCAATATGAAATGAGCTTGCTAAGAGTTGAAGCCATCGCCATGAGGTCCCAGTGACCAAGTAATGTCCCGCCAAAGGCCGAGGGTCTCGCCCAGGGAAGGTTAAGTTGTCGTGATGTCTCGCCGATGGCTTAGTGTCTCACTGAAAGATAAAGGAGGTGGAGCATAACAACCGACCGACGGGGAGTCTCATCGAATGGAATGAACGGAGATCGGGGAGAGCAGAATGTGCTCGGTAAAAGGTATTGCCGAGGGGTGAAGGTCTCAGCGATGAGAGAGATATATGTATGACTCCTAAGGGTTCGCCATGAGGTCTTCCCGAAAGCGATAGTCTTACCGATGGTTTCAACGATATCAGTATGACTTTTGGGCTCACTATAAACTCTCATCGACGTTTTCAAGTTGTGCTGATAATTACAGGAAGGTATAATCGCATTGGGGAGACACAATTAGTGTCTCACCGACATGCGATTCAGTCTAAGCGACCCTTGATCATCTGGCGATCTCGTGTGTCATATGATCGACCAATCAGAGTGAGCTAAGGGCGAGCCATGGCAGTCTGACTAGGGAGAAGAAGATTAACAGAATGAAAAGCAACGTGTATATGTTCTGAGCTCAGGAGCATTCAAAGTAGCTCGCCAGGGGATTCAAAGGTGGACACGAGGAGTAGAAGTAAATGCAGTGGTTGCAGAAAGATCTGAAGAAGACTATTCATGGAAGCGACTCTTCACCGACATGGACAGCTGGGATGCAATCAAACACGACATTAACTCCATTAAAAGATCTATGGGAGATTTTTTCTGAAGGGAGATATTTTGTAAACCCTAAGGGGCTGACTTTTTTTTTGTATATAGGGAATTTTTTGCCTCTTTGTAAGGAGTTGGAAGAATACATTCAAAAGAGTTAGTGATTTTTAGCAATCCTCTTTAAGCTGGTGTATGTTTTGTAACTCTGATTTTGGAATATCAAGCACAGAGTTTACCTTGGCCACTGTTGATGTTTCAGATTTCCGTCATTGTTCTTGCAAAGTGTTGTGCATTTCAGGTTAATGATCAAGTTATCTTGTGAATTTCTTTTATTCCCTTATAACTTTATATGGTGTTTCATGCCTTCCTTTGTAAAAAGCATCATTATATGAGTCACAAACTCTGTTTACCTAATCAGAGAATTTGATGTGTAACCTCAAATTTTGTGTGTATCAAACCTGTAACTTGTGATATATATTAATGCAAAGCTTACTGAATTTGATGTGTAACCTCATGGTCATTGAAAATTTTCAAGTGTAGTCTAAATATTCTGTTGATCTCATCAGTTTGGTGTATCACCGTAGGTTTAAGTTTTAACTTTCATACTTGCCTTCTTCCCTTTTCTTCAAAGAGCATTAGTTAGGTGATACCACAAAGGAAGCCAGCCTTCTCCAGAGGTTCATTTCAACTTCAAGTGACCCACAGCCTTGAAATGATCCCATGTTTCTCTAGAAAGCTTAGTTTTCATAACTCTGCATAGGGTGCATTTCTAAGAGACAACATTAACAACTATTGGCTAAATGTTTCTGTGGAATGGTATAACCCATACCTGATATAATAGAATGGAAGCACAAACCTTGAATAAAATGGAAAATACAAGAAACCACATGGAGCACATCAAATGGGTGTTTTGGAGATTGAGAGCAAATAAGTATTGAGAAAAGTAAGTTGGGCCCACAAGGCACATTGGTAGCCATGAATCTAGCTTGGAATGATGTATGATTTAGTCACTCCCAGTCATACTAGTTAATAAAAATTCATATGATGGATCACCGAGTTTCATCTTGATGATTGATCACTGAGTGTGATCCAAAACATTGATGCAAAAAAACTTACACAATCAAAATCCAAAAATAATTTGACAACATTCTCTATAGATTGTGGAAATCTATTATCACTAATTCATACAATTACACTAATAAAAATATCATGACGTCACTACCTAAAGCCCCAAAGAGGAGTCCTTCTAGCTGCTCAGTATCATACTTGAACACAATTAGACCACTTGATCCACCGGCCATGAAAACCATATTTACAGTTGAACTAGCTGCTACCATGACTAAAACAAATCTAGATTGCCATTGTCATGTTGGCCACCCAAGAAAGCGTTTGAACCATTAGATCAGTCAATCAAATTGATTTGCGGGAAATCGATGGTTGACAAGCATCATGCAGAAAGTTAGGATCAACTTCCTTTTAATCTTGAAGAAAGATAAAATATTTCTTATTCGTCCGTGGACAATATCTGATTTTTTATCTTAATTGAATGTGATTTAAATAAGAAATTTTGATTTTTGTACGAATGAATAGATTCTTACATTTAAGAATGGTCAAAGTTTGATAAATCATTCCACCAGAAGCATGAAGCTTTTGTTTGGGCATGTGGTTTCAACTTTCTACAGTGCAAAATGGTCAAATATTGCTTTTATCATCTCGCATCCTCTATTCTAGCATATCAGCCATTGACCCAAAAATTCCACCCGGGCGTAATTACTATTGGCAATCCAGTAGACTGTACAACTCACTACTATAACGATGGAGAATGGCAAGTGTCTTTCTAAGTTTCAAGATGGATTTGTGTGGATTTGGGGCGTTCAATTAATGCAAATGATAATATTGTAGCCAACTTGGAAGAATAATTTGGCAATGCTCGTTGAAATAGCTTGACTCTTGGTTGGCCAGAGGAGTGATCACGAAAATAAACTTAGTCTATGCTAATCTAATAAAATCTGCATATAAATTTATAATTTGATAATAATTATTAAATGAGGGAATGTAAATAAAAATAAGTATAATTAGTTTTATGAGTAATGAATGTACTAATCTGATATGGATCTAAATTTAATGGGTCAAAATTAAGTAATTATATCGATAATTGTTTCGGAACTTGAATATTCTATTAATATTATAGGAAAATGTATGGTTAACTAGGACTAATCTATGCATGTGAACATGTATAGAAATTGTGAATCCATATTATGTATTTTACAAATTTTTATTCTTCACTTTGCTTAGTGAATCTTGACTTCTTTTCTATCTTTCCATATTCAATGTACTAGTAATAATTAGAAATATCTTGGTAGGGTTGTCACTATGTCACAAGGGGACATGTTCTCCTAGATCAATATGTATGAATAATACAAAACAATTAAGTCGTCAATCATGTAAATGCTTATGTGAGCACTTTTATAGAATTAAATTCATTTTAGTGTCATTTCAAGTGTGAAGATGCAAATGATATGTAAATATAGCTCCAAATTCTTTGGATGTAAAAAATGAATGCTTTAAATGCATTTAAATAAAAGAATGTGGCAACACATCACACAGATTTGTGTTTAGTTTTCCCTAGGCGCGAATGGTTAAGGTATGAACTGGTTAAATTTGAATTTAAAATTTTGACATAGAGCGAGATGGGTCCATGACCATGAAAATAAATTCACGACCATAAACTAGCCTTTAGACATGAAAGGGGGCATAAAATTTAGCAGATAATGCATGAATATATATCTATGCAAACATGTATGTGATAACTAAAAAACTATGGAAAACATATAGGACTATGTAAACATATAGATCTAGGATAAGGGGAAAATGTATAGGAATTTATGTAAGGATAGGTGTGTAACATAGGGTAATGGACCTATTTTTTACAAAATAAGGGTGTGTGTCAATATGTCATGTATCATAACAATTTTCTCAAAAGAAACACAAAATTAAATGAGAAATGACATGTGTATGTAGAATTTCACTATTACAAGAAGTGTTAATAAATTAAACACTTATCTACATAAATCATATGGATAATTATTTAATTCAAAATGAAGAACCATCTAACTTAAAATAAATAGTTAAAATTTGACCAAAAAATGTCCACTTTAAATGAATAAAATAGCAATAGTTAGCAAAGTTTGGCTTCATGAAGTAAATTAGTACCTAGTATCAAAAATCTTGGGATTGAGCAATTTTTCTATTTCCCAAATTCTAGCTAACTTCTATGAGTGTGGAACTAATACTTGTGAGTACAAAATTAAACCTTGTGCAATATCTCATCTTGGTCCATGGATAACCTTCTATATCATGTAGGCAACATAAATTTGTTGAAAATTGAGGTGTTTTCTTAGCTTAATACTTTGTTAAACTTTAAGATTGATTATCTAAATATGTTTTCCTTTGTTACAAATTCTTTGTGGGTGATTATCTGATTAATTCATTTTATCAAATGTTGTAGACTGAAGATAGAAGTTGTAGAAGAATTAGACAGGATATTAGAAAGATTACACAAGCATATACCATGGAGAAACCCTTTTGGGAAAAAAATCCACCAAGAATTAATCTATTATTCAATCTCTAAAGTAGATTATAGTAGCTCCAATTCTTGCTTGAGAATGCTTCTTTTTCCTTCACCAAATCTTCTTCACAACCTGCAATAAAACTGATACAAACTCTCTTCAACTTGCTTGAGATAAATAGGCAATAATCAACCTTGTAAACTCCAAAAGAGTTAAAATTACAAAGCTCAATCCCTATCTCCTAAAAGGTAGGCCTATCTCTTCCAAGTAGAGTTTAACCATGAAGAACAATGCCAAATCATCATCTTCATCCATTTGGGCGTCCCAAACTGAAGTAGTAACTCAACCTTTATTCCGTAAATATCTTCAAGGCTTTATCCTCAAAGAAGGCACCCAAGAGTGGGCCCACTTAACTTAGCCTTCTAAAATATCTTAACATGCAAAGGAGTTAATTCCAAGAAGCCAACTTGGGCGCCCAAGTTGGGTCCAAGTCATTTCTTGTTAACTAAAACATTTCTCTCTACCATTCTTGCAAGAATGATCATCCCCTGTTAACTGAAGGTAGTCCATGTTATCTATCATGCAACTCAAGTCATTAGTCATGCATTCCAGGTTAACTGAAGTCAATTAGCATTCAACTAAAACTAACTGAAGATAACTGAACCATAACTAAACTGAACTAAACTGAACTAAACTGAACTAAACTGATTCTAAACTGAACTGAATTGAACTGAACTAATCTGAACTGAACTGAACTGAACTTCATGCATGTAAACATCAAACCCTAACTCCTAGGATCTTTACATGCATTCATAAGTGTTATCTTTTACTCCAAATAGTTAACTTAACTCAAGGTGAGTTCCACCTTCCATGTGGGTGCCCCATGTGCTTAGGCTATTATTTAGGAACTCATCTTGGATGCCCTCACATGCTCCTATTATTTAGAATTAATTACAAATTTCAATTTACATGATTATTGTGAAACCTTGATGTTTATCCTATCTTAAAGGTGCAAAGTAACTATTATGCAATAAAGAAAAACACAACCTGGAACACTTCAAAGATTAGCCTAAGGAATGATAACACAAAGAAAGAAGATGAAAATAAAATGAAGACACAATTGATTATACCTTCTTTGTGCTACAATCCCTTGGTTGGCCCTTGATGTTTGAATGTTTGTGTGCTCCTTGGATGACTATGAATATGGCTAGATGCAATATGAACTATATGATAGGATGCTAATGCTTATGGCTAAGTGGCTTGGCTAGATGAGTGAAAATGCTTGCAAGTTGAGTGATCAATTTGGTAGCATAAGGGTGCAAATGGCTAAGTGTTATCAAATGCATTAGAAGAGGGGGGTATTTATAGAATAATTTGAATTCTCTAGAGAATTCAATGGTTGAGATTAAGCCACCAAGGCCAAGATGAAGGGATATGGTGAGTTGAGGACTCACAAGCCCTCACATCTTGACATGTGGAGGGTGAAGTGACCTAGGATGTGATGATGTGTAAGTGAGATGGAATAATGACAAGTGATGTGGAGGAAGGACAAGTACCTTGCAAGTACCTTGGGGGATGAGAAGATTTCCTCAAAAAGGAACTTCTTCTCCCCAAGTGAGAGTGAAAGTGATATTTGAAGAATTTTAGAATTCCTCAAAAATCTCCATGGGGAATGAGAAAGTAGTTGGAGAAATAAATGTGAATTAAAAATTCACATGTTTGGGAGAATATAAGAGAGGGTTTCCAAAAAGGTGTGAATTTTCCATATGTGAGTGATGTGACAAGTCAAATGTTCTAGAAGTTGCATAGGGATAAAAATAAGCCTTGGAAGGATAAAAAAGTGAATTAAAAATTCACATGGGGAAGAGAGGATCCTTGGATGAATAAAAATGAATTAAAAATTCCTTGGGGGATGGGGAGAGTTGACCAAAATGTTGATTAGATTAGCTAATCATCTAGGTTGATTAAGATTAAGTGAAAGCGATGTGACATGTGAGGAATTAGATAAATGTCATTTATTTAATTCATTTGATGAAAGGAGGATTAAAGAGATAAGTTATTTAATCATTAACTAAATACCTTAGGGATTTGGTAGAATTAAGGGTATTAATTAGATAATAGTGATATTACCTAATTAACACAAACAAGAGGGTGTTTAGATGAAAAGGGACAAATTTGGACAAATGTGAGTGTCCAAATTTAGGTGTCTACAATTATTTCATCCAAAATTAATCTCTCTAATTCTAGTGTTTGAGAACACTTTCCAAGGACTTATGAGACACATGAAATAAATAATGTTTAGGATTGCAATTAAATGGCATCCTATTTCCAACAAAATATTTGTCTCACTTATGCAACTTCCTAAGTTTTCCTTGAAGTAATATATTTTAAAAATATACACAACTTAAGCCTAAAGGGGTTTCATATAAGGGATTTCAATTGAAATGGGTTAGATTGAGCCCCATTGGATAGAATACCCTAGTCTTAAATCAAACACTTGATGGAGTGTCCTCTAATTGTGTCAAAATAGTGACAAAAATAAGTTTACTACACCTTTTGGAGGGTCAAATGAAGTCATTTGAAAATAAAATTTTGTAAGTTTGTAGCCCTTAGTGTTAGCTTCCCAAAAAATAACATATTTTTTTTAATATTTAATATTTCTAATTTAATAATGAATTCAAGTCCATTATAAAAATAAATTCCCCCTATTGAGGCTAAGATTTCCTTTGGTGAATCTCTTACTCCATTTTATTTTCATATTTATGGTATTCTAGGATTTTTTCTTATACTTCTTCTCCAATCTAGAATCAAATTTAGAAGAAGTATGCTAAAAGTGTGAATACAATTGGTAGGTGGAATCCTCCCCATCTTGGTTTCTTTAAAATTAATACAACAAATCTTCAAGAGGTAATATAGGCAGTGTTGGAATCGAGAGGATTGATCATCGAGACAATCACATATTAGTACATTTATTTTTCACTACTTATATGGGATGTTGCATGAATAATCAAGTGGAGGCCTAGAATATTTATATAGCTTTGATAAAATCCTATGAGTTGGGCTAGACGAAAATTATTTGTTATTTAGACTCCATGATTCTGGTTTCTCTATTGAACAAAGGAAATTATCTCTAGTCTTCTTGGAAACTTTAGAATGTAGTTGAAGAGATTCTTAATCTTACTCTTGTATTTGATTCTAAATCTTTTTTTTTGTATTCCTAAGGATTGGAATAAGGTGGATGATTTTTTATCCAAATGGTATTTTGAGGTGAATAATGATTGGAGTATCACATATTGGGAGGCTTTGCCTATGGATAAAATGAAGGATCTTCACCAACTACTTCTTTAGGATCGTGCTTAATTTTCTCTTTCTTTTGGTTGGGGTTATGAGTTGGCTTTCATGCGGCTTAGGATGTTTTTGGTATTCTCTGAATCCCCCTTGGGTTTTTATACTTTTCACTATTTTGATAACTATGACTATCTGGAATTCTAAAATTTGTATGTAGCTATAATTTCTTTTTATTAATTTAATTTTAATATTTTTTCTCAATAAAAAATACACTAGAAAAAATAATAAAGATTGCTAGAAAAATCTATGAAAAAGGTATTGCCCCCCATAGTGATATCCTCATTTCAATGAATAATAAAATACTTTTTTTTGATAAATATGCTAAGAGAAATGTGTTATAGTAAAATACAATTTTATTTTTTTAGTATGTGTAGCATCATAAATTGTACTCTCTTTTTAAGGAGAAAGTACAATTTCACTCTCTATTTGGAACTTTCTTTAGTGACCTATTCATTTTTTCATTTTAGCCATTCCCTAGCCCTAAATTTCCTATCAACCTAGGTGAATGTGTCTATACTATCATAGAAAATGTTTTATCAATCAAAACATTATCAAACCAACTTTGACAAGTGCTCTCATCTTGGAGAAGTCCTAATTATAGAAAACCCTAAACAACCAAATTATTTTTTCTTGAGTGTGGAAGAGTTGGACTAGGGCACCCCACACCCTAGACAAACTAGTTTTCCAAACAAATTTAATTTCATATTTTTGTTTGTTTCTAATTTTGGAGATGTAATTTCAAATTTGATCGTTGGTGGTAATTTAATCCTAAGATTTTAAATTTACATGAGTCAGGCTATACTTTAATTTATTCTAAGTACCACTATATAAACATGAATTATTTCTCCAAAATTAAGAAGAAGCAATTACAAGTACAAGTAGAATCTATCAAAATACATTCATTTTTATATATTTTCAAGAGGAATTTCAGAATTAATCAAGTTGCTACAATGATTGAAGTTTGATGCCAATGGAAGAACATGATGGAATCTAATTTTTAGAGATAGCTTTGACATCTTTCAAGAACCTAATGAATTTTTTTCAAAGTGTTATCATCTTTAGACTTTGATCTACTTGTTGTCCTAAGCAAGGTATTGCTACATTTTAGATTTTCCTAAGGGTATTTGACTTTATCTTTGGTATATCTCATTTATGTCATTTATGAATCATTCTCTAACACATTTGAGTAGGGTTTTTAGAATTTTATCTCATTACATCCTTTGATGCACTTAAGGTTAAGAACACACACTTTATCAATCAATCAATCAACTATTCGTGGAGGTAGAAATTCCAAAATGGAGGTTTGACCTAGGAAACATTTTATATAGTTGTGCTCCTTTTCTCTCTCTTTCTATGATTTTGTAGGTTTAGATTTGAAGATGAGAGTTTGTAGAGAAGAATTGCATAGTGTAGACTAGGATTTATAGGAGGGCAGGTGCAAAAAGTTTGGGG